>CM034362.1:93171598-93782980 GCA_019925275.1 Mytilus edulis
TGTCATTGTGGAAATCTTGCTGTTGTTACTCTTTAATAAGTTTTTTATTATTTTTTTGTCAATGTTGTCTATTCTAAAAAAATAGAATAATAAGTAGAAAGAAACTCAAATAAGTGAAAATGATCAGCAAGAGAAAGTATACAAATAAGTTTAACAGCCAAAATTGTATTTCACTCCTTATTGGAGGTAATGCTCTTTACAGTCTTCATGACAAACTTTTGAATCTACAGGCATTGACAGGACTGAAGCTGAGATTAACGAAAATATCAGTCAGATTATATTGGTCTGTAGATATTTATAGAGACTGGGGTCGTGGGCTTTATGGTTCAGTGTAAGAATTGTCTTTAATGAAGATTATTAGTATTTTGTTGGGATTTTTTTTGCCTAATAAAGGCAACAGTAGTATACCGCTGTTCGAAAGTCATAAAACGATTGAGGGAAAACACATCCGTTTTACAAACTAAACCAAGGGAAACACACCAACTATAAAAGAAAAAAACAACAAAACGCTTAAGTGCCACAAAAACACAAACGACAATGTTACACACAGAACAACGAACTTTAAGATAACAACTCCAATTTTCCTGACTTGGTACAGGACATTTTAAGAAAAAAATGGTGGGTAAAACGAAAACATATAAAAAACATGATAAGTGCAATTGTAGATAGAAACCTAAATAAGTAACAATGATTAGCAGGACAAGATCTACAATTATAAGTGTTCGGTCAAAATTGTCAGTTCACTCCTTAATCATGTTTTTCTTTAATGAAAAATCTTACCCCTTTTCAGTGTTCTGTCTCACATCTTTGATTATTTTAGATGAACAATTACTTTAAAAAGCAAAAGTGATTAAAAAAGAAAAGAGTTACAAATGATTTAAATTTCGCTGACATAAAGTTGACTCGATAAATATTATATTTAAATTTTAGCTGTTATTAACTTTGGTAAAAGTTGAGTTAATACATATCTACTAAATACTTGACTTTTACGTATCATTATTGATTTCTATTTTTGTCATTCATTTAACATTTCCGTTTGTACAGACTATCATGTGATTTCGATTGTGTTTATGTCACGTGGTTTTCTTTGAATCAAACTTATACTTACTTAATGATACTTAATGATGTTTTCCGGTACAGGATCCTTCACGGTTCCTCTTCACCAGACTCATATAATTGAATATTGTCTCCATTATTTCTGATGCTGCTTCCGGTTAATTCAGCTCGATAATCAGAATAATAGATTTCTTCGTACTCCCAGTATCTATCTAGCCTATTTTGAATGAGTTTAAAGATGGCGCTTTAGTTACTTTATCTGGTAACTTGTTCCATAATTTGGCTATTCTTACAGAAAAACTGTTTTTCCTCAGACTTGTTTTGAATCGTTGGTGAATGATTTTATTACTGTTTACTCTTGTGCTATGTCTATTTTCAGTGCTTGAAATTAATTTAAGGAATGAACTTGTTTCTGGATCGTAATTACCATTTAGTATCTTATATGTCTCAATCATGTCCCCTCGGACCCTTCTATATGACAATGTTGGCAGCTTGAGTTTTTTCAGTCTTTCCGGGTAGCTCAGTTTATTGAATCCTGGTATCTGTCGTGTTGCCCTTTTTTGTACATTTTCGATTTTGTCGATGGATTTCTTTTTAAAAGGTGACCATACAGAGCTAGCATAGTCTAAGTGTGTTCGCACTAACTTATCTATGTGAATTTTAAGTATTTCCTGTAATTGTTGTGAAATTGTGAAAATGCAGTGTATGACAAAAATTGTAAACAGTTATTTCTGCACTAGTTGAAATTTCCGGATTTCAGATTCACGTTTTAAGATTGGTTCTTGTGTTTGTGTTTGATTAGAGTTTGGTGAGTCAAGCTATTCCTAACTTACGGTTTATGTTTAAGGTGTGCTGTAGTAGCAGTGTCTAGGGTTGGGGGTGGGGTGAGCTATCATATACACATTTAACCCTGCCACATTCTAAATGTGCATGTTCTAAGTCAGGAGCTTGATTTTAAGTAGTTGTCTGCTATTTTGTTATAAACAATCTGTTGGCTTTTGATATTTAATGTCACATTCTGTCAGTTCCGGGTCTAATTTATAACTGACTATATTTTTCACATTGTTGATTGCATTCCAGTGGTTTTCGGTTGTTTAAATCCACTTCATATGAACTCTGTGAAAATGTTGTCTCTTTTCCAATTACACCAAATCTTCTTATTCTATATGTGGTAGACTGTATTTTATAGGTTTTACAGTAATTGTGTATATTTTTATATTTAGTTTATTGTGTTATATTTTGTATATGATATGATTTATATTGGGTAATTAAGGGTATAGTATACTAATTACAGATTGTAATTAGTTGATTAGTTCATATATATGCTTTGTTCATTTTATCTACGTATTTGACAGTTGGACTTATTGACATACGACATTTTCTACTGGTTTGGGTAACTTTGGTTTGACTGTATTTAAACTCGGGGTAGAACATTCAACAGGAAGGACTACGGGTATGATATATTTAAACTCGGGGAAAGTCGTTCAACACTCAGCAGCAAGGACTACGGGTATGATATATCTTAACTCGGGGTACCTCATTTAACATTCAACAGCAAGGACTTCGGGTATGGTATATTTAAACTCGGGGTAGCTCATTCAATATTCAACAGCAAGAACTACAGGTATTGTATATATTAAAACTCGGGTAGCTCGTTAAACACTTAACAGCAAGGACTACGGGTATGATATATTTAAATTCGGGTTAGCCCAATCAAAGTTCAAAAGCAAGGACTACGGGTATGATATATCTAAACTCGGGGTAGCTCATTCAACATTCAACAGCAAGGAATTCAGGTATGATATATTTAAACTCGGGTTATCTCATTTAACATTCAACAGCAAGGACTTCGGGTATGGAATATTTAAACTCGGGGTAGTTCATTCAACACTTAACAGCAAGGACTACGGGTATGATATATTTAAATTCGGGGTAGCCCAATCAAAGTTCAACAGCAAGGACTACGGGTATGATATATCTAAACTCGGGGTAGCTCATTCAACATTCAACAGCAAGGAAGACAGGTATGATATATTTAAACTCGGGTTATCTCATTCAACACTCAACAGCAAGGACTTCGGGTATGATATATTAAAACTCGGGTTCACTCATTTAATATTCAACAGCAAGGACTACGGGTATGATATATCATAACTTGGGGTAGCTCATTAAATATTCAACAGCAAGGACTACGGGTATGGTATTTTTAAACTCGGGTTCGCTCATTCAACATTCAACAGCAAGGAATTCAGGTATGATATATTTAAACTCGGGGTAGCTCATTTATATTCAACAGCAAGGACTACGGGTATGATATATTTAAACTCGGGTTCGCTCATTTAATATTCAACAGCAAGGACTACGGGTATGATATATCTAAACTTAGGGTAGCTCATTAAATATTCAACAGCAAGGACTACGGGTATGGTATTTTTAAACTCGGGGTAGCTCATTCAACATTCAACAGCAAGGACCACGGTATGATATGTTTAAACTTCTGGGTAGCTCATTTAATATTCAACAGCAAGGACTTCGTGTATGATATATCTAACCTCGGGGTACCTCATTTAATATTCAACAGCAAGGACTTCGTGTATGATATATCTAACCTCGGGGTACCTCATTTAATATTCAACAGCAAGGACTTCGTGTATGATATATCTAACCTCGGGGTACCTCATTTAATATTCAACAGCAAGGACTTCGGGTATGATATATTTAAACTCGGGTTCGCTCATTTGATATTCAACAGCAAGGACTACGGGTATGGTATTTTTAAACTCGGGGTAGCTCATTCAACATTCAACAGCAAGGACCACGGGTATGATATGTTTAAACTTCTGGGTAGCTCATTTAATATTCAACAGCAAGGACTACAGGTATGATATATCTAAACTTGGGGTAGCTCATTCAACATTCAACAACAAGGACTACAGGAATAATATATTTAAACTCGGGTCAGTTCATTCAAAATTTAACAGCAAGAACTACTGGTATGCTATATTTGAACTCGGGGTAGCTCATTCAACATTCAACAGCAAGGAAGACGGGTATGATATGTTTTAACTTAGGGTACATGGGTCAATCCACATTCCACAGCAAGGACTATGGGTATGATATATTCAAACTCGGGGCAACTTATTCACCACTTAACAGCAATGACTACGGTTATCATATATTTAGACTCGTGGTAGCTCATTCAACATTCAACAGCAAGGAAGACAGGTATGATATATTTAAACTCGGGTTATCTCATTCAACACTCAACAGCAAGGACTTCGGGTATGATATATTAAAACTCGGGTTCACTCATTTAATATTCAACAGCAAGGACTACGGGTATGATATATCATAACTTGGGGTAGCTCATTAAATATTCAACAGCAAGGACTACGGGTATGGTATTTTTAAACTCGGGTTCGCTCATTCAACATTCAACAGCAAGGAATTCAGGTATGATATATTTAAACTCGGGGTAGCTCATTTAATATTCAACAGCAAGGACTACGGGTATGATATATTTAAACTCGGGTTCGCTCATTTAATATTCAACAGCAAGGACTACGGGTATGATATATCTAAACTTAGGGTAGCTCATTAAATATTCAACAGCAAGGACTACGGGTATGGTATTTTTAAACTCGGGGTAGCTCATTCAACATTCAACAGCAAGGACACACGGGTATGATATGTTTAAACTTCTGGGTAGCTCATTTAATATTCAACAGCAAGGACTTCGTGTATGATATATCTAACCTCGGGGTACCTCATTTAATATTCAACAGCAAGGACTTCGTGTATGATATATCTAACCTCGGGGTACCTCATTTAATATTCAACAGCAAGGACTTCGTGTATGATATATCTAACCTCGGGGTACCTCATTTAATATTCAACAGCAAGGACTTCGGGTATGATATATTTAAACTCGGGTTCGCTCATTTGATATTCAACAGCAAGGACTACGGGTATGGTATTTTTAAACTCGGGGTAGCTCATTCAACATTCAACAGCAAGGACCACGGGTATGATATGTTTAAACTTCTGGGTAGCTCATTTAATATTCAACAGCAAGGACTACAGGTATGATATATCTAAACTTGGGGTAGCTCATTCAACATTCAACAACAAGGACTACAGGAATAATATATTTAAACTCGGGTCAGTTCATTCAAAATTTAACAGCAAGAACTACTGGTATGCTATATTTGAACTCGGGGTAGCTCATTCAACATTCAACAGCAAGGAAGACGGGTATGATATGTTTTAACTTAGGGTACATGGGTCAATCCACATTCCACAGCAAGGACTATGGGTATGATATATTCAAACTCGGGGCAACTTATTCACCACTTAACAGCAATGACTACGGTTATCATATATTTAGACTCGTGGTAGCTCTTTCAATATTATATTCAACAGCAAGGACTATATGATATATATATTAACTAATACAGGTAAAATTGTCTTTTTTCGATGGTCCCACGATTTAAAAGTCATACTGGATACTCACAAATAATGCTATCTCAAGCAATAATACCTAAATGATTTTAAAAACTAATTAGTCGAAGAGAAACACCAAGGCAAAAAACGAAAAACGACGAGAATATAAACAATACTATACTACATAGAAAACTAACGAAACTGACCAAAAAGTAAAATAACAAAAAAACTCCGAGGAAAATTCAAAATTGAAAGTCACTTATCAAATGGCAAAATCAAAAGCTCAAACATCAAACTAGTGGGAAACAACTGTCATCAAGTTAGTGGTCATCCATTTGGCAGCAGCGCTATACAGTTTTTAGTGTGTGCTTTTCGATTCCGATATATGGACTAGTAAAGCATAGGGGCTGGGTGGAGGTGGTGTGTTTTTTAGGGGGAAACGTGGTATGTTTCTGAGTTAAAATTGGGACTAGTTTTCAGTGACTGCGAGTACCCTTCGATCGGAACTTTGGTCTCTTTGTTAGGTTTGTCATCGTGCCAATCCAATAGAAAATCCATTTCCAATTGAGTTCTACAGTATTGTCCTAAGCTGTTACACCATTGTATGTTCCTGGTTTTGGGAGAGTAAAGCGCTCATAGAATGTTTTAATCCCGCCACATTCTGTTTGTGCCTGTCCCAAATAAAAAGCCTGGATTCCAGTTATCGGCGTTGGTAGCTGTCTGCTACATTTGTTTTTTTTCTTTTTTTTTTTTTATCGTTTATTGATTTCGGCAAGAATTAGGTTGTTAAATTATTTGTTAGAATAGTTTGAAAATTTTGTCTGGCCGGGACCGTGTTAAGTTAGCTCCACGGTTTGAGTTTTACTCATTGTTGAAAGACGTCCTTTGGTCTCGTGTGGATAGTTGTCTTAATGGCAATCATATCACATCTTCTTATTTCTATTCTAACCCCACAATAATATGTGTCTGTAACAAGTCAGCCTAACTAGACATTGCGTTGTTCGTTGTTGTTTTCTTTTCTTCTATGTCTATTTTTCGGAGGAGTCGAATGTTGGTGATGGGTTTTGTCTATTGTGCGGATAAACGTCAGTGCAAGTAATCATGTATAGTGCCATGTAAAGCTCAACATGACGGACAAACGTCAAATAGTGTCATTTCGGGTCTTTTTTATACATTTTGAAGCTGACTATGCGGTATGAGTTTTGCTCATCGTTGACGATCGTACGGTGACATATAGTTATTAAACTATATGTCATTTGGTCTCTGATGGAGTCTCATTAAAAATCATACCAAAATTTCTTATTTTTAAATGTAGTGCTATGTAAAGCTCATCATAACGGACATACGTAAATTGGAGTAGCCATGTATTTCCTTGTAGAACTTAGCATGCCGGACAAACGCCAATGCGAGTAGTAAGGTAGTGCTATGGACGGACACACGCCAAAGCGGGTAGCCATGTAGGGCTCATCATGACGGGCAAACGTCATCCCGAGTATCCATGTAGTGTGTCATACATATACCATGTATACAGCTCATCATGACAGTCAAACGTCATCCCGAGTATCCATGTAGTGTCATACATATACCATGTATACAGCTCATCATGACGGTCAAACGTCATCCCGAGTATCCATGTAGTGTCATACATATACCATGTATACAGCTCATCATGACGGACAAACGTCATCCCGAGTATCCATGTAGTGTCATACATATACCATGTATACAGCTCATCATGACGGACAAACACCAATACGAGTAGCCAATGTATAGTACATTGAATTAAATGTAAAACTCTTCGGATAAACGTAAATATGAGAAGCAATCTATATTGGCATGTAACGCTCAACATGACAAACAAATGTTCATTATGACTGACCCCTCGTCTTTGAGAGTAGCCATGTCCGTAAGGTTTCCTATTGCTGCTCACATACACTTCATTTGAACTTGGGAAGCTAGCTGTCTCATTGTCAATCATACCACATCTCCTTATTTTTGTATAGTACCACGAAGAGCTCATGTTGACGGACAAACCTGATTGCGATTAACTATATATAGTGCCATAAAGAGCGCATGATGACGGCCAAACGTCAACGCGATAGGGAGTAGCTATATTGTGCCATTTAGGGCTCACCATGACAGACAAACGTCAATGCGAGTAGCAAAGTACAGCTATGTACAGCTCATCATGACAGACAAACAGCATCCGGTGTAATATAAAAAAGAAGATGTGGTATGATTGCCAATGAGACAACTATTCACAAAAGACCAAAATGACACAAACATTAACAACTATAGGTCACCGTACGGACTTCAACAATGGGCAAAGCCCATACCGCATAGTCAGCTATAAAAGGCCCCGATAAGACAATGTAAAACAATTCAAACGAGAAAACTAACGGCCTTATTTATGTAAAAAAATGAACGAAAAACAAATATGTAACAATAACCATGTCGTGTCATATGTCATTTAGTACTCAACATGATGGAAAAATGTCATTGCGAGCAGCCATGTATAGTGCCATGTAAGCTCATCAGTGACGTCGGTTTACTGTCAACCCAAGCAGCCATGCAATGTCAAATAAAGCTCACCTTGACGGAGAAACGTCAATGCGAGTAGCCATGAATGCCTTTTAGAGCTCACCTTGACGGAGAAACGTCAATACGAGTACCAATATATATTACATTAAACTAAATGTGGAATGCATCAAGACGGATACAAGTAAATGCAAGTAGCCATTTAGATATTCGCTAATTGATTTATACCGTTTAAATAGCTCTACATGACTTCACGTGGCTACTGATGTTGATAATTTCCTGTGATATGCCCTTATGGATAGTTCACTTGTGTGGAATTATTTATAACTTGAATGTTACAATTGGCCTGATGTATCTATTCAAACATCAAAAGGATAGGCAACCTCTCTACATGTCCACCAGTCTATATATCCACCAGTCTGTCTACATGTCCACCAGTCTATATATCCACTATTCTGTGTACGTATCCGCCAGTCTGTCTACATGTACGAGTCCACCAGTCTGTATCCACTAGTCTGTTTACGAGTCCACCAGTCCGTCTACATGTCAATCAGTCTATGTATCCAGTATTCTGTGTACGTGTCCACCAGTCTGTCTACATGTCAGCCAGTCTATGTATCCACCAGTATGTGTACGAGTCCACTAGTCCGTCTACATGTCCACCAGTCTATATATCCAATAGTATGTGTACGAGTCCACCAGTCTGTCTACATGTCCACCAGTCTATATATCCACCAGTCTGTGTACGAGTCTACAAGTATGTCTACATGTCTACCAGTCTATGTATCCACCAGTCTATGTATCCACCAGTCTGTGTACGAGATCACCAGTATGTCTACATGTCTACCAGACGACTATGTATCCACCAGTCTGTCTACATGTCAACCAGTCTATGTATCCACCAGAATGTGTACGAGTCCACTAGTCCGTCTACATGTCCACCAGTCTATATATCCACCAGTCTGTGTACGTGTCCACCAGTCTGTTTACGAGTCCACTAATCTTTCTAAATATCAACCATTCTATGTATCCACCAGTATGTGTACGAGTCCACTAGTCCGTCTACATGTCCACCAGTCTATATATCAAATAGTATGTGTACGAGTCCACCAGTCTGTCTACATGTCCACCAGTCTATATATTCACCAGTCTGTGTACGAGTCCACCAGTATGTCTACATGTCTACCAGTCTATGTATCCACCAGTCTGTGTACGAGATCACCAGTATGTCTACATGTCTACCAGACGACTATGTATCCAACAGTCAGTCTACATGTCAACAAGTCTATGTATCTACCAGTCGGTGTACGTGTGCACCAGTCTGTCTACATGTCACTGACCAGTCTATGTATCCACCAGAATGTGTACGAGTCCACTAGTCCGTCTACATGTCCACCAGTCTATATATCCATTAGTCTGTGTACGATTCCACCAGTATGTCTACATATCTACCAGTCTATGTATCCACCAGTCTGTGTACGTGTCCACCAGTCTGTTTACATGTCCAAGAGTCCGTGTACGTGTCCACTAGTCTGTTTACGAGTCCACTAATCTTTCTAAATATCAACCTGTCTATGTATCCATTAGTCTGTGTACGTGTCCACAGTCTGTCTACATGTCCACCAGTCTATGTATCTACCAGTCGGTGTACGTGTCCACCAGTCTGCCTACATGTCAACAAGTCTTTGTATCCACCAGTCGGTGTACGTGTGCACCAGTCTGTCTACATGTCCACCAGTCTATATATCCACTATTCTGTGTACATATGCACCAGTCTGTCTACATGTCAACCAGTCTATGTATCCACCAGTATGTGTACGAGTCCACTAGTCCGTCTACAGGTCCACCAGTCTATATATTCACTATTCTGTAGACCTTCACACTGTCACTACACGAAGCGCCCAACTAATTAGACTAATATGTTCCAGACCTTCATACTCTAGCTACACGAAAAGCCCAAATAGTGAGACTGATTTGTCCCAGTCCTTCACACTCTCACTATACGAAGCATCCGAATGATAAGACTGATATGTCCCAGACATTCACACCCTCACTACACGTAGAACCCTAGTGAAAGACTGATATGTACAAGACCTTCACACCCTCACTACACGTAGAACCCTAGTGATATAAGAATGATATGTCCCAAACTTTCACACCATCACTACACGTAGAACCCTAGTGATAAGACTGATATGTCCCAGACCTTCACACTCTCACTACACGTATAACCCTAGTATTGAGACTGATATGTACCATCCTTCACACCATCACTACACGTAGAACGCTAGTGATGAGACTGATATGTACCAGACCTTCACACCCTCTCTACACGTAGAACCCTAGTGATAGACTGATATGTACCAAACCTTCACACTATCACTACACGTAGAATTCTAGTGATGAGACTGATATGTCCCAAAACTTCACACTCTCAATATAAAAAGCACAAAAATGATGCGACTAATACGTGCCAGACTTTAACATTTCACAACATCAATGTATGATTACTATAAGCTCATAAATTGTGTACTTGTGTACTTTTCTAACATTGCGCTTGATTTGGTTATTTTGAATTATTCTCAGATTGTTAAGATTCTAGCAGAGCAATTTATATTTTTGTATCTTAATTAAATAATTCGTGTATCTATATTATATTCAGTAAAGTGTATCAGTAAGGCCTTACTAACAATGTTTGCTTAATAAGAAAAACATATATGCTATAACCTCGTTGCTTTCTTTTAAATCAGTATGTGTGTGCTCATGTGACAGTTTTTTTCTTAAGCTCAAGTTATTAATTTAACATATATGCAGACTTTAAATAAAATTTACTTATTATTTGTAGAAATAAGGAGATAAGGTATGATTGTCAATGAGACAACGATTATCAGAAGTTGAGATGAAGTAGATGTAATCAATCATAGTCAACCGTACGGCCTTCAATAATGAGAAAAACCCAAACCGTATAGTTGGCTATAAAAGGAATAATTACTTCAAAGGTGACGACGGATAAGTATAATGACACACGTGGAAAATCTCTTTGTTTGGCCAGCCGACAATTGTTAATTTCGACTTCGTGATATACCGGGGTACACCCTCCCCATTTTAACTCTTTGCTGACTAACACGTACGGGTCTAGGACTTAAGTGCTATGGGCCATGTTAAAGGCAATGCCCACCTCTACCTCTGGCATCATGGCACACGTGGAGAATCTCTTAGTTTAGCCAGCCGGCAATAGTTAATTTTGACTTTGGTATATGCCAGGGTACTGCCCTTACCCTTTGCTGACAAACTCGTACGGGTCTAGGACATAAGTGCTATGGCATAAGTGCTACGGGCCATTTCAAACACAATGCCTACCTTTGAATGGCAATAACCTGATAACGTTAAGACTATGATTGGTCTCCGTAGTTTTGAATAATGAGAGGTCATTGATAAGGTAACTGCCAGGTTTTATTTCTACTACTTTTTTTTTTATTTGTAAAGTAATAATTTATTTGTGTCTGGTCTGTTTAAAATGGAAGATACGATCGCATTTACAGTATGTAGTACTTTTGAGATGGGACTATATTTGTAGACAATGAACAGATTATGGAATACCCATATGGCAATTAATTCCTTTTTATTTATTTCAGTTTACGTGTAATGTATAATTGTTAATATTTGAATACTTCGAGAAGTCCGAAATTTTTATAAAAACTTTTCTATCGAATTTGTCCGATGGACTGTCCTGTTTTCAAGATTCATAATTAAGCATATTTCATCTCTTCCGTTTAACTTCTTTATTGATAGTAATCCTTAAATTTCTGTTTTTCATTATCATTTAAATTTATTGTTGCTTCAGTTTAGAGTAGGTTACACGCCATTATTCCGACAGCCCATTAGTCAGACAGCCCATTGGTCCGACAACCCATTAGTGTTTTTCCAAGTGGTACATTACAAGACGGTAGATGTTCCATCGTTTTACAGCATACTGAGGTAAAGAGAGACGGGCCTGTAGTTGACAGCTTGTGTGCGATCACATTTCTTGCCTAGCTACGGCAGAGACAGATTGGGGGGGGGGGGGGGGCAGGGAGAGCCCCCCCCCCTTTTGAGAGAAAAAATAGTTTGATATTTTGATTATTTAGGGACTCACTAAAGTATGACTAGATCGGGCTCCCTCTTAGGAAGTAAGTGGACCCCCTCTAAGTCTTTATGAAAATTTCTGGATTCGCCACTGAACATACAGAATATATAGACAATAGACAATAGACAATATTTTATTAGCACAAACACATTTACATTAAATGGTTATGGCATACAAAATTAAGACAATACACTGACAATAGTTAAATTGATTATAATTATATTAAAGTGACAGTGGTATTCACAGCGAAGAAGAAAAAGACTATTAATATCAACAATTAGCACATTATTAATGTTCATGAACAATTAAATAAAGAACACAAACAAAAATTAGGTTGCATATTAAAAGAAATACAAGTTATACAGATGTTCTCAATAAAAAACAATCATTAATATACTTTATGGTGATTTTTATAATGACTGGTAGACTGCTATTTAAAAGTGCAGTCAAATGCTTCAGTGTTATATATAGGATTGCAATTTATATATGATCATATATGTTCCTGGTGTAAAATAAAAAATCAGCCAGCAATGCATTCCCTTCTTCAGTTGGGAAACCGTAGATCTTAAGGTCCTGTTGATATTTTTGACAATTGGCGGACAATCCTTGTGTTGTTTTATGACAATTTGCTGACCAAAGCGTATTATTTAAAGTTTACATCCCGTTTAAATTATGGCGCGGAAAAAACTCGCACGTGTTTTAAGTTATTTCCCCTTAGTACCGCGGGAAGCCACGTAAATTTCTTCCTGGTAAAATTCCTCTTCAAACTTCCTGATAATTTCTTTGCTCTGTAGAAAACATTTATTATGTGAACTATAAAAGAGGCAAGGTAAGAAAAAGGTTATTTACAATCTGTTTTCCCCTGTGTCTCGACGTGACAAATCATATCAAATGTTAAAATCTTTAAATATTCAAAAAGTTACCTATATCACCATAATATCATTTTAATAAGTGTTTAACCTTCTTCTTCTTCTTATGGTATCCAGTTATCCATCAGATTTTTGATGATTACTAACTGCTGCGCATGCGTAGGATAATAATAAATAAATATTTACAAAATAAAGTGCCAAAAAAAATAATAAACAAATACTAACATGACATGTGGTTAAAACTATTTACATAACTACTAGGTTTACTGTTCTATATTGTAGAGAACAGTAGGTGTTAACTGTTCTCTAAAAATATTTAAAGTGGGAGAAAGTACTACCTTTGGAGGTAGTACATTCCATTGTGTAATAGTATACGGAAAAAATGAATATTTGTAACAATCTTTAACTGTAAGTAAGTGTCTGTAAGTTTGTGTATGAAGTTGTCGGGTTCTATTGTCTGTTGGTATGAGTAATGTTGATGGTACAGCGACAATATGGTGTACAATTTTATAAAACATTATAAGTCTTGTTTTAAGTCTTCTTTGTTGTAGGGTAGGCCAATTTAAAGTATGGAGCATGTCTGTAACGCTACTGGTGTTGTGATAACGATTACAGGCATATCTAGCAGCCCGACGTTGAACCATCTCAAGTTTATTGCATTGTTCAGCAGTATGAGGGTTCCAAACCGAACAAGCATATTCTAGTTTAGGACGTACGAGTGCTAGATATGCCTGAGACTTAATGTTTGTAATGGATGTTTTCAGATTTCTTTTTAGAAAGCCTAGGCTTTTATTAGCATTACCAATGATGTTGTTTGTATGCTGTGTCCATTTTAAATCTGATTGCAGTGTTACTCCAAGATATTTTGCGGAGGAGACAGATTCTAAAGTGTGGCCGTGAAGGATGTAGTCGTGTTTGATGGTATTTTTCTTGTTTGAGGCAGTGAGAACTGTACATTTGTCTGGATGGAAAGCCATCAGCCAGTCTTCTTCCCACTTTGCAGCAGCATCAAGATCTTCCTGAAGGCTATCACAATCTTTTTTAGATTTGATGCTTTTGTATATGATGCTGTCGTCTGCGAACAGTCTGAGTTTACTGGATTTCAAATATTCTGGTAGGTCGTTAATATATACCAGGAATAGAACTGGACCCAGAACTGTTCCCTGTGGGACACCAGAAGTTACTGGAGCAATGTCTGATGACTCTCCATCCAGGACAACTGTTTGTGTGCGGTTTGATAAGAAGGCAGAGATCCAGTTAAGTGTTTCATTTTGTATACCGTAGAAATGTAGTTTGTATAAGAGTCTTTGATGTGGGACTTTGTCAAAGGCTTTGGCAAAGTCCATAATTACAAGGTCTGTTTGGATGTTATTGTCTGAATTTGAAGCTAGTTCTTGTATGAAGGATAGAAGTTGAGTTTCACATGATCTAGAGTGTCTGAAGCCATGCTGAAGGTCGTATAATAAGTTATTTTTTTCTAGGTGGTTAATTAGGTGTTTAGTAATGACATGTTCCATAAGTTTGCAACTGATACAAGTGAGAGAGATTGGTCTGTAGTTCACTGCGTTATATTTTTCCCCTTTTTTGTATGCTGGTGCGACATTTGCATGTTTCCAGTCAGATGGTATACAGCCAGTTGTAGGTGATTACTGGAAAATGATGGTGAGGATTGGTGCCGTTATGTTTTGAAGCTGTTTAAGTACTCTGCTGCTGATGTTATCTGGGCCGGTGGCTTTGTGCGGATTGATGTTATGCAGGAGTTTTTGTATGCCAGGTGTGGTAATTGTGAGTGATGGAATGACTGGATGGGGACTTGGCCCTTTATCAGGCATATTATTTGCCGTTTCGGTGGTAAAGACGGATTGAAACTGCTCATTTAAAATGTTAGCTTTTTGTTTTGTATCAGTTGTTAATTGGCCCTCTTTTTTTAGGGGTGCAACTCCACTATTGTCAGTTCTGATTGATTTAATATAAGAAAAGAGTTTCTTTGGTTTTGATTGGTTGCTGTAACTAAGGTCCGGGTCATTTGTTGGAAGGTCAAGGATCATTTTTTCTATGTATGTACAATAGGCACGTCTTTGTTCTTGTTGTACTTGTTGTTTTAGTTTTTTATATTTTACTATATGCTTTTTGTCCTTTTTCATTTTAGAGTACAATTTATTCTTTTTATTTATCATTTTTCTGAGTTTGTTGTGCACCCAGGGAAGTCGATGTTTATATGTTAACATTTTATGTGGGATGTTTGTATCTATTGATTTTGTGATATTGTTTTTAAATAAATCCCACATTTCATTAATAGTACTAGTGTTGTTATTGTTCATAATAGTAAGCTCTTCTAGAGTTTTTTTTAGATCTGCTTCTATATTTTCCCAGTTTGCTTTGTCATATTTTAGTATTTTTCTGGGATGTTGTCTAATTTTTCGTAGCCAAGTGTCTGTTTCTATATAGACGATGTCGTGGTCACTTAGACCTAGTGGTGGAAGTGTGTTTACTTTGTTGACAGTTGTTGGATTGTTAACTAGGATTAAGTCTAGTATTCTTTCTTTTCTAGTTGGTGTATTAACTATTTGTTGAAGGTTAAAATTTTCTAGTAGTTCTAAAAGTTTATTGTGATGTTCAGCATCCGGTTTACCGGGTATGACCTGAGGTATAGACCAGTCAATATGACCTAAGTTAAAGTCACCACCAATCATGATATTAGTATTTGATGATTGGTTAATTCTACTAAGTGTGATAGTTCTAGTTGTTGTAAGGATGTTCCTTTATCTGATGGTGGTCTGTAATATGCACCTATTAATAGGTTTTTACTACCAGTCATGTTTATTTGAGACCAAACTATTTCACAGTCAGTTTTAAGTTCACTTACTTCTGTGCTTATAAGTTCTTTATTAATGGCTATAAGTACACCTCCATGACTTTGGTTATTTTTATTTGGTGGTCTGTCTGATCTATAGACATTAAATAGTTCTGATGGAAAGAATTCATATGATGATATATTTTTGTCTAGCCATGTTTCAGTGCCTATAATTATGTCAGGTTTAGATGAATCAATTAACTGATTGAGATCTTCTTTTTTATTTCGTATAGATTGAAAGGTTATGTTAAGTATCCTGATAGGTTTATGATTTTTTGTAGTGGCTTTTTGTAATGTTTTGACTTTTGGTTTTGATTTAGTCTTAGCCAAAGGCGATGAAGATGCCTGAGGAGCACCTAAGCTGTTATTGAGTGATGTATCACTCATACTCCAGTTACTACTAGAATTTAATGATATGCTTGATTGGTTGTTGAATAAGCTGGTGGAAAAATTTGGCATTCCACAATTTGTACATTCCCAGCTAATATTGCTAGCATTCATACACTCATAGATGTGAGATGGAATACTCTGACAATTAATGTGAAACCAAGTATCGCAGCTATCACAGCATAGTGCCTTCTGATTCCATGTTACTGCTTTTAGGCATGTACCACATGGCCATCTTGGTTTTTTATTTTGACACTTTTGTTTGGTAGCAGGTTTTCTTTTTGGTTTAGTACTTTTCTTTGGTGGTAATGAATTAGTATTCGGTACCTGTGTGTTAGTGTCAATACTTGTACATGTATTGGATGTATCTAGGTTGTCAAATGGATTTGGTGAAATGATTGACTTGTTATTGAAAATAGAAGTGGATATGTTGGGCATTCCACATTGAATGGGTTCCAGGGAACAGTATTATCTAATGTCTTGTATCTTCCTCCTTTAATAGGATCACCATCATGGGTTATTGTGGAAAAATAGGACCACAGGAATCGGCAATTCTTTCAATAAAATTCTGTTAATAAAAGAGTTGACTATTAGTAGAGCTTCGCATAGAGAAGCTCTCGTAGAGACAGAAATTTATTGATAGAATTTCTGCACTTAAAGAAGTGATTGTTGGGAAGGAAATTGAGGTCTGATACTTAAACAAGTGATTTTTATGTCATTATCCTAGATTCAGTACAAGGTCATCACCTGAAATGACCTGGTCATCCTAGACAACACAGATGTTGGTTCTGATAAGTTTAGAAACATAATTAGTCCCTGGATCATTAGTATTCTATATTTAAAGCAACAACAAAATTAAATCACTTCTTCTAGTGATTAATTTGTACTACTTAAATAGGTGATTATTAAAGAAAGACAACTCTAACTTCCAACCTTTATGGAAATAATGTTACTTGAATCAGTGATTTAGAAAATCACTTGTTTAAGTAAGTCCCCTGACTGTTTTATGCCTGTTTATGTTAAACTTTTTAATGTTATATGTACCAGAATCTTGGCTGATTGGAAATAGTATACCTTTTTATAAGAATAAAGGACAGGGATGACTCCAGGTGTTTTCAAATGGGTCCCTTGAACATCAAATTGGGAATTTTTATCCCAATTGGGAATTTTTTTATGCATAAAATCTAAGACGAAATCATATCATTTTCCTATAAAAACGGAAAATGTATATTAAGTTTAACCTCTACACTGATTTAAGAATTTGTAACATTTTGAATAATTATGGATTTATTTACTGATTATGATATATATGATTCTGAGCTCATAGATATGATCACCAGATTACTTGAAAGTTATTGGATTGAGACCAGGGAAGTTGTATTACATGAATATCATAATTGCACATGATGCACTAGTCTAAATAATTATGAGGTCTTGATCATGAAAGGCTATTATATTTTTTTTTCTTTGCTGCCTTACTTCGAAGTAACCTAGGCATATTACATATAGTACATAAACATATATACCAGCTAACATAAATCTATGGCAAGCCGTTTTACTATTTAATCAAATGTCAAGATATCTCATGTAATATATAAGATATCTCATTTTATATATAAATATATATATATATAAGATATCTTCTATAATTTCATTTACATAAGATGTCCGATATATTATATGTGATATCTTATACATGTATATTATATAAAATATCTCATAAGTTTATTAGAGATCTCATAAAGTATATGAGATATCTTATAAATATCTTTTATAATTTCATGAATTTACAAGATATCGATCTTATATAGTTTCTAAGATATCTTATATAGTTTATGGGATATCTTATAAAGAAAATTATATAAGATATCTTATAAAGAAAATTATATAAGATATCTTATAAAGAAAATTATATAAGATATCTTATAAAGAAAATTATATAAGATATCTTAACACATGACATGGGTAAAATCTCTTTGTTCTTACTGTGCTATAATCTGAATAATACACAGCTAAGGTGTGCATTAACTACCTCAGATATACTGCACAGTTCAAATCTATTCTTACTATTATGGGCGTTTTCTGGATTCTGAAAGGGATGTGACATGTATTCTATAAAATTAAAAAATATCAACGAGTGTAGCGAGACTAAAAACGTTTCGTTCTCCAATTCAAGCCAATTTGACCCCCCCCCCCTTTTTCCCAAAAAAAACCCAAAAAAACAGAACCCGCCATCTGACCTGAAGTTCCATAAAAGTTGATAAATTAAACACTTTGTACAATCATCGTAGTTTCAAAATAAGAAAAAATGATGGATTGATTGTTGATGTTTTAACTTCACCTTTAAGCGCCACATTTCGGCTATTTCATGGCGCCCAGTTATTATTGGTAGAGGGAGCCGGAGTGCCCGGAGAAAACCACACACATTTGATAGGAAAACTGACAGTCCTAATCAATTAATATTGGAGTCGAAAACCCCAGGTCGGGCAAAGTTTGCCCTCAAACCCTCAGTGTTGACTGTCTAGTGTTTACTGTAGAAGAACTACTTGGGACTTCTTGGCAAACGAGGCCCCTGATGAAAAAAAAAGGTTCCTCTTCCTTTTTTATACGCCTGTCAAAATTTTGACGGGACGTATTATGTTATAAAAATGTCCGAAAAACGATTTATGATTATTGCTTAAAACTTAACACACTTCTTTGTTACATTAATCTAAAGATCTGTATACTTTTTGGTGATGATTCAAAATTTTATTTTTGAGTTATTGAGTATTTTGTAAAATAATCTATAAGATATTCCAGAAACGCTTTTCGTTTACAAAAGACTATTCAGTGACGCTAATGAAACAAAAAAGTAAAAGAAGGCCAAATAAAGTTGAAAACAGGACTATGGTCTAATGGGTGTTGGTTTTCTCTTCTGAATTGTTTTACACTGGTCTTTATGGGGCTCTTTAAATTTTGGCTTCCTGTTTAGGTAACAAGTTTTCAAGATGAAATGGCATTGAAAAATCGAAACAAGATATTTGAGAGTTTCTATATTATTGTAAATTTTATAATCTATGCATGTATTTTGGTTCTGATTGAGGGTAGATTAATTGTGTTTTTTTGTTTGTTTTTTTTTTCATATTAAATTCTGCAAACTTTTGCTTAAGGTTAAAAATTCTACACCTAATTTCATGATATACGGAGAATTGGGCAGATATCCTTTGGAAATTGATATAAAACTCCGTATAATTAACTACTGGACTAAATTATTGTCTGGAAAACAAGAAAAACTTTCTGCAATACTATACAAGTACTCATTGTACAATGTTGTATAAATATAGAAATTATATTACTTGGTTGAAACATGTTAAATCCATTCTTGATGAATCTGGTTTATCATTTGTGTGGGATACCCAATATTTTGTAAATGATACATGGCTATATACTACATGTACTATTGTTAAACAAAATCTTGTTGATCAATTTAAACAGAAATGGCACACTAACGTGCAAGAATCGCCAAAAGCTATAAACTACCGTATGTATAAAGAAAACTGAATTTGAATATTATTTTAAAAATTTAGATGATAGAAATATTATTACATTATGTAGATTGAGAACAGGAAATCATAGATTTCCTATTGAGACTGGTAGATGGGAAAATGTTGCAAGAGAAAATAGAAAATGCTTACTTTGTAATTCTGGCGACATCGGAGATGAATTTCATTATATTTTTATGTGTTCTGTATAAACGTATAAATTTACACTTTTGGTATTAAGCTGAATTTTGTCTCCAAATGACCTTAGATCGCCTTCGAAATAACCTTCTGACGTCAAGCAACAATCACTTTTTTATAGTGACGTCAAATGTTTTGAATTGTTATGTCAAAGTTTTCGGGAACCTGTGTGATTTTATGTAATGGCGGACATATTTGCATACAAGTGTAAATACGTCTATTCAATGATGATCGTAAACAGTTTTTCAGAAAAAAAATATAGAAATCAACCAAATGCATTGAAATTTAATGAACTGATGAATAGTAAAAATCTTTCTGATCTTAATAACTTGTGCAAATTTATAAGACTTGTAAATATTCATTTAGGCTCTCCTGGGTAATTGATGTACTTGTCTTGATATCATTTAGTTTAATATCAGTTAAATTGTTGGCTTTTTTCAAAACTACCTCTACCCTTCTTTATTGGGAAAATATGCGTCGTTTTCATCAAATTGGGAAATTTAAAATTAACCATGAATTTGACTGAAACTTCAATTTACAGAGCCATTTTCAAGAGTCAAACCCTGCTTTAAAATAAGACCTCATTTTGTCAGTGATGATACATAAATAAACCCTCAAGTCTGCAAATATATTCATTTTAGGCATGTATTCATGCACAATTTCTACTGAGACAGCACTGTTTGGGAAAAAAATTGTCTTTTTGGGAATAATTTTAAGCCATTTTCTTTTCCAATTGGGATTCTTCTCCATGGGAAAAAGCCTTTATTCTCCACTAATTTAAGGCAAACAATAGCACTGAATATGTATACCGTAATATATGATATGTACCTCCCTCTTGCTTTGGTATAATTTTTGTATGTCTGTACATATACACTACCTAATTATTGTGTGTATCTCTATACCATTGTAATTTGGTTTGTTGAGAAATAAAGATATATCCATATCTAATTTTAGAGAACTATTAATCATATTTTCCAAATTCACTCATATAATCAGTTTTCCACACTGTTTTTATACGCCCGGAACGGGACGTATTATGGTATACCGTTTTCCGTCCGTCCGTCCGTCGTCCACACTTCGGACAATAACTCAAAAATGCCTTCACCAAATTCCATGAAACTTAAGTGAATTGTTTATATCTATTGACATAAGCTCCCTTTTGTTTTTTTTTAATTTCAGATTTCAAGTTTTGGATTTATGGGGATTTATTCATAAAAAAAGGGGGAATTTTCAACACTTTGGACAATAACTCAAAAAGGCTTTCACCAATGTATATGAAACTTTGGTGAATTGTTTATATCTATTGACGTAAGCTCCCTTTCCTTTTTTTTTAATTTCAGATTTTAAGTTTTGGATTTATGGGGCTTTATTCATAAAAAAAGGGGGAATTTTCAACACTTCGGACAATAACTCAAAAAGGCTTTCACCAATGTATATGAAACTTTGGTGAATTGTTTATATCTATTGACGTAAGCTCCCTTTTTTTAGCTCACCTGTACCGAAGGGACAAGTCAGCTTATGCCATCACTTGGCGTCCGTCGTCGTCCGTCGTCTGTCGTCCGTCGTCCGTCGTCTGTCGTTGTCTGTCGTCGTAAACTATTTCAAGAATCTTCTCCTCTGAAACTACTGGGCCAAATACTTTCAAACTTTAACTGAATGTTTTTTAGGGTATCTAATTTATAAATTGTATCCGAAGTTTTGATCTATCAACAAACATGGTCGCCATTGCTAAAAATAGAACATAGGGGTCAAATGCAGTTTTTGGCTTATAACTCAAAAACCAAAGCATTTAGAGCAAATCTGACATGGGGTAATATTGTTTATCAGGTCAAGATCTATCTGCCCTGAAATTTTCAGATGAATCAGACAACCTGTTGTTGGGTTGCTGCCCCTGAATTGGTAATTTATTGGTAATTTTAAGGAAATTTTGCTGTTTTTGGTTATTATCTTGAATATTATTATAGATAGAGATAAACTGTAAACAGCAATAATGTTCAGCAAAGTAAGATTTACAAATAAGTCAACATGACGGAAATGGTCAGTTGACCCCTTTAGGAGTTATTGCCCTTTATAGTCAATTTTTAACCATTTTTCGTAAATCTTAGTAATCTTTTACAAAAATCTTCTCCTCTGAAACTACTGGGCAAAATACTTCCAAACTTTGACTGAATGTTCCTTAGGGTATTTAGTTTGGAAATTGTATCCGAAGTTATGATCTATCAACAAACATGGTCGCCATTGCTAAAAATAGAACATAGGGGTCAAATGCAGTTTTTGGCTTATAACTCAAAAACCAAAGCATTTACAGCAAATCTGACCTGGGGTTATATTGTTTATCAGGTCAAGATCTATCTGCCCTGAAATTTTCAGATGAATCAGACAACCTGTTGTTGGGTGGCTGCCCCTGAATTGATAATTTTAAGGAAATTTTGCTGTTTTTGGTTATTATCTTGAATATTATTATAGATAGAGATAAACTGTAAACAGCAATAATGTTCAGCAAAGTAAGATTTACAAATAAGTCAACATGACGGAAATGGTCAGTTGACCCCTTTAGGAGTTATTGCCCTTTATAGTCAATTTTTAACCATTTTTCGTAAATCTTAGAAATCTTTTACAAAAATCTTTTTCTCTGAAACTACTGGGCAAAATACTTCCAAACTTTAACTGAATGTTCCTTAGGGTATCTAGTTTGGAAATTGTATCCGAAGTTATGATCTATCAACAAACATGGTCGCCATTGCTAAAAATAGAACATAGGGGTCAAATGCAGTTTGTGGCTTATAACTCAAAAACCAAAGCATTTAGAGCAAATCTGACAATGGGTTATATTGTTTATCAGGTCAAGATCTATCTGCCCTGAAATTTTCAGATGAATCAGACAACCTGTTGTTGGGTTGCTGCCCCTGAATTGATAATTTTAAGGAAATTTTGCTGTTTTTGTTTATTATCTTGAATATAATTATAGATAGAAATAAACTGTAAACAGCAATAATCTTCAGCAAAGTAAGATCTTCAATTAAGTCAATTTGACCAAAATTGTCAATTGACCCCTTAAGGAGTTATTGCCCTTTAAAGACTTTTTTCACAATTTGTTCATCATGTTGACTTACTTTAAAAAATCTTCTCCTTTGAAACTTTAAAAAATCTTCTCCTTTGAAACTGCTGTATCAATTTCAGCCAAACTTAGGCTAAATGAGTTTCAGAGTATCTAGTATAAATTTTATATTTTATTTCCTTGTATGTCAAGAAACATAGCTACTATGGCTAAAATAGAACATAGGAGAAAATGATTATTTTTTTTGGCTTTTGAAGAAAATAGGACGATCCAAAAAACATTTAAATAAATTGAAAAGCCAAAATAATCATTGATGAGAGATTTAACCAAAAGAATTAAGGTGAGCGATTCAGGCTCTTGAGAGCCTCTTTTTTTTTTTAATTTCAGATTTTAAGTTTTGGATTTATGGGGCTTTATTCATAAAAAAAAAAGGGGGGATTTTCAACACTTCGGACAATAACTCAAAAAGGCTTTCACCAATGTCCATGAAACTTTGGTGATTTGTTTATATCTATTGATGTAAGCTCCCTTTCGTTTTTTTTTAATTTCAGATTTTAAGTTTTGGATTTATGGCCGGGGGCTTTATTAATAAATAAAGGGGGATTTTTAACACTTCGGACAACAACTCAAAAAGGCTTTCACCAATGTCCATGAAACGTTGGTGAATTGTTTATATCTATCGATGTAAGCTCCCTTTCAGTTTTTATAAATTTCTGATTTTAAGTTTTGGATTTATGGGGCTTTATTCATAAAAAAAGGGTGATTTTTAACACTTCGGACAATAACTCTAAAAGCTGGCTTTTACCAATGTCCATGAAACTTTGGTGAATTGTTTATATCTATTAATGTAAGCTCCTTTTCAATTTTTATAAATTTCAGATTTTACATTTCCGTGTTATGAATTTTTATGCTTAAAAAAGGGGGGATTTTACCAATTTTGGGACAATAACTAACACTTTCACAAAATTTTATGTATGGATGAAAAATTAAGAAAACAAACTAAGTTAAATTTGAGGTAGCCTAAATAGTGCCAATGTTTTTGTGCATTTTTATTTATTATTTTTTTTTGGGGGGGGGGGGTGTATTTGACAGGGCTCACACTATTTCTAGTTGATCATATAAATTCATTTAAAGCATAAAAGACAAGTTAAAAGAGCAATGGGCGTATCATGCGCCTAAGCGCAGCCCTTTATTAGTCATGCTTGAAGATATTGACTTGATATTTTCTTTTTGTTTACACCATGACAAGTTATAGAACAAGTTAGCATTTTTTTCCAGTATAATGAGTTTTTACCCAGTAGGGGACTATGTATTGTCATGCAATACTCTCAGAATGCTTGTTATATAAAAAATCTCCATATAAGGGCTCTTTATATAAGTACAATTCTTGCCAAATGTTTCTGAAATTTATATTATTGGTGTATGTCATCCTGTCAGGGGTACCACTTGTACAAGATATTTTATATTTAGTTTTAATATAAATATTAATATAGTTATATAAGTAAATTTTGTAAGATACTTGTAGTATTTTATTTACTTGTATAGGTAATTATTTTAATGGCTTAGTTATGTCCCTTAGACATTCAGATTCTTTTACTTATACAAGTTAAAAAGTCAAACTATCTTTTAATTCTTGTTTTGTTTTTCATAGGACTTTTTTGCTCTAATGAAATTTTTAATTGTCTGTCTTTTGCAGATGTCTTTACTTATCATTTAAGTGTAATTTCATGGTCAATGAAAATGACATTTCTCTATGTTGAAGGCCTTGCGCAATTACTTAAGATCATTGCACAATTAGTTTCTTTGTTGAATTAATGAGATGAAATGTTGAACTGTAATAAAAAAATTATGAGCTGACCAGAGAAAAATTGTATACACTGATATATAAGGTATGTTTTTACATCCCCAAAACTTCAGAATTTTAGGGAGAGTACTAGTAAAAAAAATATTTTTTGTTGAGAAAATGAAGGGCAATGAAGGGGAGATTATTCAAACCTTATACATGTTATAAGAAAATATGAATATAACAAATTTACTTATATAAGTATGGCTGTACCTGTAGAAATGGGTTTTACACTAGTCATTTTGGGGGCCCTTTATAGCTTGCTGTTTGGTGTGAGCCAAGGCTCTGTGTTGAAGACCGTACTTTGTCATTAGCAAATTAAAACATAACTAAATGGTATTTTCTTTTCAAACGGGATGTGTAGACACACACACACGTTCATTTTTATCTATAAAGAAGTCACTCCTAAATATCCTACTACCTGTCGATACATTTATTTTTGGCATTGCACAAATCATGTCTTCTTTGGCTGTTCATGACGTTAAAATACTAAATCCCTGGGATGTGTTTTAGTTGATTTTAGTCTCTGATCCCTTTGTCATTTTGAACAATATGTTTGATGCATGATTTTTTATTGGGATACGATTGCTGTCGAGCAATCTGTAGACTTTTACCATTGACCCTATGACACACTCCCTCACGTCATTCGTTTTATTCTAAACATTCGGCAACATCTCAGATTCTTATGATTGTCTTGCTTTAAAAGGTAAAAACAAGCAAAACAATTGAACATAAACAACTTTCCTGTAATGTTTTACTCATAATCGTCATGTATGATATTTTCCTTGACTTGTATGCGTGTTTTTAACAATACGGAAAATCAGAATTAAACAGTATTTATATTTAGTGTTTTTATAAATTTAGAAACACGTCAGAGGGAATTCCCAAATTTTGATAACTTGCGAGAGTTCTCTGAAAGCCGATCGATAATTCTATTTCTGTCACAAGAACTGAAGTGGAGTATTTCTATATTTTACCGTTATGAAACTGATATTTGATACTGTACTCTCATAAAGAAATGGAGAACCATTCATCATATCATTTAATAAACGTTCTTGTTCCAAATCGCAAGTCGCGGTTTGTTTATGTATTAATGTCCATGCGTGGTCTCACTAATTAGAGACAAAAAGAATTGTAGAGACAAAAAGCGTCAAGAAGCGACAAGAAGAATAATATTAGCAACAAGAAACTATTTAGCGACAAGAAAACATTTTTTTATTTATATTACTTATTCGAAATAAATATTAAAAAAATATGCAAAAGAAAACAATTTCAACGACAGGAAAGTTAATTTTGATAGGGGGGAAAAATGAAACTTGTAAATCTAATTCAGTTGCTACATTTATTTACATGATATTTTATAAGGTATCACAGGAAGTATATTTTGTCTTTTTATTTGTTTTTAAAACCATTTTTGTACAATATATAATTAACTTGCAAAATGCATTATTTGTGCATAATTGTCCAGAAAATTCATACACAAATTGTGAAATACAAATTAAGAACTGAAATCAAACAAGAGGAAAACATAATTAAAATGTGAATATTTTTCATCATTTTATTTAGTGTATGTATTGTCTCATTTAACGATATTTATCATGTTTATGCATATAGATTGAAGATTAAAGGAAACTGATGACAATCTTGAGTTTTCAACAGGTGTTCACTATTCGGTACAATAATTTTATATTCTGGTGCGTGTAATTGATGAAGGTGTTAATGGATGTTATTGTTGCAATAAAACAAAGGACACGCACCTAGTTAATCTCATTTGTTGCTCTTAATTGTGTATTACCTTAGAGTGAAGCCACAGCTAATGTTGGTCCTATCAGGAAAAATTAATTGTACAGTTAGGAAGGAAATAATATTTCATGTTTTTGTTTTATTAAATCCTTCAAAAGGAAGGTGACAAATCTGTTTTTATTTTCATTTTATAGCGTTTACATTTCCTTTGCTCTTACACATGTTTAATTTCTACATCTATCAATATGATAATAAAAAGTACACAATCTCTTCATCGAATTTGTTTTTATTTCTTCATCTTTCAATATAATCCTAAAAAATATTTTAATGTATGTGATAACAAAATGTATTCTTGTCGCTAAATAGCTTCTTGTTGTCACTTATTATTTTTCTTCTTGTCGCTTCTTGACGCTTTTTGTCGCTAATTAGTGAGACCCCACATGCGTGTAGTTTTCCTGATTTCAAGGGGTATCAGATTGAGTGATTCCCCGCTTCATTGATTAATTTGAAACTCATGGGATTCTTTCTATGTCTGTCTGCATATGGAGGGCTATTGTTGTTGCATAATTTTAAATCACATGCATAATTTAAATTAAAATAAATGTTTCATCGTAAAAATTACCTATAACACCCCTTCAGCAGAAATGGAATCTTCCATGTTATCGTTTCGAGTTGTCTCCCGTTTCGAAGTATTCGTCAAGAAGAATTAACTCGTTAATGCCGGTAAACGTCGTATTATATTAAGAACGATCTCAATGTAAACAGAGGAGTGTGTACGGAAAGGAGTCATGCCCTCTGACCCAAAGGAACTTCAATAATTAAAGAGTAAGAAATGGGGTTCCTCCTAAACTGGTCCGCCGTTCTATATATAGCTTCGCACCGAAGGTCAGTGTAGCGATAAGTGAACACAATATGATAGGGGTCCAGTTTAGGGTTCCTCCTAGAATTACGGTGATAAGATACGGAAGCAAGTTAACTCGTACCACGGCATTGGAACCAAAAAAGTTAACTTGTACTACTGGGAAGTCGTAACATTCAGAAAAATATATAAAAAATATGATGTTTTATGGGTTTCTGTTTGTAAACTTAATAGAAATAAAGTTGAATTACTTGAATTTTACACAGGAGTTAAATGAAAACATAGACAAAAATAAAGAATGTTTTAAAGCATTAATGTTTTAACTGATCTTTCAAACTAGAACATAGGCGGATCCAGCCCCCCCTTTTTTTGTGGAAAAACATTGGTTGATAATAAATGGAATCATTGAAGCATGACTGGAGCGGGCCCCCTCTTAGGTCAGTCAGCGGACTCCCCCTTAGGAAAAGTTCTGGATCCGCCACTGTAGAACTTAATCCAGAGGAAAGTTAAAACATTGCTTTAACTGTACCTTATTAAAATTGAACATGTTGAATATGTATATATCCAATTTAAGTTAATTAAAGCTGTAATCCATGATCACAAATTGAATGCTATGTTTACAATTGTTGAAAGCCATGTGCTTTTTTTGCGGGGGAAAATGCGGACCCCCTTAACAGGAATCAGTTAAATTTCATTGTTACATTTATTTATAGACAGTAAAAATAATTTTGGCAATCATTTTGACTAACTGCTAAGATTTTATTATTCATGAAAAATGTTCTTCGGGTGAAACTGTATATACCTTAATTATCTACATCTGCCACAGTATTTTCTATCCAATATACAAGGAACATAAGCTACAAATTGGTCATTGTACTTTCAAATTATATATATTTTACAGACTTAAGAGGTATTGGTTGAAAGTAACGTATATCATGTATATTCATCATTTAACACCATTTGAATGCATTTAAATAAGTTGGTACGAGTTAGCAATGGTTCGAGTTTTTTTTTTTTTTTAATGGTACGAGTTTACAATGGTACAGGATAACTATAATTCGATAAAACACAATAAGTACATGGCTCATACACTTGTAACGGGGATTGGCTATTCTTTAAGTTGAGTGACTATTCAGATTGTTACATTTTGCATGTGCAGTTGAATTAGTTTAGAGAATAATACTATCCAGCTGTACCAGGGTTACCGGCCAAAAATGCTTGAGACTCGCGCATGTTCATGATTTTTTTGCAACAGTATTCTTGGATCTATTTCTTTCCTCTTTGATCTTTTGAATTTTGGCCAAATCTCATGCATTTGTTTAATGAAAATTTGGCAGAACTGCTATACATGTGTCAATGAAAACTATGGCAATCGTATCCCTCAGAGCATTCTGCTCTTTGATTATTAATTGTTTTGGCTTTTAACTAGCTGTCAGTAACTGCAAGTACTCTCAAATTGTACTTTCTTGTTAATTTGACCTGTTGATACTATTTGTAATGCTTTTTGTTATTTTATGTTAATATGGATCTTGTCTATATACCAGCTTTGATTATTTGGAATTCCTACCAATTTTCACTTCTTTGTACTATGAACATCAAAATTATTTCATTTCTCCTTAAATACTGTTCTTGTACCTGTACAGGAAGTTTTATCTAGCTCTAATTGTATAGTTTTATTGTTGATATTCACCCCATATGTACCAAGTGTAAGATTAGTTTTATTGATATTAAAGAAATTTCTTGGTATTCCTAAACGAAAGATTTATACACACAGTCTATCAAGTATACGTAATAACAAACTTATTTTCATTTACCTGTGTAGGATATGATGCAGCTTTTTTCAATAAACATGATAAACTCATCATAGATAACAGGATTCAAAAGTGATGATTTTCTATAAATTGTTTAATATTTCATAGTGGTGTTTTACTTTAATTTTGTTTAAACCTGTTTATTTACTTTTGACCTTAATTATTTATCCCTTATAAATTTTATTAACTATGAATTTGCATTCAGGTATTATCAAAGATCAAATTTATTCGTTCATTGGGTGTTAATTTGCGTTCTATGATTGAGTTAAGCCTTCCAATTGATATTTTATAGTGTGTTTTTCTATGTTGTGATGTTATACTATTGTTTCAGAAAAGGAAGAAGGTTTGGTACCATCAAAACGTTTAATCCTGCTGCAAATGTTTGCACCTGTCCTAAGTCAGGAATCTGATGTACCGTAGTTGTTGTTTGTTTATGTAGTTCATACGTGATTCTCGTTTTTATATAGATCAGACCGTTGGTTTTCCGTGTTGAAGGCCATACCTTGACCTATAATGGTTTACTTTTATAAATTGTTTTTTGGATGGAGAGTTGTCTCATTGGCACTCATACCACATCTGCCTATATCTATTTGACCTATATTAAATGGTTTACTTAAAAATTTACAAATTGTGACTTGGATGGAGAGTTGTCTCATTTGCACTCATACCACATCTTCTTATATCTATATATATATATATTATTATTTACTTCTTCAAGTAAATAAAAATAACTAGTACAAGTAGTACCTTTGACTGTCATCAATGTCTTTGACAAGTTCGGAAATCAGTGATGATCAATAATTTCTGAAAGAGTTATGCCCTTTGGAAATATTGATTATATTGAAAATTACATAGTTAATTCTTGCCATAATTTTATGAAACTTACATCAAAGGTTTATATCAGCAATGTCTTTGACACTTTGAAAATAAGTGCTGATCAAATAATTTTAACAAGTTTAATTTATGCCCCTTTGAAAAATTTATTATATTATACTGAAATCACATTGCATTTGCTCTGAAGCCTTCATTTCTGTAAGATATTTATAAATTGTTTCAACGAACAAAAGAAAGTCCTTTTTGTTTTGCCTTGATGGAGTCAAAAAGCAAGACAAAGGTACGCTGTGACTCAGGGACAAAACTTAAAGGGAGCCTAGTCATGCCAGTTGCCCATGGCTCTTAGATTTTGAGCTTGGCCCCTAAACTTTCAGTTGAACATATAGAAACTAATTATGAAATATCTGGTCTGGGCTCCCAGCTTGAAATTCCCAAGTCTAGTCCCTGTGTGTCAGGCATTGGCTGCAGTGGTGGCGGGGGCGACAGCGTCAATAATGTATTACTTTGTGATTAGGTTTAGTTTATGGTTAACCACTAGTCATGCTACTGGTAGGTCAATGATATTTGGTTTGCAGTTGTATTAGCCTTGGCACATCTCATTTTCATGGAGATTATTTGGTCCCACCCCCTCAGTCATGGTCTATTGACTTTGAAACTATTCTTAGTTTACATGTATTAGTTTGTGATTAGGTCAGTTTATGGGGAACCACTAGTGGTAGGTCAATGATATTTGGTATGCAGTTGTATAAGCATTGACATATCTCATTTCCATGGAAATTATTTTGCTCCGCCCTCTCAGTCATGGTCTATTGACTTTGAAACTTTTGCTTAGTTTACATGTATAAGTTTGTGATTAATTCAGTTTAAGATGAACCACTTATCATATATATGTTAAGTCAATGATATTTGGTATGCAATTGGATTGGCATTAGCAAGGTTCATTTCCATCATGTCCATGGAGATTATATAAGCCCTCACCCTAGGTTAATTAGTGTTGAGGTTTGTTTAAAGGGAACGACTTATGAGATTTCAGTGGAATTTGGTATGCAATTGTACTAGAAGAGGGACGAAAGACACCAAAGGGACAGTCAAACTCGTAAATCTAAAACAAACTGACAACGCCATGGCTAAAAATGAAAAAGACAAACAGAAAAACAAAAGTACACATGACACAACATAGAAAACTAAAGAATAAACAACACGAACCCCACCAAAAACTAGGGGTGATCTCAGGTGCTCCGGAAGGGTAAGCAGATCCTGCTCCACATGCGGCACCCGTCGTGTTGCTTATGTGATTACAAATCCGGTAAAGAGTCTAATTCGGTAGGTCAAATTCATGAAAGGGAAGGGGATTGTAGTTACGACGTAAGGAACATATCCGATATCATTTGTGAAACGGTTATTCCATAACGGTCAACCAACTCGTGATGGCGTCCGTAAAATTTACGAAGGGATGATTTCAACTTCACCATTTGGAACTCTTGGTTTAATAGTTTCCTTGTGAGCAGTAACCCTCTATCAAGAAAATCATGATAGGAAATGCAAGCACGGGAATATCGTATCAATTGGGAGATATATACCCCGTATGCAGGTGCTGCTGGAATGTTGCTACTTAGAAATGGAAAGTTCACAATTGGAAAGCTGAAATCATCTCTTTTGTCGTAAAGTTTTGTCTTCAACCGACCCTCATTGTCAATTTCTAGATGTAAGTCAAGATATGAAGCCGACTTAACTGTATTTGTAGTATCCTTTATCTCCAATTCGATGGGATAGATGCGATCCACATAGTCACCAAATTTTGAATTGTTTAGTGAAAGAACGTCATCTATATAGCGGAAAGTAGAGTTAAAGGATATTGCTAACTTCTTATCTTTCTTCCTAAGAAGTTCCTGCATAAAGTCAGCCTCATAATAATAAAGAAACAAGTCAGCAAGCAGAGGGGCACAGTTTGTTCCCATTGGGATGCCGACAGTCTGTTGAAAAACACGTCCTCCGAACGTAACAAATATGTTGTCAATCAAGAAATCAAGCATCTTGATAATATCGGTTTCAGAGAATTTTTTGTTTGAATCAGAATGGTTCTTTACAAAGTATGATTTATCCCTCCCTAAGACAAGATACTTGTATCTACGTTGGCCATTCTTTTTTATGAAGCAAAGTAATACCAACTCTTTTAATTTGTCTTTTAGTTTGGAATGTGGAATACTTGTGTAAAGAGTAGAAAAGTCAAATGTTTTAATACTGTTACAAGATGAAAGAGAGTTAGATTGTATGTACTCTAAAAGATCTTTGGAATTTTTAAGTATCCACATCTGATTCACGCCACCTCTAGAATAGGCAGTTTCACAATAACTTTGAAGCCCGTCTTTGATTGCTGATAAAATGGATGTTAATAATTTAGAAAGGGGTTTCGTGGAGCACTTGGAAGACCCAGCAATATACCGTTGTTTGTAAGGACACTTATGTAGTTTAGGTTCCAATACAGTGATGGAAGATCCAGTTCTTCATCTTTGGTTGAAATACCAAAGGAACAAAGAACAGACCTATGATTATCCAGGATTTCCTCTTTGGTAAGTGTCGTGAGGGTATATGTTGGGTTTCCAAGTGAATTGTCTATACCTAATTCGTTTATCAAGCAATTAATGTAATGACTTTTACAGATAAAAACGATGTTATTTGGGGCTTTGTCTGCGGGGACAACAACATATTCATCATGGAGGTCAGATAGGTGTTTAGCAACATTTGGATCTTTGAAGATTGACGTAGCATGGGCATTGATGGACCCATTCAGTTTCTTAATTCTGATTTGTATTAACGACCTCACTGCCTTAATCCATTCGGATAGAGTGTCTACGTCTTCCTTCTCGCGCTTAGCCCATTGCCTGGCATAATCCTCGACTGAATCCATCAAAATTTTAAAGTTGTGTTTCCAATTGATGGATTTAGGCTCACGATATTTCGGACCTTTCGATAACACGTTTTGAAATATTTAAAAATAAGAAATAAAAGTTTAGAATAAATGACATAGACTCTTTAATATGCAAATGCCTGTAAATTCCTGTAGGGTTTGACAACTGGAAGATTTTAAACCTGCGAGTGAGACAAATTCAGGGGAAATTTGTCATATACCTTTGACAGTTAATGCCCCGTAACTCTGTAACTCTGTAAAAGCAAGTCCAAAAATATCAAAATGGAAAAGCAGCTTACTTTTACATATTCAAATATAAGCATTAAATTTTAATTGAATCGATGCAAGCAATGCATCTAGTTAGTAGAGCGATATACGAAGAAAGTCTTTTATTCCTTGAATGGCAGATCGGAAAATGTTGAAAGGAAGCTTACTATCAATAATCTCAACAACAACCTAAAGTTTCACGTGAATCGTGTCAAGTCTTTTGGAGTTAGTGCACGACCTGTGACAAGTTGCCTAAAAATCTTACTAAAAAACGTTCCATATAGAAAGGGAGCTTACATGTACTTTAACAAATCCCAACATCAATATTTTGGAAACAAATCCTATTATACCCGTCCTGCAGTTATTTGTTTTTAAGTTATGACGGTTAAAGTCCAACTACTCTAGAACGGCAAACTTAATTTTTTTTCGAAATCTAAAGGGAGCTTTACACTTTGACAAAACTTATCAACAGCTTTAAGGTCAAGTAAATCGGTCAAAGCCAAAATGGACCTTTTCCCATCGATTCCTTTATTTCATTTCCTTCGTAAATTTTACGGACGCCATCACGAGTTGGTTGACCGTTATGGAATAACCGTTTCACAAATGATATCGGATATGTTACTTACGTCGTAACTACAATCCCCTTCCCTTTCATGAATATGACCTACCGAATTAGACTATTTACCGGATTTGTAATCACTTAAGTAACACGACGGGTGCCACATGTGGAGCAGGATCTGCTTACCCTTCCGGAGCACCTGAGATCACCCCTAGTTTTTGGTGGGGTTCGTGTTGTTTATTCTTTAGTTTTCTATGTTGTGTCGTGTGTACTATTGTTTTTCTGTTTGTCTTTTTTATTTTTAGCCATGGCGTTGTCAGTTTGTTTTAGATTTATGAGTTTGACTGTCCCTTTGGTATCTTTCGTCCCTCTTTTCATAAAAGTGTCATATAAAAAAGATCATGATACTTTCAGGTTATTGTAAAACACTGACGAATGGACGGGCAGAATGACAACGGTAATTTATAATAGAAAGTCAAGTATATGATGGACGTATTCATTATGTTAACAAATATATCAATCAAAAAGTATAGAATGTCTTATCAAACTGTTCTAACTCTCCAGTAATCTCGTAATCTATAATAAAGAATGAAGCATTCAGGAGCATTTATTTCCTTGTCAATACAACTCTGGACAAAACATCTATCTTTTTCTTGTAAACTATCTAAAACAATAATGAGTTTAATTCTAACCGAAGCTAATGCAATTATTTATACATGTAGGTAAATATGACTAAAATATATGCTTTATTTCATAAAATACTCCTTGCAGTATATAGAACACAAAATTTAATCTTAAAATTTAGAATATATTCTTTGAAAACAAAAGCCATCTTTAACATATGATATGTTTAAAATTATGAAATGTATTTAAAGAAAATATTATTATGTTTTATAGATATAAAAAAGGAGATGTTATATGATTGCAAATGAGAAAACTATCCACCAGAGTCCAAATAAGGTTTATGAAAACCAATATATAACCGGTCACCATACGGCCTTCAACAATGAAAAAAAACCCCATTACGTATATTCAATAAAAAAGCCAGGACATAAGACACTGTGAGATAATTCAAACGAGAAAATTAACGCACAGATCTATCACATGCTAGTAACAATAATTTAAAAACAAGTAGGACAGAGAGCAATCAACAATAACTACTGAGTTGTCTTCTCCAAGATTTTGGGAAAAATGAGACCGCACACACGTGTTTGTCAGACGTAAATTCTAACCTGTGATATTATACATTTATTTTCCCAGCCGTAGGGAGATATACAGCATTTGTTAACTCAAGAAAATTCATATTTCTCGGTGGCATCACCAAAGAGAAAAATGACGTTTTGAGTGGGGACAATTTTTCATAAATCTTTAAGCCAAGATAAATGTTTGTTTTATTCCACTGCTTATACCGTTTGTTTCTTACTAGAAATAACATGTGCATTCACATGCATTTTTTTCATATCAGCTTGCATTTATAAATTTCATGACATATTCAATACATCAATAATTAATCTTTGGTAAATGACATGTGTTTTGTTTTCATTTGATTTTACGTGTGAAATAAGACCGAAAACGATGTCTGCCATTCTCTCGCTTTATATAACAGTAACACGTAAAATGAACTGCGATGTTTCAGAGGTGAATATGCAGATTTGTTCACTTTCACGTGGGATAGTCTCAACCAATCAATAAACTATTGATCTAGCTATCATCATATAATATATTTAAGCCTTACTGTATCTTTGTATTTGTTCTTTTGCTTTGTTGTCTTTGTTTTGTTATTTAATAGTTTTACTGATTTCCGTAAAATATAGTCCGATCTCTCAATGAAGTTCAGTTTCATTTATACTGCTAAATGACAAAAACATGTTACAACAAAACAACAAAATCAGGTTCATATTGTAACGATTAAAATAACACCAAACACATCTATAGTATATTACAGTCTAAATATGTAGAAAATAGGCAGTGTCATCTTTCATTTTCATTTTCATTTTTTGTATTAAAAAAGAGTAACGAAAGATACCGAAGAGACATTCGAACTCAAAAGTCGAAAATGAACTGACCGCCATGGCATGCACTGAAAAAAAAGTACACAAAACACAAAACACCAAACACAACATACAAAACTCAGTCAGGGTTCTACTTCATTTAAAATTGTCTCCTCTTTACGTCACTTATTTTTTTTTAATCGTGAAAATGGACGCCATTGTAAGGATGACGCGATGTCAATTTTTCTACATTTGAAAATGCCTGTACCAAGTCAGGAATATGACAGTTCTTGTCCATTCGTTTTTGATGCGTATTGTTATATGATTTTGCCATGTGAATAGGGACTTTCCGAATTGAATTTCCTCTAAGTTCAGTATTTTTGTGATTTTACCTTTTAGCTCTTGAAAACAGATAAATACCCACGTAGCCTTATTATCAATCTTACATGACAGTTGTATTGTAAAAGACAAATGTATCTACTAGCTTTGAAGCATCATTTAATGTACTTTAAGAGTATATGTCAACATAAAACAATTTTCTGATCGATACTGCAGGTGAAGTTATGATGGACAAACTTACACGTGTACTATTTTATAGTGCGATGTACAGCAGCTCATCATGACACATAGTCTTCAACACCAAAAACACTGTAGTGTGCCATGTAGAGCTCATCGTGACGGACAGACTTCGACACAAATGATACTGTATGGTGCAATGTAGAGCTCATCATGACGGACAGAGTTCAACACAAATAACACTATAGGGTGCCATGTAGAGCTCATCGTGACGGACAAACGTCAACCCTAATAACACTGTATGGTGCCATATAGAGCTCATCATGACGGACAGACTTCAACCCCAATAACACTGTAGGGTGTAATGTAGAGCTCATCGGTTTTACAAATTCAAATGTGACGTAATTTTTTTGTCATTTTTTACAATTTCAAATATGACGTCACTTGGCATTGAGGTTTAAACTTATTCGGATGTGCTGCATTTCGTCGGGTTATGTAGTGTATTTCGGTTGTTTACTGTAATTAGTTAATACTTCAGTTTTATCTTTTGTATAGTCATATTATAAAATTTACTGTTTGCAAAAGTATATATTATTCTAAATAATAGGGATGTTCTGGTACCTGACAGAAAACCCTGGCCGTTTTTGGCACAACTTTTTTTAACTTCTGGTCCTCGATGCTGTTCAACTTTGTACTTGTTTCGTCTTTCAAACTTTTGTATCTGGGCGTCACTAGTAAGTCTTGTGCGGACAAGATGCACTTCTGGCGTATTAAAATTTTAAACTTGTTGCCTTTTGTTAGCTATTATTCGTGTGTTTCTTTGTAAATTATGTTCTCCTATTTATTTATATTGTAGTCCTGTAATCATGCTAATGTTGTGTTGTCATATTAATGTTATATTTAACATGGCCATAAAAGAGGGAGGTTTGGCATGCCACAAAATCAGGTTCAACTCACCATTTTTTCCTTTAAAAATGTCATGTACCAAGTCAGGAATATTGCCATTGTTATATTATAGTTCGTTTCTGTGTGTGTTACATTTTAACGTTGTGTTTTCGTTGTGTCGTTTGTTTTCTCTTATTTTTAAGTGTGAATTCACATTACTATAAGACTGTCACGGTACTTATCTATCCCAAATTTATGTATTTGGTTTTGATGTTATATTTGTTATTCTCATAGGATTTTGTCTAATGCTTACACCGTTTCTGTGTGTGTTAAATTTTAATGTTGTGTCGTTGTTCTCCTCTTATATTTAATGCGTTTCCCTCAGTTTTAGTTTGTTACCCCGATTTTGTTTTTTGTTCATGGATTTATGAGTTTTGAACAGCGGTATACTACTGTTGCCTTTATTCATCATGACGGACAGACTTCAACACAAATAACACTGTATGGTGCCATGTAGAGCTCATCGTGACGGACAGACTTCGACACAAATAACACTGTGTGGTGCAATGTAGAACTCATCGTGACGGACAGAGTTCAACACAAATAACACCGTAGGGTGCCATGTAGAACTCATCGTAACGGGCAGACTTCAAAACCAATAACACTGTGTGGTGCCATGTAGAGCTCATCATGACGGACAAACTTCCACACCAGTAACCAGTATCTGTGTACGTGGCCATTAAGAGTTCATGATGATGGATAAACTTCCACACCAGTTACAGTGTAATATGGCCATTTAGATCTCATCATGATAGATAAACTTCCACACCAGTTACAGTGTAATATGGCCATTTAGATCTCATCATGATAGATAAACTTCCACACCAGTAACAGTATATGTGGTCATTTTGAGCTCATCATGATAGATAAACTTCCACACCAGTAACAGTATATGTGGTCATTTTGAGCTCATCATATATGTCATACTATTACACCATTAACAATGTATAGTGCATTGTAGAACTCATCATGATGGACAGACTTCAACACCGGAAACACTTTACTGTGCCATATAAGCCAATCATTACTGACAGAATTATACACACGTAATAATGTATGGTGACATGTATAGCTCAGCATGACGGATAGCAGTACTGCATGGTGCCATGAAGAGCTCATCAGGACGGACAGATTTTAAAACACAATTTATACTATATGGTGCCATGAAGCGCCCCTCATGACGAACAGAGGTCATCATGACGGAAAATTCAACATCAATGTCCTGGGTGATGGATGCTTGCTTTGTATGACTTCATCTGCTGCAGTTTATGACAAATTATGAAAACAAAATCTAATGAGATGTCGGCTTAAGAAGATTGCTGATCCTCTTTGAGTGTTTGTTGTGTAAAATAAAAAACAATTGACATTAACATTATACAGATGTGGTATGATTGCCTATTAGATAACTGTCCACAATAGTTAGTTTAAAGGAAATTTACAAAAAGAAAAAGAAGGAAAAAAATAATATGTTATATAATTCATAGAAATATATATACATTCATTAATGGAAAAGTTTTATTCTCCTGGATAAGTGATGATAATAAATCAAGACTATCTATTTTTGAAATGGCGCTTTCTTGACAGCATAATTGAAACAAATCATCATGTGATATCTAACTACCCAAGAGTCTCAAAACAAACATGGCATATATATACCAAGGTTTTATTCAGTGTCAAAATAATGTACTGGTACAATGAAACCTGAAAAAATAAATTGCGTCGTTAGCGCTCTCATGTGTACAATTCTTGCCAGATGTTTATGAAACTTATATCATAGGTTTAAATAAGCAATTTCTTGGATGAGTTCGAAAATCAGTGTCGATCAACTTTTGTTAAAAGAGTTATGCCACTTGGAAAAACTAATTATATGGAAATTGCATTATTAGCGCTCTCATGTGTTCAATTCTTGCCAGATTTTTATGAAACTAATATCATAGGTTTATATCAGCAATGTCTTTTATGAGTTCAAAAATCAGGGACGATCAGTTATTTTTATGCCCAACATAGGAGCATTATGTTTTTCGGTCTGTACGTCCGTTCGTTCGTCGTCCGTCTGTCCCGCTTCAGGTTAAAGTTTTTGATTAAAGTTTTTAGTCAAGATAGTTTTTGATGAAGTTGAAGTCCAATCAACTTGAAACTTAGTTCACATGTTTCCTATGATACGATCTTTTTTAGTTTTAATGCCAAATTAGAGTTTTTACCCTAATTTCACCGTCTACTGAATATAGAAAATGATAGTGCGAGTGGGGCATCCGTGTACTATGGACACATTTCTTGTTAAAAGAGTTATGCTCCTTGGAACAATTTATTATATGGAAAATTGCATTGTTAGCACTCTCATGTGTTCAATTCTTGCAAGATTTTTATGAAACTTATATCATAGGTTTAAATCAGCAATGTCTTTTACAAGTTTAAAAATCAGTGACGATCAATTATTTTTATGCCCCACATAGGAGCATTATGTGTGTTGGTCAATTCGTCTGTTCGTTCGTCCGTCCACCCGTCCGTCCGTCTGTCCCGCTTCAGGTTTAAGTTTTTGTTTAAAGTTTTTTGTCAAAGGACTTTTTGATGAAGTTGAAATCTAATCAATTTGAAACTTAATATACATGTTCCCTATCATATAATCCTCTTAATTTAGAGTTTTCACCCAAATTTCACCGTCCACTAAATATAGAAAATGACAGTTCGAATGGGGCATCCGTGTACTATGGACACATTTCCTGTTAAAAGAGTTATGCTCCTTGGAAACATTAATTATATGGAAAATTTTATTGTTATCACTCTCATGTGTTCAATTCTTGCCAGATTTTTATGAAACTTATATCATAGGTTTATATCAGCAATGTCTTTTACGTGTTTAAAAATCAGTGACGATCAATTATTGTTATGCCCCACATAGGAGCATTATGTTTTTGTCCTATAAGTCTGTTCGTTCGTCCGTCCATCCATTCGTCCGTCTGTCCCGCTTTAGGTTAAAGTTTTTGGTTAAAGTTTTTTGTCAAAGGATTTTTTGATGGAGTTGAAACTTAAAATACATGTTCCCTATCCTATAAACCTCCTAATATAGAGTTTTGATCCCAATTTCACCGTCCACTCCATATAGAAAATGATAGTGGGAGTGGGGCATCCGTGTACTATGGACACATTTCTTGTTAGAGTTATTTCCCTTGGAAACATTCATTGGGAAATTGCATCGGTAATGCTCTCATGTGTACAATTCTTATTAATACAGAATTTTATGAAACCTAAATCAGGTTTATATTAGCTATGTCTTTGAAAAGTTTAAAAATCAGTGCTGATCAATAATTTGTACAAGAGGTATACCCCTTAGAAATATTGGTTATATATATGGAAAATTGTCTTACGAGACCTCTAATATGTACAATTCTTGCCAGATTTTTATTAAATTTATATTATAGGGTTATATCACCAATGTCTTTAGAGAGGTAAACAATCAGTGGGGATAATTTTTTTTTTAAAAGAGTTATGCCCATTGGAAATATTGAATATATGAAAACTTGCATTGTTAGCGCTCTCATGTGTACAATTATTGCCAGAATTTTATGAAACTTATATCCTAGGTTTATATCAGTGATGTCTTTGACACTTTTGAAAATAAGTGCAGATCAAAATTTTTAAACGATTTATATATATATATATATATGCGCCTATGAAATATTAATTATAATGGAAATAACGTCTTTATGCACAGCGAGGTATCAAATAATTGCATTAGAGCGTTCCTAATGTGGTAATTTAAAAGTGCTTATGATGCATTTTATGTTATAATGAACATATTAAGATGATAGTAGAATGCATTTTTTTAATACACTTTCCTTGTGTAATGAACCATAAACATTCTTTTCTGATTTCAGAAAAAGAAGAAAAGTCAGATCTTAAAGATAAATTAAAGAAAATGGAAACTGAGCTGGGTGAGATAATTCCAAATAATATTAGAGGTATATTATTAGTTTATGTATTTTGACATCTTATAATTTGACAACAACCAAAGACTGCACCCTTGCAATCTCTGCACATGCTTGTCGCTTAGTATGTTTGATATTTAGTCAGATCAAAGGTGTTTGACCTCTAAAATAATTTGTAAAATGTAGAAATAGATAAAATATATTTGGTATATGGGATCCTTGCAGTCCACATGGCTGTGAGACAGAGTATATATGACCTTCACCTCAATGACATCAATTAGATGAATCAGTGATAATGTAAAGTTTATGTGATACGTGTAGTAAAACCTCTTTCGTTTTTATACCCCCATTTTAAAAAAAGTGGGGGTATACTATTTTACCTCTGTCTGTCCGTCACTCCATCTGCCAGTCCGTCCCATATATATTTTTGTCGCATCTTTTTCAGGAACTTCATTACAAAGATTTCTGAAATTGGGCTTCAGGTTTATATAAGTCAGCTTTACCGTGAGATGCGTTTTCAGATTCACCACTCGACAACTTCCTGTTTTCCTTATACTTTTAGCGGGACAGGGTTTCATTAGTGAGCAGTAGCTCACAGATTCACTTGTTATGAATGATTTTACAATTACTAATGGTTAACCAAGACAATTTATTATTGTTTTGCTAGAAAGTATATGTTTTGAATGGATATTTTCAAATTAGATTTTATGAAAAACAAGCAGATACGGAATGATGTCCAATTCAAGGAGACACCTTTCCTCATACGGACAAGTATATAATCATTCACTGGTAACCATCCAGTCTTCAACAACGAGGAAAACTTGTACGGTATACTAAGGTAGAAAAAGTCCTGAGAGTCAAAATGTGAAACAACTTTTAACATAGACTCAATTCACTATTTTACGTATGTTTGAAATAATCATATAAATAGCAATTTTCTTTAATAAGCTACTCTTATATATTTTTCAGAGCTAATCAAAACACAAATAGAAGACTGGGAAGAGAAAGATAAGATGTTCGTGTCTACAAAAGCCAGTGATTATGTCATAGAACAGTTAGAGAACAAGAAGGATACAATATAATACCAGTGTACTCACCAACAGACATAAAAGATTATTATCAGCCTGGTAAACAAACAGTCTTCATTGTTGATGATATTTGTGGAAATTTTACTGCCAACCAACAACAAATTGAGAACTGGGAACAACTGTTACCTGTGATTAAAACAATTATTGCAGACAAATGTTGTAAGATTATTGTATCTTGTAGGTTACAAGTTTATAAAGATGAAAAGTTTAATATATTAGCACCTTTTAAATCTTGTGAATGCAACTTAATATCAGATAAGTTATGTCTCGCATCTTTTGAAAAAACAAATATAGCAAATAACTATATTGGAACAAGCATGAGAGATATTGATGATTTATCACAACACTGTGATTTTTTTCCATTGTTGTGTAGTTTATATGATGAAAAAAAAGATGTAGATGTAAAAGAATTTTTCAAAAATCCGTTTGCTGTCTATAAAAATGAGATAGACAAGTTAAATGTGCACGGTGATGAAGGGAAATATAGAATATGTAGTCTTGCTTTATGCGTCCTCTTTAATAATCACCTAGAAGAAAAATGGTTCCAGGGTAAAGTAACAAAGAGGCAAAAACTTATCATAAAAGACACATATAATGCTTGTGGATTGGACAGACGAATATCTAAGGCAAAACTGCAACATGCCCTTGACACCCTAGATGGTACATTTATATGTAAACAGAATGGTATCTATAGAACTGTACATGATAAATTGTTTGACTTCCTTGCTCATTACTTTGGTAAGAAAATGATTGAATGTTTGATAGATCACGGTGATAGTGGTTTAGTACATGAACGTTTCATTTGTCAGAAATCACAAGATGACCAGAAAGGTAACATAGACTTCATTATAGAAATAGGAGATGATTATTAAGAATCATATCTAGAAAGGTTTATACAAGACTGGTCTTCAGGAAATGTGACAGTTGTGTTTAAAAACAATAATATTAAGGTTTCATCATTTGAACGACATTTATTACAGTACTTACTTCGACTGGACAAATCAGAACAAGTAACTTTAGCCAGTACCAAGGATACAGTGATACCAAAGGAGGAATATGGATCAGGTAATACTCCACTTATAAGGGCCAGTTATGGTGGTTATACTAATATAGTCCAGTGGATGTTACATAATGATGCTGATGTGGATCAATGTAGAGATGATGGAGTTACTGGACTGTTCATGGCAAGTCAGAATGGACATACTGATATAGTAAAGTTACTGTTAGAGAAGAATCCTAATGTTGATCTATGTCTCAAGGATGGCTGTAGTCCTCTGTCACAGGCAAGTTATAAAGGACATACTGATATAGTAAAGTTACTGTTAGAGAAGGATCCTAATGTTGATCTATGTGACAAGGATGGCTTTACACCACTAATTAATTCATGTGGCAATAATCACACCAGTATAGTCCAGTTTTTAGTTAAACATAAACCAGACATTAATTCCCAGGCTTTGTTTGGTGGTAATGCTTTATGGTTTAGTGTACAGAATGAAATGTAGAGATAACAAAGTTACTATTAGAGAACAATGCTGACTGTAATATCTGTGTTCATAGTAAACAGTCTATAACAGATACATATACTAATCACCCACAGTACACATTAGACAAAGTAAAACAAGGCTCTTTTGATGACTTTGTAGAGGATAAATCATCACATGTAACAGATTATGTCAATAAGAAGTCAGTAGATTATGCCTTTGATGTAGTAGCTGGTTCTTCTCCGTTACACATTGCCTGTTTTAAGGGTAATATAGCTATAGTCTGTTCTCTTCTGGACCATAGTGCTAACATCAACATGACAAAAGAAGATGGAACAACACCATTATTTTATGCTAGTGAAGTAGGACATGAGGATATTGTACGTTTATTGTTAGATAAAGGTGCAGATAAACAGATATTTAGACTTGATGGGACATCCCCTTTGAAGATTGCAACAAATAATGGACATACTTCTATAGTAATAATGTTAACAAATCACGCAAAGAAGGAGGACAAACTTTCTTCTTAACTCTGGTTCTCTTGTCAGTGGTTTTTCATGACATGAAAAGAAACCATGCAAGGGGTGTTGAAATATATTCTTTAAACTCTTGTTCTATAGTCAGTGGTTTAATGACATGTAAACATACAGCTGATTTCTGTTTTATTGTCTTGTTGAATGGTGAATTGTTTATTGTGTTTTAAATATGATTCTATTCTTTCCATTAAATTGTCTATACACCATTTTACAATAACCACATGCAGCTTTGCTTACCATTACATAGAATATTTCTTGGTTTTATCACCTGGAACAGAAGAACCTTTTTGATATAGATGTACTAAAACTATTCTGGTCATGCCAATTAGCACACTCGCTACACTTTGTTAACATTGTAATTCTATCATTACTAAGTAGTTGTTTTCTAAAGACATATTTCTTTCTACTTGATAAGTCCTGTCAGTTTTTGTCATATGTGATGCTCATATTAAAAGATTCTTATTTTTACTGATTGTATGACATTTTTACACTGTTGACTACCATTGATGTTTATTGCTGTATTGGTTCATGTTTTCCTTTGTATATGTATTTCTTTATATATATTTGTGTCCCTTGTATAAGTGTGACATATACTTGTATCGTCAATTTTTAAGGATGTCAGCGTTTACCATTTTGAAGTTATGTTGCTGTAGATAAATAATGTTGACAATCTACCAATTGATAAATTACATCACAATAATGACAAGATGTTGAAGTCTATCCATGGGGTCAAAAGACAGTTATCAAATATAGCTAGTAGACTTGAATGTAACAGGAATCCAATGTTGATTTTATAATTATGTTTAAATGTATAACTATTATATGAGACTACTTAAGATACATAGAGATAGAATATTATATAGTGAACATGTGTTTACTAGAATATTATATAGTGTACATGTGTTTTTTATATAGTGTGTTTACTGCAGATCAAAAATAATCTCAAGAAAACTCAAAATGCTGTTTTCTACCCTAGATAAAATATTTAAAGTAATTAAATTTTATAGATAATAGTGTTTTTAAGAATAGTCTAATAAGATAACATAATTGGCAATCTGACTCACACCTACAAAAAATCAAATCTAGAGATGTGGACAATAAATTGATGCTTTTCATATTTTTTTGTTGTAAATTTTATTACCTTCTATCTTGAAACTACCAAAACTATAAAAAGTAAAATTAACCAACTACGTATCAGTGCTCATTGTTTAAATATAGAGCGGGGTAGATATAATAAACTCAAAATTCCAAGAGAAGAACGTTTTTGTAAACTCTGCACTGAAGTAGAGACAGAAGAACATTAATATATGAATATAAAGATAAGACAAGCTTTTTTCCAATCTTATGGTTTGAAAAGATTCGCATTTAATAATAATTATTTTTCAGTTTCTCAACTTTTAAATCCACAAAATATTATATCAAGAAACAACTCTTAAAATTATGTGTTCAATTGTATTATTATATACTTCATGTAAAACCTTGAAATGTTGTTTTGTATATTATCATATTATTTGTAATAGAAAAACACTAATTAATAAAATAACCTGAATCTGAGATAGTAAATTATTGAGGTTTATAGTTAAATTCTTTGTAAAGTTATAACAAAACCAATCTACAAATATAAATGTGGAGATGCAGTATGACAAAATGTGTAATTAACATGGTGGAGAAGTGTATACAACTTATAACTGAGTTTCCACAGAGTCAACTCGGCTTAATTATATTTAAATCATGAAAGATATCTGGCAGTCAGCTTTCCAGTTTCCTAGATAAACAAATCTTGAACCATAATGAACATTTCACCAAACTTGCTTTGATAATGCCCCATTGGAAAACCACTACTGATTTTAGGATTATTAGGTCAATTTTACAGTCCCTATGAATACACTGTAAGGTTTTGTTCCGAATGTTATCTTTTTGAGTCATGAGTAATATTTTACCAACTTTTGGTGGATAAATTGCCTTTGAGTGAAAAAGGCCTCCATTAATTTTTATACGACCGCAAAATTTGAAAAAAATTTCGTCTTATATTGCTATCACGTTGGCGTCGTCGTCTGCGTCGTCGTCGTCGTCGTCGTCGTCCGAATACTTTTAGTTTTCGCACTCTAACTTTAGTAAAAGAGAATAGAAATGTATGAAATTTTTACACAAGGTTTATGACCACAAAAGGAAGGTTGGGATTGATTTTGGGAGTTTTGGTCCCAACATTTTAGGAATTAGGGGCCAAAAAAGGGCCCAAATAAGCATTATTCTTGGTTTTCGCGCAATAACTTTAGTTTAAGTAAATAGAAATCAATGAAATTTAAACACAATGTTTATGACCACAAAAGGAAGGTTGGTATTGATTTTGGGAGTTAAGGTCCCAACAGTTTAGGAATTAGGGGCCAAAAAGGGACCCAAATAAGCATTTTTCTTGGTTTTCGCACCATAACTTTAGTATAAGTAAAAGAAATCTATGAAATTTAAACACAAGGTTTATGACCATAAAAGGAAGGTTGGTATTGATTTTGGGAGTTTTGGTCCCAACAGTTTAGGAATAAAGGGCCCAAAGGGTCCAAAATTAAACTTTGGTTGATTTCATCAAAAAATGAATAATTGGGGTTCTTTGATATGCAGAATCTAACTGTGTATGTAGATTCTTAATTTTTGGTCCCGTTTTCAAATTGGTCTACATTAAGGTCCAAAGGGTCCAAAATTAAACTTAGTTTGATTTTAACAAAAATTGGATCCTTGGGGTTCTTTGATATGCTAAATCTAAAAATGTACTTAGATTTTTTATTATTGGCCCAGTTTTCAAGTTGGTCCAAATCGGGGTCCAAAATTAAACTTTGTTTGATTTCATCAAAAATTGAATAATTGGGGTTCTTTGATATGCCAAATCTAACTGTGTATGTAGATTCTTAATTTTTGGTCCCGTTTTAAAATTGGTCTACATTAAAGTCCAAAGGGTCCAAAATTAAACTAAGTTTGATTTTAACAAAAATTGAATTCTTGGGCCTCTTTGATATGCTGAATCTAAACATGTACTTAGATTTTTGATTATGGGCCCAGTTTTCAAGTTGGTCCAAATCAGGATCCAAAATTATTATATTAAGTATTGTGCAATAGCAAGAAATTTTCAATTGCACAGTATTCAGCAATAGCAAGAAATCTTCAATTGCACAGTATTGTGCAATAGCAAGAAATCTTCAATTGCACAGTATTGTGCAATAGCAAATATTTTCAATTGCACAGTATTGCACAATAGCAAGAAATATCTAATTGCACAATATTGTGCAATAGCAAGAAATTCCAATTGGATTTCAATTGGAGTTATCTTTTTCTTTGTCCAGAATAGTAGTTGAATCAACTTAAATCATTGTTTTATACAATATGCAATGTATATTCATTTTTACTACCAACTGATAGATTAAAACAATCTTTACCATTCAGAGATAACAAGCACTTTTTTTACATTTTAATATTTTATGATGTATTTAAATGAGTAGTTATTGTTGCAAACTTCATTAGAAATTTGAAATGAGATCAGTTTTGAAATAAGGGAAAGGGGGATGTGAAAAAAAAATTGGGGGGTCAATTTTTTTACATTTCAGATTTCATAAATAAAAAGAAAATTTCTTCAAACATTTTTTTGAGAGGATTAATATTCAACAGCATAGAGAATTGCTCAAAGGCAAAAAAAAATTTTTAAGTTCATTAGACCACATTCATTCTGTGTCAGAAACCTATGCTGTGTCAACTATTTAATCACAATCCAAATTTAGAGCTGAATCCAGCTTGAATGTTGTGTCCATACTTGCCCCAACCGTTCAGGGTTCAAACTCTGCGGTCGTATAAAGCTGCGCCCTGCGAAGCATCTGGTTAGGTTAATGGTATAAAACTAAGCAAATGTGGTATGATTTTTGATGAGACAACTGTCCCCGAGAGACAAAAAGGGAATGTAAGCAGCGATAGGTCACCATCATGCCTTCCACAATGAGCAAAACCCATAGCTAGAGAACAAATGACGTAGATGTAAGCAACAATAGGTCACCGTACAGCTTCAACAATGAGTAAAACCCATACTGTATAGTAAGTTATAATGAGACAACTATCCACCAGAGAACAAATGACGTAGATGTAATCAACAATAGGTCACAGTACAGCTTCTACAATGAGTAAAACCCATACTGCATAGTAAGTTATAATGAGACAACTTTCCACCAGAGAACAAATGACGTAGATGTTAGCAACAATAGGTCACCGTACAGCTTCAACAATGAGTAAAACCCATACTGTATAGTAAGTTATAATGAGACAACTATCCACCAGAGAACAAATGACGTAGATGTAAGCAACAATAGGTCACCGTACAGCTTCATCAATGAGTAAAACCCATACTGCATAGTCAGTTATAATAAGACAACTATCCACCAGAGAACAAATGACGTAGATGTAAGCAACAATAGGTCACCGTACAACTTCAACAATGAGTAAAACCCATACTGTATAGTAAGTTATAATAAGACAACTATCCACCAGAGAACAAATGACGTAGATGTAGTCAACAATGGGTCACCGTACGGCTTCAACAATGAGTAAAACCCATACTGTATAGTAAATTATAATGAGACAACTTTCCACCAGAGAACAAATGACGTAGATGTTAGCAACAATAGGTCACCGTACAGCTTCAACAATGAGTAAAACCCATACTGTATAGTAAATTATAATGAGTCAACTATCCACCAGAGAACAAATGACGTAGATGTAACCAACAATAGGTCACTGTACAGCTTCAACAATGAGTAAAACCCATACTGTATAGTAAATCATAATGAGACAACTATCCACCAGAGAACAAATGACGTAGATGTAAGCAACAATAGGTCACCGTACAGCTTCAACAATGAGTAAAACCCATACTGCATAGTAAGTTATAATGAGACAACTTTCCACCAGAGAACAAATGACGTAGATATAAGCAACAAAAGGTCGACGTACAGCTTCAACAATGAGTAAAACCCATACTGTATAGTAAGTTATAATGAGACAACTATCCACCAGAGAACAAATGACGTAGATGTAAGCAACAATAGGTCACCGTACAGCTTCAACAATGAATAAAACATAACCCGTACCGTTACTTAAATGGCCCCGAGATGACAAAATGTTACAATTCCAACGAGAAAACTAATGACGGGATTTATAAACAAAAAAATGAACGAAAAACAAACTTGATAGACAGCAAAATACTACCATTGAATCCAATATTCAAAAGACGCAAATTACATATCTGAGATTACTCGTAACTACTGAAAGCTATTTTACCGCGTCATTTTACAAAAATAAGACAGATGCTTCTTCATTATCAATAGACAGTAGCCAGCGCAACTTTTAATTTCGTCTTCATTCTTTCATATTTTCCATTAAAATTTAGAATTTTCAAATGTATTTGTCAAGAGTACACGTGTACATTGTATCAATGAAGAGACATTAATACATAATGTGTACCATTAATGTGATGTTAGCAGGTTCAGAGTCATTACGTAGTAACATTTTATATTCTTGATATTCATGTAATATTTGCCACTGGGCGTTAAACATAAATCTCCCTCCTGTCAGTCCAGATAGAATAAAGACCTCATTATTTCTGCCTCCGAACTTATCTTACAGGTTCAGAGTCATATCGTATAAACATTTTATATTCTTGATATTCATGTAATATTTGCCACTGGGCGTTAAAAATAAATCTCCACTCCTGTCGGTTCAGATAGAATAAAGACCTCATTATTTCTGCCTCCGAACTTATCTAACAGGTTCAGAGTCATATCGTATAAACATTTTATATTCTTGATATTCATGTAATATTTGCCACTGGGCGTTAAAAATAAATCTCCACTCCTGTCGGTCCAGATAGATTAAAGACCTTATTATTTTCTACCACCGAACGTATCTAACAGGTTCAGAGTCATATCGTATAAACATTTTATATTCTTGATATTCATGTAAAATTTGCCACTGGGCGTTAAAAATAAATCCCCCTCCTGTCGGTCCAGATAGAATAAAGACCTAATTTTTTTTCTGCCTCCGAACTTATCTAACAGGTTCAGAGTCATATCGTATAAACATTTTATATTCTTGATATTCATGTAATATTTACCACTAGACGTTAAAAATAAATTTTTCCTCCTGTATAGAATATAGAATAAAGACCTCATTATTTTCTTCATCCGAAGTTATCTAACAGATATCTCACTGTGTCCCGTGTTTGTCTAAATGTTTGTATTGTTTCTTCGCGCGTCAGTGTGATTGTCGAGAGAAATATGATAGTAAATGTTTGATTTCCTTGACAGCTTTTTTTATTGGTATTATTCATATTACTGTTTTTTTCTGCAATTGTGGAGGGTGATCGTCTATTGCAAATAATTCTGCTCAAATCACAGCTAGTGGTGAGAGTAAATTTTCTACGTGCCGATAGTCGCACCATTACTTGGAGCAATAAAATCACGATAAATGATTTTTTAAATGTACCGACTATTTACCTTCGTGGGACTAGATATTTTTGTATTATATTGCCTCCATACGTAGTATATACCCTTATTAATTTAAATCATTTATGTGAAGCACATATATATATAAATGTTTTTGTTTTACATGTCTTATACACAGGGAGTTAATAAGACGAATAGAAGTCGATCAAGAAATGTTAACAGGTGGTTCCTGTAACTCTTTGTCGATAACACTTCACAAACGTGGGGGGGGGGGGGGGGGGGGGGGGGTCAAATCATAAACTTTTTTTTAATTTAGATTTTTTTTTTTGGGGGGTGAGGTTTGCCTGTTTGCCGATCACTATGACAAATAGGTAAACTATAAGTGATCTACAGATGAGTAAAGGGGGAATATCATTCCGACAGCAACATAACAACACAAAAACATCTAGAGATCCACATACAGTATGCCACAATAGACAAGGAGTGTAGCTTAGTCACGGTCGACAATCGGCTAACCGAGAGATTGGTCGGTTAATCTATATTGAGTATGCGGCTATATCGGCGGTCGTTCTGTTGATCAGGTTGGCTAAAATCTGTTAATCAGGTGTTCTCGAGAAAATCATTTAAAGTTTAGGATGTTTCATCGTATAACTTTTTGAATATATTTTTATTATTCATGTCTTACAAAACAATTCAATATACTGAGTCCAGTGGTGTAATTATCATTTTTCTAGCTTCGATGTACGTTCTATAAAACGAAAAGGCGGTTTAGTCATCAATAAATTTATACACATTTTACACACACAAAATGTACACAAAATGACACGTTGGTTGAATTTACTAGCAGGCATATTTTGAACATCGAAAAAAGACAAGCATTATGTTTGCTAACCATTATATTGATATCTTTGTGTAAAAAATTCACACAAAAATCTGTATTTTGGTGACATAAATCAATCTTCATTTAAAACCTGGTCTGTTAATTGGTCGGATGTATAAAACTCGGTCTGTTAATTGGTCTGTTAAAAGTTATGAATGGCAATACAAGTATAATTTTATTGCTATATGGGGTGTTATCGGATCAAATGGGTAGGCTCAAGACGAGTGGCTAAAATATACGGAAACAACACATGAGCAATGAAACATAAAATATACGGTAGCAACACATGAACAATGAACAATTTAGACAATGGAAATTGAAAATTGATAAAAATGGTTTCAAAAAGTGTAAAATTACTTTTGGCTTCATAATAGACTGTAATAATAAAATAAATTTATTTTGCCGAAAACATAAATCTTTACATACATGTCTTAACAATAATATAAAGAACAATTACTAATACATATACAAAATCTAATACTTATTCAGTTAAACTAGAATAATGCACATAATGGCGGACCACAAAAATTAAATATCCGCCGCATAAGTTACTGATGCAAAATATGCAAAAATGAAATAAATAAAATAGAAATTTGAAACAAAATAAAAAGGGAGGGAGGGTGGAAATTTTTGTCGATATGATTTCTCTAAAGAATTATAATGACTAGAAAAAGGAATTCACTTTAAACCTCAAAGTTGAGTGAACACTAATCAAAATCATTTAAGCGAGAATATCAAATGATCGGCCAAAGGGGAGTAACTAGAACATATTTCGCATCGTAATTTATTATTTACTAGTTTAAAAAAAACAACCTATTAAAATAATATTAATTTCATCCAAGAATGGTCGCATATATCGTGTGGATTCTGTTTAGATAATGAATGACACCAATTTGTCATCTGCATTGGTAACCAGTATATAAATCAGAGATAAACATCGTAATGTAACTAAACATCAGTAAGTAAAATATATTGGGAAGCTAAAAAATAAAAAATAGAGAAAGTATAAGATACATTTATTTCCCGTGCCTGAGAAAGATATGAAGATTTGTTCAATGACATGTGGGACGGTCTCAACCAATCAGATATTGATTAAACTATCAATGTGTATATATGTTCCAGACCGTATGAGTATTTGGACCGTACGCGTACGGTCTGACTGATATTTAGAAGTTGGTCAAGTTTATTAGATACAAATGTATATAACAGATCAACATGACTTATATCTCCAATTAATATAAAAAGTTCAACAGCATTTGACATAAAAACTTAATATTTTAACTATTTAAAAAGATCACGCTTATTTAATCTGTTAATCTCCTGTATTTTGCAGGCCGGTAATTCATTAATTGCAGCTCAGTATGCTCATTGAAATTGAAGTTATCGGAAGTAAACATAGTGTGGGAGAACAATTGTTTTAGAATATTTATGAACTTTACAAAAGAAATGCATACGCAAAGGAACATGCATTAACAAAACATGTAAATGTAAAAAATACGACGTTATTATTAGAAGCAAGTGTCACCTTCGGCCAGAGTAATAAAAATAGAATTCACGGATATACAATTAATATATAACAAATATTTAATTCTAATTGTTCGCTTATTCACTTTATCATAGGCCATCTATTTTGTAATAATAACTAAATTAAAGATTTTGATAAATTTTTGTTTGAATTTAACCCATATGATCCCAAAACATACGTTACGCGCACAACGTACGCGTATGGTCGGACCGTACGAGTATACGTATACGGTCCGGACCGTACGCGTACGGTCCAAATACACATACGGTCTGGAACATATAAACTGTGGAATAATATACAACTATAGCCTTTGTATGAGGGCGATACAAGAATATATTGACCTGAGAGAAGTATATTGACTGAGGACGAAGACCGAGGTCGATATACTTCTTGGGTCGATATTGACCTCATACATAGGCTATAATTGTTATATTATTAATTTCCAACCATATTTGTATCAAAATCGTCATTTGATTTTGTTTGAATTTTTATAGATATCATATTGTCTCTTAGACATTAACAACATATAAATAAACCGTGCAATGTGCATTTTGCTGTGGAATATGCATTTTGCTATCCGCCGTTTTCGATCACCTTCGAAAATGTAGTTTAACATGTGACTATCCCTGAACGAATCAAATAAGTTAAAATATACGAATTAATAGTATTGAGTAAGAAACTGCTACCGTTCTGGCAGTCCGTGTACAGGTTTGTGTATTGGTAACTGTCAGATAATAAAAGTCTTTCTAAACAAACTATAAATGCATTTTAACTTAACAAAGTCAGTGATATCTCTTGTTAAGTTGATATAAATAATAAAATTGACATTTTCCACGTTTTGCCGCCATTTTGGGAGCGGAAGTCACTTTTTTTATGAAGGTATTGTTTTTCCGTACTTTAGGAACTGTAATTTGAGTTTTATCAAAATTTACGTTAGATTATACTTATTAAAAAGCTTTCAAAACAGTTACGAAATGTAACCAATTGGATATATGACGCCATTTGCAAAATGAGCGGTGGCCATCTTGAAAAAAAAATGATTTTTTTATGGCCAGCAGCTTAATTTTTTTAATTATCATTTTGTCAACCCATACAGTGTATACCAAATTTCATGCTTGTATCACGATTTGCACAATTATGTCCATAATATCTTCCACTAATTTAACCACCTTGATAACCATTCAATTCATACAACATGCATATGGATTTAATAAGATGGATTATACTGCAATTTTACTATACAGATAAAGCTATACGTATAAAAGAGGGACGAAAGATACCAAAGGGACAGTCAAACTCATAAATCTAAAACAAACTGACAACGCCATGGCTAAAAATGAAAAAGACAAACAGAAAAACAATAGTACACATGACACAACATAGAAAACTAAAGAATACACAACACGAACCCCACCAAAAACTAGGGGTGATCTCGGGTGCTCCGGAAGGGTAAGCAGATCCTGCTCCACATGCGGCACCCGTCGTGTTTCTTATGTGATAACAAATCCGGTAAATAGTCTAATTCGGTAGGTCACATTCAGGAAAGGGAAGGGGATTGTAGTTACGACGTAAGGAACATATCCGATATCATTTGTGATACGGTTATTCCATAACGGTCAACCAACTCGTGATGGCGTCCGTAAAATTTACGAAGGGATGATTTCAACTTCACCATTTGGAACTCTTGGTTTAATAGCTTCCTTGTGAGCAGCAACCCTCTATCAAGAAAATCATGATAGGAAATGCAAGCACGGGAATATCGTATCAATTGGGAGATATATACCCCGTATGCAGGTGCTGCTGGAATGTTGCTTCTTAGAAATGGAAAGTTCACAATTGGAAAGCTGAAATCATCTCTTTTGTCGTAAAGTTTTGTTTTCAACCGACCCTCATTGTCAATTTCTAGATGTAAGTCAAGATATGAGGCCGACTTAACTGTATCTGTAGTATCCTTTATCTCTAGCTCGATTGGATAGATGCGTTCCACATAGTCACCAAATTTTGAATTATTTAGTGAAAGAACATCATCTATATAGCGAAACGTAGAGTTAAAGGATAGTTCTAACTTCTTATCTTTCTTCCTAAGAAGTTCCTGCATGAAGTCAGCCTCATAATAATAAAGAAAAAAGTCAGCAAGTAGAGGGGCACAGTTTGTTCCCATTGGAATGCCGACAGTCTGTTGAAAAACACGTCCTCCGAACGTAACAAATATGTTGTCAATCAAGAAATCAAGCATCTTGATAATATCAGTTTCAGAGAATTTTTTGTTCGAATCAGAGTGATCCTTTACAAAGTAGGATTTATACGTTATCTTTATACGTCAATGACCTCAACTAACCTATAAGGCCCGCCTACTTACCGGAACTCTATTTCATCAACAACGTCACGTCACAACTATGACAACGTGTAGTAACAATGGTCAAACTTTTATGTATTTAAACTTGTTAGGTCTTCAAATTGGTAATTCATATACCATGTGTATCAAATGTTATTAATTAAGTTCATTTTCCCTTTCTACAAAATGTTCTAATTCCTTTTAAAAATTTCAATGTCTTACCACCTTGACTACGCTCATAGGGAAAAACCCTAAAATGGTACCCCAAGAGGGAAATTCCAAATTACTTCTTTTTAACAATATTTGTTACATTAGTGAATTATCTAAAAGGTGAATATGTGACCTAATCTGTAAATATTATATTAAATATTGATCAGTAAACCAAAAATAAAAAAATATATGAAAAATAACTGCTAAAAGTAAAAATCATAATTTTTCCTTTAATTGTATGTTAAAAGTCTTAAACTGTAAACTTCCTATGTAAAGGTCAAAATAAAACCTGTAAACCTCCTTTATAAAAACACATAAAGACTTAAAAAATGTATATAGTGTATATAATGTTGTGTTACGATTGTTAATTTATTCTTCAATTATTTTTTTTGGTGGTGGAACTGTTCGACATACAAAGTATGGTTACCCTATAAAGGGTGTAAAGATCCAGAGAAGAAGTTACATATTTTATTTTTTTATTTTTTTTTATCGATTTCAGTATAAAAACAATATACGTATAGCGTCTTGAAATATGAAATTTATTTGTATTCGGCACGAAACGGGAAAATGCTCGGTAGAACCTCGCATTTTCCCCGTTTCTAAGCCTCATACAAATAAATTTCATATTTCAAGACACTTTACGTATATTGTCTAATTAGAACATTCAAATAATTTAATCTTGTATATACATGTACATGTATATATACTAGTATTATTTTTTTTCCAGGGCAATCTAGATCTGTTGGTCTTGTTTTAAAAGATCAAAATAAGCCAATTTTGCCATATAACATGTATAACATGCATGTATAAAAATATTTAAGGCAATTTGTCAGATATTTTAACTTCATTTCATTTTACATTATTTCTTTTAGAATTTTCTATGGAAGTACATGTACTTCAAGATGAAGAAGAAACTAAGCAACATAATGCAATTCTCTGAGGCATTGCTTTCTAGATTATATGATGGATTCATAGCTTTTCATATTGATTTATGTGTATATAAAGAGCAGCTGGCAATTATTTTATGACGAGAGGTATGTACATGTAATAAAAAGGATAACTTTGTTTGAATATGTTGTTATTGTCAGACTATCTACATGTTACACATTTTGATTTCGTGTAAGCAGTGAAAAATTATTTTTCTACTGGACCATTTTATTGAAAATAGTATTGGAAGCTCTATATACACTCCATTGCTTTTTCTTTTTATACAACTACAAACAGTTTTTTGGGATTGTATAATGGTAAGGTGTTGTCGTTGTCTGCAGCGTCCGAAGACACATTGGTTTCCGAACAATAACTTAAGTTTAAGTGCATATATCTTTATGAATTTTGTTTCGAAGGTCCAATACCACAAAAAAAGGTTGGAATGATATTGGGGATGATGGTCAGAAGTCCCAACCGTTTAGGAATTAGGGGTCCAAAATGGGCCCAAAACAAGCATTTTTCTAGTTTCAGGATAATAACTTGTTTATAAGTATTTCAATTGCTCTGAAATTGTACCACAATGTTTAAAACCACAGGTAAAAGGTTTGGATTCAGTTTAGGGGTTATGGGGCCAAGCATTTTTCTAGTTTCCAGACAATAACTTGTGTGTAATTGTATAGATGTCTCTGAAATTGTACCACAATGTTCCATATAACAAAGGGAAGGCTGGGATAGAGTTTTGGGTTAGTTGCCCAAAATATGTAGCAATTAGGGGCCAAAAGGGGCCAAAAAGAAGCATGTTCTAGTTTCCAGACAATAACTTGTGTTTAAGTGACCCATAGGCGGATTTAGAGGGGAGGCCCAGGCGGCCCTGCCCCCCCCCCCTTTTCTGGGAAAATTTTGGTTGATTATATAGGGAATCACTGAAGCATGTCCGGATTGGGCCCCCCTCTTAGGCAGTCAGTGGGCCCCCACTTATGAAAATTTCTGGATCCGCCACCGAGTGTATGGATCTCTCTGAAATTGTACTACAAGGTTCCATACTACAAAAGAAAAGATGGGATTGAGTTTTAGGGTTATTGCTTCAAGGGGGATTTCAATAAGTTGAGGGCCGGGGGGGGGGGGATAATTTATTTACAATTTTTTTAAGGGATTCCTTTTTTTTTTAATTTTTCAAATTTTTGATTTTTGAAAAGTTTCATGCAATAATGTTCAGCAAAATAAGATCTACAATGGTCAACATAACCAAAATTTTCAATGGACCTCTTAAGGAGTTGTTGTCCTTTATAGTCAATTTTTAACAACTTTCTCGTAAATTTTGCAATCTTTTCCTCTTTTGAGTTTTGAGCAAGAACTAAAGAAGATAAAGAGAAACTTAACAGGCTATTAAAATGATAAGCAATACAAGACCAATAAAATATGTTTACAGGAGTTTTGCCTCTTGGAAATATATATTGTAAGGAAAATTGCATCCCACACATGCCTATTTTTCTTGTAGATTATTTTTATAATTTAATGTTAAAAAAAGAACATACTTATTTGTTGTGGTTATTGCTTTTTGACAGCAATTTTATATATCCATCAATTGGTGAGGCACATTGAAACACTGTTCTTTTATTAAATGCATGAAGTATACAGATGTTAACACAAATGACAACATGTTATGTTCATGAGTTTAATATTTATATATAAATGTTGTATTTTAACAATTTTGCCTATGAAACAGCAAATCAAGATCATATTTTTTTTTACATTAACATGTTTTGTTCATGCATGTTCCTTTGCATATGCATTTTTTTTGTAAAGTTCCTAAATATTCTATGACAATTGTCCTCCCACATTATGTTTACTTCCGATAACATCAATTTCAATGAGCATACTGGGCTGCAATTAATGAATTACTGACATGCTAAATATAGGAGATTAACAGATTAAATAAGCGTGATTTTTTTAAATAGTTAAAATATTAAGTTTTTATTTCAATTACTATTGAACTTTTTATATTAATTTGAGATATAAGTTATGTTGATCTGTTATATATGTTCCAGACCATATGAGTATTTGGACCGTACGCGTACGGTCCGGACCGTATACGTATACTCGTACGGTCCGACCATACGCGTACGGTCGGACCGTATGAGTATACGCGTACGGTCCAGCTGATCATACGTTTTGGGATCATATGGGTTAAATTTAAACAAATATTTATCAAAATCTTTATTTTAAGTTATACAAATTGTTATTATTACAAAATAGATGGCCGATGATAAAGTGAATAAGTGAACAATTGAAATAAAATATTTGCTTAATTGTATATCCGTGAATTCTATTTTGTTACTCTGGCCGAAGGTGACACTTGCTTCTAATAAGAACGTCGTATTTTTTACATTTACATGTTTTGTTAATGCATGTTCCTTTGCGTATGCATTTCTTTTGTAAAGTTCATAAATATTCCAAAACAATTGTCCTCCCACATTATGTTTACTTCCGATAACTTCAATTTCAATGAGCATACTGAGCTGCAATTAATGAATTACCGGCCTGCAAAATACAGGAGATTGACAAATTAAATAAGCGTGATCTTTTCAAATAGTTAAAATATTAAGTTTTTATGTCAAATGCTGTTGAACTTTTTATATTAATTGGAGATATAAGTCATGTTGATCTGTTATATACATTTGTATCTAATAAGCTTGACCAACTTCTTTAAAATATCAGTCAGACCGTACGCGTACGGTCCGACCGTATGCGTATTCTGAAAAAGTACGCATACGGTCCAGACCGTACGCGTACGGTCCAAATACTCATACGGTCTGGAACATATACATTTGTATCTAATAAACTTGACCAACTTCTTAATATTAGTCAGACCGTACGCGTACGGTCCGACCGTATGCGTATTTTGAAAAAGTACGCATACGGTCCAAATACTCATACGGTCTGGAACATATATACATGATATATGTGAAAGTGCATGCTATACATATATTTGTTGTTTGTTTATAAATTGTTTCTATTAACTCAAAAGTAAAAGTATTAATTACAATCTAATTAAAAACCGATCTCTCATCGCTCCTGTTTCTGATATGCCCACGCGACATATCAGAAACAGGAGCGATGAGAGATCGGTTTTTAATTAGATTGTATTAATTAGTGAGCATCAGTTCATACTACATTTAGTTTTTGTCTGGACTTTTGGATTAACTTAAAATTTATAATTGTAGCTTGTTACCAAATGAAAGGAAAGTGCAGTATTAGAATCACTGAGGTACATGTTACGGTGTACATGTAGGTGCAGATGTCCTGTAAAAAAAGCCTGGTATCAAAGTAAGTTCATATGTAGAATTGCATTTGATTTTTAAAAATAATTAAAGTTATCTATTCAAAACTTTTTTAAGTGTAATTGTACATGTATACAGTTGTTTATTTTTCTGTCTTTCTGATGTCAAGTATGCATCGAGGAATCCTTACCAGTTTCATCTGCTTCTGCTGCCATGCACACGCATGAGAAATGAGAAGCTCAAACAATTATAGCATTTGCATCACAGACCTTATATTATGAATTGTATATTTAACATGATCAAAAGTTGTTCTCGTTTTGAATATACATTAAATATTTGCCACTGTACATTAAAATAAATAAGAAAAATTAATTTAATAATTTTCTTTTAACCGTAGAGCATTTTTAAAGAACTAGAACATTGATATAAGGAGATGGCGTATGATCCTCAATGTGACAACTATCAATTAAAAAACTAAAGAACAAAGATAAAACATTTACTGCATGTCACTGTTCAGCAATGAACAATAATCAAAATCCATACCATAAAGTAACCTTCAACTTGTTTAAGGATGCAAAATGTGAACCATTGAAAAATTAAAACTACATATTGTATGGCAGACATTAATTCATATGTTTATAGAATGATTGTAAGGTGTTTATATTTGTCTTGCAGGTGCAATTCTTGCCAGATTTTTTATAAAACTTATACTATACTTTAATATCAGCAATATCTTGGTCAAGTTCACTACTTTTGACAAATTGACTTTTTTCAAAAGAGTTGTGCCCCTTGAAAATATTAAATAAAGGAAAATGGCCTTGTAAGCGCTCTCATCGGTTCTATTTTTTATAAAACACATAGTATACTGTAAGTAATGCCCTTGAAGGTCTGTTTGAAATATTTCGTATACAAGAAAATGAATTTTTTTCCAAGCACACTTTTTTATTTATTATTTTATTCAAGTGCCTTTTTTTAATTATTGCCCCTTGATAGATAAAATATGTGCAACTCAGTGAACATTGAAACTCTGTTCTGTTATTTTTATTTGCAGTAACTGAAAAGTAAAGAAACAGAACCAAAGAACATTCATTTTAAATTAATACAATTTATTGAACTCAAAAGTCAATCTAGTTGTTTTTCTTAATTATAGATATAGGAAGATGTGGTATTAGTGCCAATGAAACAACTCTCCATCCAGGTCATAATTTGTAAAAGTAAACCAGTACAGGTCAAAGTACGGTTTTCAAAACAGAGCTCACACGAAACAGCAAGCCATTAAGGGCCACAAAAGCGGCTGCATACACTAGCACCTGTAATAGCTAGCAGTGTATACAATTACATGTCAATGTGTATGGTGATATAGCAATAGAAATATCACATCCATCAGAGGGAAATAGAATATAGACAATAGAAATATCACATACATCAGAGGGAAATAGACTATAGACAATAGAAATATCACAGACATCAGAGGAAAATAGAATATAGACAATAGAAATATCACATACATCAGAGGGAAATAGAATATAGACAATAGAAATATCACAGACATCAGAGGAAAATAGAATATAGACTGTCACAATAGAAATATCACAGACATCAGAGGAAAATAGAATATAGACAATAGAAATATCACATACATCAGATTAGAATAGATTATCAACAATAGAAATGGTGTATGGCACAGAGACAAACATATGAAAATAGAATATAGACAATAGAATTAGGGTATGTCAAAGAGGCAAACACAGAATGGGGTATGTCAAAGAGACAAAACTATGAAAATAGAATATAGACAATAGAAATGGGATATGTCAAAGACACAAAAATATGAAAATAGAAGAGACAACAACTTAATAAAAAAAAGTTTTACTAGATATACAATACAAATTTATGAAGCACTGACTGTGATTATTATTTTTCTGCATAAAGGAATGCTAATGTATACAGTTGTTTTTTTATTTGTTAGAGCTTTTGGTTTTGCCATGTATTTTCTGTTGAGTCAAGTATTAGGGGTTATTTACTTTTCAAACCAACAAATCGTCATATTGAAGTATTTACACTCAAAATGAGGTCCTGACAGAAAAAAAAGATGACGAAGAAGAAAAACATCAAAATCATTACCATTAAAATAAACCAAACAAAAATACATATACATGAAAAAATAAATGCATTTGAAAAATAAAAAAAAAAAACATACAAAAAATATATATATATATTTAGGACCAATATAAAACATATGAAAACATATGTTTGGGTCGAACATATGAAAACATATGTTTAGGTCTGGGATGAAAACATATGAAAAACATATGTTTACATGTATGAAAAACATATAAAAATATGTTTTTCATATGTTTAACACATGTTTTTCATATGATCAAAAACATATGTTTTCATGTCGGGCCTAAACATATGTTTACATATGTTTTCAAACATATGCTAAACATATGAAAACATATGTCGCAATTTTTCCTATGTACTTTGTTATTATTCTTATTATCATTTGGTCAAATTCAACAGATTCATACCACAATCTGTTTAAAAATAAGAAGAAGTGATATTATTGCAAAGAAGACAACTTTCAACCAGATACCAAATGACGTTCATGGATTCATTTTAAAACTAATAGAAATCCATGAATATCAGGGTATTTTTTATGTGGCATTGATTGTAACAACATAAGTGTATGTAAATAAGCTGCGTTCATTCAAGTAATGTATTATCTATAACTATAATTAACATACTGTGAACTATTTCTCAGATCAGCGCCAATGTGACAGTAACCTAACAATGATAAAATTAATATTCTATTCTTAAACTACACTCTGCTCTTTGTCACTTTGGTCTACGGCATGCTGCATCTTTAAGAGAAGCTCTTCAATGCTGGATTCATGTGTGAAGTCTAAATTATGTCTAGTATTCCATAGATACCAGAATATACAGTCAATGCGCGCAACTTTAAAACATGTTTTCATCCGGAATATGCATTTAACTTGCCCTGGACGTTTAACAGTCATCCCTAATCATAAGACAAACAACACATTTAACTTGCCCTGGACGTTTAACAGTCATCCCTTATCAGAAGACAAACAACACATTTAACTTGCCCTGGACGTTTAACAGTCATCCCTAATCATAAGACAAACAACACATTTAACTTGCCCTGGACGTTTAACAGTCATCCCTAATCATAAGACAAACAACACATTTAACTTGCCCTGGACGTTTAACAGTCATCCCTAATCAGAAGACAAACAACACATTTAACTTGCCCTGGACGTTTAACAGTCATCCCTAATCAGAAGACAAACAACACATTTAACTTGCCCTGGACGTTTAACAGTCATCCCTAATCATAAGACAAACAACACATTTAACTTGCCCTGGACGTTTAACAGTCATCCCTAATCATAAGACAAACAACACATTTAACTTGCCCTGGACGTTTAACAGTCATCCCTAATCAGAAGACAAACAACACATTTAACTTGCCCTGGACGTTTAACAGTCATCCCTAATCATAAGACAAACAACACATTTAACTTGCCCTGGACGTTTAACAGTCATCCCTAATCAGAAGACAAACAACACATTTAACTTGCCCTGGACGTTTAACAGTCATCCCTAATCAGAAGACAAACAACACATTTAACTTGCCCTGGACGTTTAACAGTCATCCCTAATCAGAAGACAAACAACACATTTAACTTGCCCTGGACGTTTAACAGTCATCCCTAATCAGAAGACAAACAACACATTTAACTTGCCCTGGACGTTTAACAGTCATCCCTAATCATAAGACAAACAACACATTTAACTTGCCCTGGACGTTTAACAGTCATCCCTAATCAGAAGACAAACAACACATTTAACTTGCCCTGGACGTTTAACAGTCATCCCTAATCATAAGACAAACAACACATTTAACTTGCCCTGGACGTTTAACAGTCATCCCTAATCAGAAGACAAACAACACATTTAACTTGCCCTGGACGTTTAACAGTCATCCCTAATCATAAGACAAACAACACATTTTAATAAAAGGGTGGTTTTCTTTAATATCAATATTCAGTGGCGGAGCCAGACATTTTCATAAGTAGGGGCCCACTGACTGCTTAAGAGGGGACCCGCTCCATTCATGTTTCAGTGATTTCCTGTTTACGTGCAACTCAGAAATTATTGCAATGTTTTTTTTATTATTGCGAAAAATGCGACAGAGTTATAATCGCATTAATTTGAACTCGCATTTTGATTTTTTTTATATGAATTAAACAGGATTTTTATCAATATCGCAAAAATTAAAATCGCATTTTAGTCTCAAATCACATAATATCAATATTTTTTTTAATTTACAGTAATGAACCAATTTTTTCCAAGAAAAAAAGGGGGGGGGGCGCTCCCTCTATATCCGCCTCTGATATTCCTTTATTTTCTTTTTTACCAAAATGTGAATTATGAATTTAATTACGTTTAAATTCATTATAGTACGTTTAGCTTTAGCTGAGATATGATTGATAGTTGTTTGGAGAACGTCTAGTGGCAAATACTTCATGCATATTTATGACAGGAAGCAATTTAGAGAAGTTATTTCACCTCAGGAAACAAGAAATTACATGTGTTGTCATTGATAATAGAGAAAAGTAGGGGCGTAATAAAGAATCATAAGACCAATTAAATCATACAACACCATGAAAATATATATAGAAGCGACAAAAGGAAAAACAATAATATCACAATATAAGTAAAAACAGGCAACTACAGATTCAACAATAAGCTCGGGCCTCCACAAAAACCGGAAATATAAAAATATCTCATAGATATGTTATTTATAGTAAGTAGACATTTGTGTTTGTCGCTTGTACCAGTCGCATTCAAACTTAAAAGAGACCACCAATAAGGGACCAAATAAACAATTTCTTTTACATGTTTTAGTAACATTCTGACCAATTATACTGACGTGCTATATCAGATATTATTTGAAGTTACCCAAGCTAAATCATAGTTTTGTTTCATATGTATTTCAGTTTTCAATGCAAACCTATATTTCTTCTGGTTGAATGTCGCGAATAGTATATATCATGCCATCCTCTGAAGGCTTCGTTGTTTTTATTTCAATGATTTTTTTTTATTGAAAAGCTTATTCAAGCAATATGATATAATAATTCTTACGAGATATCTAACGTCTACGATTTTCAATGTATTTTATTGTTCATAGTGCTGTAATTTGTTTTCACCATCCGTAGTAATTATTTAAAAAAAAAAATAACTAGGCATGCCATACTTGATAGAAAATACTGACGTGAAAGAAAGCACTTCATGAAAGCGTCAAAATAAGATTACTTAGGTTATATTTCGACGATTTCGTCTTTAAAAAATAAAATTAATATGAGTATCTGTAAATAGGATATTTGCATCAAATTTTCATGTTGGCTCATGTTAATAACATTCAGAATGGAAATGGGGAATTTGTTAATGAGATAACAACCCGACCATTGTCAAACAATTAAAATAAGAGTAAAATTACTTTGGTCGAGGCCTGTGGCCAATGCGAATTTCGATCAGGAAGTGTGAATTCTTCAAGAATTTGGATATTTTGAGCGTTCCGGATCGATTCCGGGTATTACGTCACATTAATGACGTCACAAAAATCTGATTTTATACTATAATAAAAAAGAACAATGTACATAGATATGTTTTAGCTATATATAGGATCCACATTATTTCACTTTTATTTTTTGTCACTTCAAAGGGCCAATATTGGCACTTCGTGGCTATACTCATTTAAACTTGCGACTAAACTTAACTGTTCAGTTTGTCTAGGGGCCATCTGGGCTCCTAAGATATTTTTTTCAGGGGCCCAGTTGAAATTTTAGGAGCCCAACCAATCTTTATACAAAAAGACTAAATGAAAATAAAACTGAAAATAACTTTTTATATACTTACTAGCAGTGTTCCAGCTTGAATCTCAGTACAGAAGGGTGCTTGTGCTCCTAAGTAAGGAGTTTTATAGATAAAACAGGTGAGATGGGAGAGGATTATATTATTTTGATGCAACAATACATTGCATATATTGCAGAAGCTTAGAACTGTTACTTTTTTTTCTCCATATTATAATTGTTAAAATTAAAAGCATTTTATAAGTGCCCCCATGTAAGGAGAATCATAAATACATGAAGTAAAACAGGAAGTACAGTCTTGTTTATGTTCAAATACAATTATCTCTGATTCTTCTTTAAATGTATGTTTATGGTATGAAACAAAACAGGTTTTTTTAAAAAAGCTTATAATATTTAAATTATTGCCACCAGAAATGTATTATAAGATTTGACAATATTTATTTTAGGTTATTTCCTGCCAAAATTGTCTCCCTTCATTTTTTTCAACTTCCTGTTGACCTGACAATATGGCTGGTTTTTTTTTGATAAAAACTATCTCAATCCAAGCCATCCTCTAATAGTGTTGATCAAAATATATTTTGCATTAAGTTTAAATTGAAGATTGGATATCAAACTTAATATTGGGATATTTATTTACGAGACTTTGCGTTTCGTTTTTACATGAAGTATTTTTGTAAATAGCGAATCAGGGACAAATTACCGTCTAACAGTAAACACAGGCTTGTAATGACTCCGAGGACAATTAGAAAACATCCCTTTCGCGATGCTTATTAAACAGTTTAGAAGAAAATACTGTTCAATAATGAAATAATCATAGAAAATTTAGCAGAGTTAAGAAAACATGCTGATTGAAGGAGGTATATGACATATCGTCTGTCTTCGGATTGAAAACATAGCTGTTTGACTGGGTTTAGGTTATTAGAAAGAACCTACTGGTTTTCGGAAATCTTCTATATTACTATATCGCTTTGAAAAGACAAAACAGGTTTCCTTTTGGGAACAGTCGTCGTTAATATCGCGAGGGAAAGGGTACAAATGGGATTTACTTCAAATTTTTTAAAGTCGCCAGTTGGGCGATTAGAATGACTAAATATATATATTCGCCCAGCCGAATATCTGGTCGCCTTGGGCGATTGGGCGAGCGTTAAGTTTAGTCCCTGCGACAACTTTAGGATATCTTTGTTAGGATCATCCGCTGCGTTCAATATCGTAGCTGCTATGTAGTGCTACGTAGATTTTGACTATTGAACGTGTAGCTATAGACTAGCTGCTGCATAGATATTGATAGCAGCTACGTAGCGCTACGTAGCTGCTACGATATTGAACTCAACCCAGGTCTGAGATATGTCCTAGGATAGTCATAAGAGGATCATAAGACATGTCCTAAGACATATTGATGTGAAAATCCATGGATGGTACCAGCGGGATTCGAACCCTCAATCTCAGGATCTAAAGGCAGCGCTCTAACCAATGGAGCCAAAGAAGATCTCCCCTAACTCAACTAGTTAGACTACCTTTATATCTCCAGGTCTTCCCCCTTTTCTTTTTTCGGGCTGAGTACCATCCATCCGAGCAACTCACAAGTCCACTACTGTACAACCCCGAGACTTCTACTCGGAAACTCTCTGGCCAGTTCCCTAGATGTCACCTAGAACTGTCATGGTATCCTTTGACCGGCTGGTCAATCCTCATGACCAATTCTAACATCTCACTGCCAGGCAATATTCTATTTACAATGTGTGTACAAGTAGCAGATGCTCGCAGCGCCAATGATGTGAAAATCCATGGATGGTACCGGCGGGATTCGAACCCTCAATCTCGGGATCTAAAGGCAGCGCTCTAACCAATTGAGCCAAAGAAGATCTCCCATAACTCAACTAGTTAGACTACCTTTATATCTCCAGGTCTACAACAATATCTTATGACAGGTCTTAGGATAGCTTCGTGAAACCGGCCCTGGTGTATTATGAGAGTACTTTTCCTTGTGTTTTAGTACAATAATATATTTGTCTTATAATTTGCTTTTTTAAAACTCTCTTTATACATGTAAAATGAACTATTTGTGCATCATTGTCCTGAAAATACAGACACAAATTGTGAAATACAAAGAACTGAAATCAAACAAGATCAAGAAAACATAATTAAAATGTGAATATTTTTCATCATTTTATTTAGTGTATTGCCTCATTTAACGATATTATCATGTTTATGCATATTGATTGAAGATTAAAGGAAGTTAATGACCATCTTGAGTTTTCAACAAATGTTCACTATTTACAATGATTGTATATTTTGGCGCGTGTAATTGTATAGTCTGACGCGTGTACAAAGTTGAAGGTGTTAATTGGATGTTATGGTAGCAATAAAATTAAGGACACGCGCCTCGTTAATCTCACATGATGTTCTCCATTGTGTATTACCTTAGGGTGAAAATCACAGGTAACGTTGGTCCTAACAGGAAAAATGAATTGTACAGTTAGAAAGGAAATAATATTTCATGTTTTTGTTTCAATAAATCATTCAAAGATCTTCAAAGGAAAGCTGAAAATCTTTGTTTTTATTTTCATTTTATAGAGTGTGCATTTCCTTTGCCGCTCTTACAAATATTAATTTCTTTATCTATCAATATAATAATAAAAACTACACAATCCCTTCCTCACAAATGGTTAGATTTCTTAATCTATCAATATAATAATAAAAAAATCAATTTATTTCTTCCCGTATATTAAAAAAGACTAAATACATATTTTTTTTTATATTCAATTGAAAAAAAATATGTGTTCTTGTCGCTAAATAGCTTCTTGTCACTTCTATTCGCTAAAATTGGTCTTCTTGTCGCTAATTAGTGAGACACTATTCGTAGACGCTGCCAAAAATATAATAGCCTTTCAAGACGTCATAATTAGGGTGGTATGGGAGACTAAAATAAAAATGATAGAATTTGTTCATACTTTACCAAATCGTAGTATCTATTGATATATGTTGAAAAATATAATAATAATGATAGGTCACCGCGCATTTTCCCAAGCTACAGGACGTGACAAAATGTGTCATTTTGTATGGATTATACAGGAAAAAACACCATTTTGTGATTAAAAACTGAACAAAATGATAGAATTGTTAAATACTTCAGAAAAAGATAGAGTTTTCAGACAATGCTTTGAGAATATCAAAAGAAAAGATAGGGTCACCGTACGTTTTTTCCGGGTAAAATACGAAATAGGAAAATTCCATGTAGAATCCGTCAGAAAATGCATGGTTTTAGAGTTACCTCCCCTTAAAATGCCATTTTTAATTTTTTTTTAAACAAACCAAAATAATCACAATTTGCAAAAATATTAATATTTATAAGTTATACTCTTATAAATTGGTTCTTTTAAATGAAAATTCACATTGCATATCTGCATTCCTGCATCAAATTTTGCTGACTTGATAGAAATTCTGGACCTTTGGTTCTCTGTTTTTTACAATCCAAGATGGAATCGGGGAGGGGCAGCCCCGATTTTCCGACACCCCGTTAGTCCGACACCCCATTGGTCCGACACCCCACTAGTCCGACACCCCATTGGTCCGACAGCCCACTGGTCCGACTCCCCATTTGTCCGACACCCCATTAGTCCGACGCCCCATTGATTGTATATTGTTTGTCCTATTATATAGATCTATATATTGTATTTGAAATAAACACAAATTCAGGAATTTTGCGACTTAGATCGAGGGATACCCCTAGAGTATCGCTATCAAAGGCAAAATAAAAAATCGTCCTGTAAGTATACATGAAAAAATGACATTACAAATGTTCAAGTAAAACAATCACTATATATTTTTGTGAAGGAGCCAGCTGAGGCACGCATCCGGGTGCGGGAGTTTATCGCTGCATTGAAAACCCATAAGTGGCATTCGGCTGCTGTCTGTTCTTTGGTCGGGTTGTTGTCTCTTTTGCTCAATTTGACAATTAAGAAAAATAAAAGTTGTTCAAAACAATAGGGTCACCGTACGTTTTTTCCGGGTAAAATTGGTTCTTTTAAATAAATATCTGCATTCCTGCATCAAATTTTGCTGACTTGATAGAAATTCTGAACCTTTGGTTCTCTGTTTTTTACAATCCAAGATGGATGGAGAGGCAGCTCCGATGTTCCGACACCCCGTTAGTCCGACACCCCATTGGACCGACAGCCCACTGGTCCGACTCCCCATTTGTCCGACACCCCATTAGTCCGACGCCCCATTGATTGTATATTGTTTGTCCTATAATATAGATCTATATATTGTATTTGAAATAAACACAAATTCAGGAATTTTGCGACTTAGATCGAGGAATACCCCATGAGTATCGCTATCAAAGGCAAAATAAAAAATCGATTGATGATTATTGCTTAACACCTTACACTTCTTAGTTATATTAATCTAAAGATCTGTATATTTTTGGTGATGATTCAAAATTTTTATTTTGAGTTATAATATTGAGTATTTTGTAAAAAAAAAAAGGAGGGGTTCTCACATGTCGCGTCGTATCTCAAAAACGATTTATGATTATATTAATTGCTTAAAACTGTACACCCTTCTTAGTTATATTAATGTAAAGATCTGTATAATTTTTGGTGATTATTTTCTTTTAGAGTTATTGATTTTTTTTGTTAAATGTTGATGTGTCGCCATATATCAGAAACTATTTATGATAGATGCATAAAAATTCACACACAAGACGACGGGCGTATCATGGGCTCATGATGCAGTTGTTTATTAACCAAGTATTACTGCGCATACAACTACGTCTGTTTTAAAATCGTCGGAAAATCGGTACCTGACAGTGAACTAAGTATTTATAATTCGGCCTCAGATCGGCCTGATGTAAATAAAACTTTAAATGACAGAAAAGTTTTTGCGACGACATTCTCATTCCCGAGTACATAAGTGTAATATCGAGTTGGCTTTAAGTCGACATAATTTAAATATTACTAGTTTTCAGATGATGCGTATCACTGTGATGCGTATACTATTTAATATTGATCAAGTGACTAAGGGACGACATAAAAAAATCAATGAAAACTTAATTCAAATAGGTTGGGGTGGGGGTCAAAATTGCTGCCAGTTTTGTTTGATTGACATCGATTTTATATATATCCTTCATTGGTCAGTCATTTTTTTCCAAATTAAGTTAAGAGGGGGGAAAGGGGGTTCAGTAAAAAACTATATGAAGTAAGTTTTTTTTTTTATCCTACATTGAACTGTTGATGTCCGGTCCCTAAAAACTATCCGTTTTATGAATTTTCCTCACAGACTGTTACTAAAAGTAAGCACTTGTAAACAAGTTTTTGAGTGTTTTTATTTTATATATCTTTTAATCAGAGACATATATACACATATGTCTCTGTTTTAATGTACAATGCAGTTTACAATTATTTTTCATTCGTTCAGTATTTAAAGCATTTACATAGTTATAGAATCTCATAATCTAAGTCCAGAGTGTCGGACTAGTGGGGTGTCGGACTAACGGGGTGTTGGACCAATGGGGTGTCGGACTAACGGGGTGTCGGACCAATGGGATGTCGGACTAACGGGGTGTCGGAATGGGATAACGTTGATAGTCCGACACTCATTGGTCCGACACTCATAAGTCCGACACTCAATGGTCCGCCACTCAATAGTCCGACACTCATTAGTCCGACACTCAATAGTCCGACACTCATTTGTCCGACACTCGATCATTTTCCTTGTTCAATGAACCATAAAATAAAGTCAGAACCCTATAATTTTGCATACAATTCAGAAAGATCACATCGATTTTAATAAACATGTGTACAGAGTTTCAAGTTGGTCTTCAATATCATTATACACTACCTTGAAAATCAAGAGTGGACACACTGAAATGTCTTGCCTGTAAAACGTTAAATTCAAATTTAAATAATCAATGTCAGGGGGGATCCAGCCATTTACAAAAGGGGGTGTGGTGTTCCCAACCCAGGATAAAAAGTGGGTGGTCCAAATACAAATCCCGATACAAATGCATTGATTGGCCATAAAAGGGGGTTCCAACCACAACCCCCAACCCCACCCCCTGGACCCGCCACTGAATGTACATGAGGTCAAGTTGAGATAAACCCTTTCAGACAAACGTACACTCATCGTTAGTCCGACACTGACGATTTCCAACTTTCGTTTTTCGAGTGAAACTGTGAATATAGAACATCGGGATTTTTGTTTTTAATTGAACATTGCCTCTACAAACTACTTAGCTTATATTCTTATACATTTCACCAATAAAAAAATCAGAATTTGTATGAAATGAAAACCTACATGTACTGTAAATATAACCATATATGTTGGATCGAAATAAAAAACTAAAATACCGCGTTATAACTCAAAGATAGCAAGTCTTATGCACACACAATCAAGACATGGACAATATCACGATTTTCATATGGTGTGATAATTTCTTACATTATTTTCTCAAGTTGTAGATAGAATTGTTCATGGACGTAAGAAGAGCATTAACGTCACGCACGATGTTCCTACAACCTCTATGATTTAAAACAGAATCTTTGAAATTTCCTCCGCAAAACAAAATAAAATGTTAATTAACGCTAACCACTATAAAAACTAATTCAGTATATGTTTTCCTTTATGTTCTTATAGCTCTTGGTCATATGCTTAGTAATATCTAGTATATTTGAGGAGTAAAACAACAAAGCTATATGAAAAAAACGGATGTTCAACGTTACATTTTTGAACAACTGTTTTATCTCTTATGTATAGTGATCCTATTTCTTATTCTCTGATCTTCCCAAAACTTGGCAGAAGCAACGAAGTGTGTCAGTTTTTGGTTAAATTGAAGCCGTTCTTTTGTCGAATTTTGTTTGACTCGGTGGCTCCATATTAAGCTGGGATAAGAAAAATGTCCAATGACGTTTTTCGTTGACTTAACGGCTAAAAGGTAGTTTTATAAGTAGACATAGCTAAAAATGTCTAACAAATGTGAGATAATTATAACATCTCCCGAAAGAACAAACATTTGCCTCATTGTTCGTGGGTTTACAAATAGTAGATTCTATAAAACCATCTCTACACAGTCGTTTTTCAAGCGGAAGCCATTTTGTCCAAGTTGATATTTCATTTGTCCAAGCAATTAATGCGGGTTTGTTACCTGATATTTCAATAAGTATTTTATAATTTACCAAAGCAAAATTTAGATACACAAAAAGAACATAAAGTCTAGATTCTTTTTTTATTAACTGCATGTTTGGGTCTTACAGGAATAAAATGCTACGAAACATAACAAAACGGTAGCCATTTTGTCCCATCGTCGAAAAACGTCGAAAAAACAAACAAACGCTTTTTCTTTCGACGTTACATGTGCAAAATTTGTTCTATTGTATATTCCCGATTCCTAAAACGAATCGTTTGGTGAAATTTAAAAAATAATTGCTGGTTGTCGAAAAAAACCCACGGTGCATGTTGTGCATGAAACGGAGGTAACTGAAAGACTTATCGGAAACAGCGACAAAAACAGTTTCATTGAATTGATGCAACCCCGTTTTATACGGACGATTCATGAGAAGATTAGTACATTTTGAAAGAAAGCAACTTCAAATGACTGGGAAAATATTTTCAAGATCGGGTTGTGATAATTTATTTAATGGTTGTATTGCGACAAGTTATGTGTCAAGCAATTTTTAATACAGATCAATTCAAATTAATCAAGGGTAAATATGTTTTTATTTACGTGCAGAGTGTCGGATATATAAATATATATTTGTATAAGGGTTGAATCAAGATATGAAAAATTTACATGACATATGATATTCACCATGCAATCTAAGCAGTCTGCGAGTGAAGTTTTGTTATAATTCATTTATTGAAAACCGTATACTTCTGTCCCATTTTCCCTTCCTTCAAGTTCATTACTTACGACAATACAACATTTTAAGGTTAATTATGGGTAAAAATTATTTAATCGATTTCCACAACTTGATATAAATAAATTCATGGTAAATAGACATCACAAATTTAATAGAGACAGATTTAGAATAAACCAACTACAGGAAAAAAGCAAATGAAACTTGCAAATTGAATAAACGTGCGTCAAAAGTTTCAGAAAACTCTCTTTGACGTCGTGGTGGTGTAACGTCTTGTTGTAGGAACATCGTGCACAACGTTATTACACATTCTTATAGACTTACGCATGTTGTTCCGTTTTTTGGACGAACTTGCACCGTTCTTTAAACACGTATTTTTTGCGGGTCATTTAATGCGTCCCTATTTAATCATTTAACTAATGAATCTTTGAAAAATAGGATATTAAAAAACTGGAATTTATATAGAAATATATAGTAAATGAAGAACTAAGAATCAGCAAAATTGACATCGTTTTGAGTTTTATATTAATATGCACACGCCTTCAACCCATGTTTTCTGATCTGTTAATTTAAAGCTTAACTGATTTTACTCCGTTTTTTTTGGAAAGTTTTCTATAGCTTGCTATAGCTACTTTCCATAGGCGTCGGCCTAAACCTCCGGTGAGACAGACTATCGCAATGTTCTGCTCCAAGATAATGTAGTACTAGTGTTCGAATTCTGATTCTCGGATATTTGTGTTACTACTCTTTTGAAAAGATAACAGCTTGAATAAAAAAAAGGAATGAATGTTCACCGACAATTCAGATGAATTAAACTTCATTTTGAAATAAGTATCACAAACACTACTTTGCGGATCGGCCATTGGCTGAAGAGAAAATCAAAAGAAATCTACGCGAGATAGCGTTTCATTCATGAATATTTCATGAATGAACATTTTCCCGCACTATTTTTTTTACTATGCACGATATTTACAACTGTTTATTATTGAATAAGTAAAGGCAGAGTGTATCGAAAGAGTCCGGTATGCGAGAACAAGTTGATATTTGACCAAGTCGGATAATTGACAAGTGATAATGGTTTGATTTATTTTAACAATACACAGGTGATAGAAAATACAATAATCGATAATTATATGGCTTATGTCTCACGCCCAAGACGGGTAAAGGTTAATGCCGGCTTTATTAGAAAAGTGCATTGTTTTTGTCAAACTGACATCGATCTGAAAGTTTTGATGCCTAAAATCATTTGAAAACTTTTAATTTCGTTATTTAAATACAAGCTGTTTCACTTTCCAATGTGAATATAAGGACCTTCACTCGTTCAGCATGCTCAAGTGGATCAAACTGACAACAGAAAAACATTGTCTTAATGACAATTAGTATCATAGCATCCGTATAATTTAAAAGCAACCGAGTCATCATCTACTTCTTAGAATATTATAGTTCAGTGTATCAAGACCGAGATCAAGACAAGTGCTGTAGAAATTATTAAAATGCTTTAATAACATTTGTCCATGTACTAGCAAAATTACTTTCTTAGTGCTAAACATTGCAGTGGCGGATCCAGAACTTTTATCCTCACACTTTATTCCTGGGGCAGTATGATTCTATAAGATTGACCTATAATTAACAATGTGTCGTCAGACACAGAGGCAATGATTACTAGTATATCAAATATTAAATGGCTTAAAACAAAAATCTAAAATGTCATTGCCTCAATGGTAATTACACAGCAGCAACTAAAATGTGTTACAGGGTTATACGCACCTCAGATCAACATTGTATGAATCTAGTGTATATAAACTTTTTATTCCTGATGTCATACTACTATTGTTATGCCCCATTATATTGAGTTTTATCCTTGTTTTTTTTCTGTAAGTATGTACGTCCCTTATTTGTACGACTACGTCCATACATCCCAAAATTGATTTCTGTTCTCTTACCTTAGTTTGCCTGAACCAAATTTTATGAAACTTATACTCAATGCTTACAACCACAAAACACAAGTCAAGTTTTAATTTGGTTGGCGTCACTTTTACCATTCTAGATGTAAAGGGGTGCAATTTTCAGTATACCCTATCATGTATATATACCTTTATATATATAAGTTTGACTTATAGCTTTCTTCGGTTATACATTTATCAGGTGAACATAAAAACGGTCTTTAGATTCAGAAGTATAGATATATAAAACAAGAATGTGTCCATAGTACACGCATGCCCCATCTGCACAATCATTTTCTATGTTTAGTGGACCGTGAAAATGGAGTAAAAACTCTAATTTGGCATTAAATTAGAAAGATTATATCATAGGGATCATCTATCTGTATAATACTAAAATAACGAGGTCCAATTTGTCAGCCGTCATGGGGTAAAAACGAAAAATCAAAGAATTCAATTTTATATATATCTGTTCCGGACCATATGAGTATTTGGACCATACGCGTATGGTCATGACCATATGCGTATACTCATATGGTCCGACCATACGCGTATGGTCCGACCGTACGCGTATGGTCGGACCATATGAGTATAATACTCGTTTGGTTATTAACGGGCCGGACCATATGAGTATTTGGACCATATAGGTATATTTATTTTTCCAAATTACATTATAAACGTCACAATAATACAAGAACTTTATCTAAAAAAAAACAGTGATGGTTTAAAACATGACAATTTTTTAATTTTATAATAAAAAAAACTACGTAAAAATTTAATATTGATGCCATAGTTAGTTTTCATCGCTAGTTACATTAGTGCATGTAGGCTTGGATGACATTCACTTCCACACGGTATCATAGCATTTTTGCATTTGCAAGTTTTGTGCACGATCTTTTTCATTTACACATTTTGTTTGCGAGTGAAAAACAAGCCTTTTTGCAGCTGCGTACAGTGATACCGAGGTCTTTGGCAATTCTGATGTCTACAGTGTTTTTAAGAAGCTCTAGATCTCAAATATCGTAAAATGGTTGACTGCAATACACCATCTTCACAACACAACTTAAATAAACTAATAGTATGCTACTTTCCAGTGACTTCTTATGTAACAGTTCATTAAGAAATTTTTGGAATTTAATTTTTTAGTCGACATATTGCCATTTACTCGTAATAACAAATCGGTTATGACCATCGGTAATGACCATCGGTAATGACCATCGGTATAAAAATGTGTTTACTTTAAATTTGACAATTAAGTAAAATTAACAATGTGAAACTTCTTATTTTTATTTAGCTTATCTTTTTATTATAATATAACGATAAAATTACCTATATGATAACATCTTTTGAATGAACGGTCATACCATATGAAGAGTTTAGAAGTATTAAAAGTAAACTGTAACAGAGTGTTAATTACCCCGACCATATGAGTATATACCCATATGGTCATGACCATACGCGTATGGTCCAAATACTCATATGGTCCGGAACATATCCAATATAGGACAATGGTGTTGATTAAAAATTACACCACTCCAGACCCTTTTGTTTTCCACATAATTAATATTGCCAATAATTAACAAGTTCAGGGTCGAATCCGATATAGGCGAGTGATATGAGAGCCAAATTTACATTTTTAATGCACCTACCTAACACACGGCTAAATTATATATCACTGGAAAGCTAAGAATGTGTACTTTCTAAATATCCCGGTCGTCAAAAGAAATTATGGTGCATTTTTTTTAAAATCGAGGTCAAAGGTCATGGGTGCAATTTCAATTCACGGATACTTCCAGTAGAAAAATCGAGTCAAAACAAATGCAAAAATGAAACAATTTTATAGGAATGCTATATAACTGTTGGGAAAATATATTTCTATCATAGTAATAATTAATTTTTGTTGATTTTAATGGTAACGCATGTTACGTAACGTTTTCTCTCGGGATGTTTGAAAATCAACCATTAAGTCACACAAATGTATCTGTAGTCGCCCTTGCATTATCTTAATTTTATAATACCTCCATATCATTTGATTGCACGTATTTACAAACATATATCTGCAAAGTTGATATAAATAATCCGAAACAAAATATTTGAAGCAAGGAGAAAATATAACATATGACGTATTTTTAATTGTTTAGAAAGTCCCATGATTAGCTGTACATTAAAATTGAGGAAGCGTATGGTCTCCTGTTAGTTTGAAAGCCTACCAACCGCTTCAAGATCAGACAACCATAGGGCGGATTTTTTTTTTTATTATTGTAGTGCAATATGTTGAGTCTGGATCATACCGCAATTTCATTTACATCACTAAATCAGATATGAAAAGAGTACTAACTAACATTACTAAAATGAGTAAAGTGCTACTAGTATATTTATATCAACAAATTGACAATTTTAATATAAAACATCAGAAGGAAAATATGACCACTCATTGTACGTCAAACTATGTTTGATTTTACTTTAGTCGGCCGCTGTGTATCTTGCGATATCTTATTAATCAAACAACACTTGACAAGGGAGTTTGTACTTTTTTTAAATTACGCTAGTGATGACCTTCGGCTTTTTTGGAACTACTAATTACTTTTTTATATCTTGTTTCACCGCTTCAAACGGATGACAAGGTTATCCTAATATTGAACCTTTTATTTGGCTATCTTATGTTAAAATCCCGTTAGCGTATAACCTAAATGATTGAAACGTCGAACCAAATAGAATGTAGGACCATTTAGGTGTCGGAATATTGCGATACTGGAATATTATAGCTTCATTTTAACTTGTAATCTCATCATTCTTATCGGTCAAAATATCCATACAAAGACAACTTCCTTGGCATGGGCATATACATGTACCAGTACAGCAGAAGTTTGACGAAAACGGACACAAGATCTTCTATATACAGATTGAATTAATAATTGGAAATGGACATGCGGCAATTGTCAAAGAGACACCAACCCGTTCAAAAAGCAGGCAACGGCCGAAGACCACCAATGGGTCATCAATGCAACAAGAAACTCCCAAACCCGGAGGCGTTCTTCACCTGGCCCCTAAACAAAAATGTACTAGTTTGAAATGATAATGGACGTCATACTAAGCTTCGAAATATACTCAAGAAATTAAAACAAAAAATCATACAAAAATAAGAAAGGCCAGAGGCTCCTGACTTGGGACAGGCGCAAAATTGCGGCGGGGTTAAACATGTCCTTGCAATCTCAACCCTCCCCCTGCGATGAAATCTTGTAGAAAGTTGGATAACATCATACCGGACCAATGTTGCCTTTTAACCAACCAAAGTTTCAACGGAGAACTTTTATTGTTTCTGTAGTTATGTCGACATTGTCTTGGATAAAATTTTGACCCCAGAAGAAAAATAATGCCATGTAGAATGTATGACCCATTTTCAATTTTTCTAATCTGTTGATCAGTCAAACTTGTGTCCATAAATACGGTGCATTTGTAATGATAAATCTAAATGAAAAAGAGTTCAACAGAATAAGACAAAAATTATAGAGCTACTGTATACAATATTGGATGTACCTTGGCCTTGTTGAGGCTGTATACATGTACATTGTAACTATAAATTGACCATATATTTTTAATATTTGTTGAAGCTGATAATATGTTATGTAGTTTTCTCGGCGGCGATCCTCGGGCATAAATTAAGCCCGGTTAACTGATCAAGTAATTAAAGTTGTTAACCAGAATACTTCCTTGTTTACAGGCACGTCATCTTTAATCGTCGAAATGTTAGTAAAAGCTGTTTTATGTTCAGAATAAAATAGCTCTTTACTTTCTGACTTCAAATTTTGTAGCAAAAATTTAGCGATGCAAGCTCGATGGTATAAAGATTTAATAGTAAAATTAGCACGAGTTATTTTGTAAATCAGATCATTACGTCCACTTGTATTTTTGTCCATCTGATGAGTTAAGCCTTTTTCAACTGATTTTTATAGTTCGTTCTTATGTTGTATTATACCACTGTCCCAGTTTAGGGGAGGGTTGGGATCCCGCTAACATGTTAAACCCCGCCACAGTATTTATGTATGTGCCTGTCCCAAGTCAGGAAGTGTAATTCAGTGGTTGTCGTTTGTTTATGTGTTACATATTTGTTTTTTCGTTCATTTTTTTTTTACATAAATAAGGCCGTTAGTTTTCTCGTTTGAATTGTTTAACATTGTCTTATCGGGTCCCTTTATAGCTGACTATGCGGTATGGGCTTTGCTCATTGTTGAAGGCCGTACGGTGACCTATAGTTGTTAATGTTTGTGTCATTTTGGTCTTTTGTGGATAGTTGTCCCATTGGCAATCATACCACATCTTCTATTTATATATTGTAGGAGATATATGTATTAACACTCAATACAGCTTGAGTTTGCTACTCAGAGGATACCTTATGAAGTTGTGTAACTTGCTTATAGCACGGGGGGGGGGGGGGGGGGGTAACTTCGATTTTTTTTTGTTAGGGGTGTGCCATTTTCGCCTCAAAAGACGTACCCATTTTAATATAACATTCACTGAAATTCAGTACCTATAGTTATATAAATATTTAAGAAAGAATGACCTATACTTATATACAATAATTAAAATATGACCCATGCTTATATAAAGCACTTACTCATCATCACTCATAATTCATAAATATACCAACTACCCTTCAGTTTTTATTTATGAATTGACATCGTTTGGTGCACATATATTTTATAATGTAAGATTCTCAATAGCATACACCAAATCAATATACAGTTATCAAACGTAAATGCATTTTAATATAGGATGTCATTAAAAAGGAGGGTCATTCTTATATAAAATCTGGCAAAATTATGACCCATATTTTTGGCACATCCCCGTATACCCAATAATAGGAAGTTACCCCCCCCCCCCCCCCCCCCCCCCCCCCCCCCCCCCCCATCCGTGGCTTATAGGCTTTATACATTTGCAAAATATACAAACAGACAAATCAGAATGAGTTGTAGATCTACTGCCATCGTTGATATATGAGAAGAAACTGGTCGGTAGAATTGGTACATGTAGTACAAAGTCTTTGTATAGACAAAACAGAAGATGACGGGTTGTGCTTACTTTTGAAATATTCATAGCAACTCTTATGATATTTTGTATTTTCGAATGGGATGTTTTCATTTTTTTCATATTCATCGACCAGTCTTCTGTAAACTTCATCTTTTCGCTTTCCCACATAGTTTCTATGTAGTAAATACATGACAGACTATGCATCTGTGTCAATCAATCGATAGTTTTTGCTCTTTAGCATAGGAAGGGTTTCATTGTGAAGAGGGGGGGCAAGGGGTTTAACTGTTATGCTGTTATGGGGCAATTTAATTCTTTGTTATCTGTTATTTTGAAAATATATTTGCTGTTAGCTGTTATTGTCTTATTCTTTGTTAGCTGTTATTGGGCTTTTAGTTTTTTTGTTATCTGTTATTGTGATAATGTATTTGCTGTTAACTGTTATTGAAAATTTGAATGTAAGCATTTTTTTTGACAGTCAATATTCGGTATAAATTGAAGATCATTGGACATTGGGGTCTACCACTACTAATATGTTTGTCCCGTATTCAGAGAAGGATTCCATTACCATATACCCATTTCAGAAGTGTCAGGTCCAGGACAATTCAAGTATATCTTATGATTATCCTTTGTAATAAATTCCATTTTTTTTATGAATGTGTATTTAGAATTATCTTAATTTTTTGTATGAGACTAACGTTCCTTGTTTCCCGTACGAACATATATGAAATTAAAACAATTCTTAATATGACAAATAGGAAAACATATGGCCAGGAATATCTGACAAGGATCTCAATTAAGGACTAGGTCCTAACAACCACTTAACCTTTTATATAACATGGTACTTAGACTTAGCTCTGTGATTCTTTTCAAAGCAGAACCAAATGCATTGTACAATGAAAGTTCCAACCATGTACTTGGGTCCGAAGCTGCACATAACTCATTACACACAAAGATTTATTTCGTTTCAAGCCATTGTTTCCCTACTAAACTATTATTCTACTTACAAGTACACTTGGTACAATCAAAAACCTCAGCTGATAAAAAATTGTTCAAATAAGGCCTATGAAAATTGTGGAATAAATTGCTTTTGGAGTGCCAAATTCGTTCGAAGTACTTGATAAATTGCATGCTTATAATTGGTGATTTTGATTTTTCTACCCTATATACCACTTTGCCTCATAGTCTTATTAAGAAAAATTCACACACCTCATTAAATGGTCATTTAGAAAAAGTCAGAATATTCAAACTCTTTTAGGTCATTTTTTTTATTAGCAACAAAGGGAGCTTCAATCAATACATATAAACAATACACCAACGTTTCATGAAAACTGCTGAAAGCATTTTTGAGTTATTTTTGAAAACTAGAAATACCAACTTTTTCTAATGAACAAAATCCTTTAACTCAATAACATAAAATCTAAAATTAATAAAAATCGAAAGGGAGTTTACAACAATAGATATAAACATTTCAGCAAAGTTTCATGAGAACTGCTGAAACATTCTTTGTGTTAATGTCTGAAAAATTTATAAGAATTGAAAGTGACCTCATGTTAATAGATATAAACAATTCACCAAAATTCCTTGCTTTGTGAAAGCATTTTTGAGATATTCAGAAAACTGAAAAAAGCACAAATTTTATTGAATAAAAACCCCATTACCCAGAAACTTAAAATCTAAAATTTATATAAAAAAAAACCCAAAAAAGGAGCTCACGTCAATAGATATAAACAATTTCCCAAAGTTTAATGCAAATTGGTCAAAGAGTTTTTGAGTTAATGTCCGACATGTTGACAACAGACGGACAACAGTATACCATAATACGTTCCGTAAACGAGCGTATAAAAAATATTATAATGTATAGAGTAGTAATTTAAACGCATTCTAGAAAAGTCATAGAAAATGGAATGCATTACAAAGGATTAGATCCGTAATAAGAAATACTGATTTGTCAAAGACCGAATTATTTTAATATTTCATTTACTGTTATCTGTTTTTGTCCATTTTAATTCCTTGTTATCTGTTATGAGCCAAATCAATTTGCTGTTTTGCTGTTATTGGGACCCCCCTTGCCCCCGCCCTGTGAACTGGACTAGGAAAATTTGACACGACTCGGAAGATTTTCTACGATTTTCCGATACGATTCCTTATTTAGAAATGGGTGAATTCTGCAGAACTCAAAAACTATGTTTTACTTTGATTTGATCTTAATTTCGGACGATTTTATATCTATTTAAGCTACACTGAAGTTCAAGATGATTTATCGTACTCTAATAGCACTATTAAGTTCACGGAAATCGACTAATATATTCAGTAAAAAAAACGATAACGAAATAGATAAGGGATTCCGGAAACTATAGTGATTTTACCCAACATCATAAAATTGCAGAAATTCGTGATTTTAAGAAAATGTTGAGATAAAGTCTTGATTTTGAATGAAAAAACGATAACTGATGAGTGATTTGGTGTGTTCTAAAACGGATAGAGTGCAAAAGCATTTAATAAAAAAATTAATTGTAGATCCGAAAAGGTCAGGATTATGAAAATTTTCGTACAAAATGTCAAATATTTAGAAGGAATGCAAAAGCATGCGGAGTTATAGTTGTAAATATTATTATTTTTCATTATTTTAAGAATCTAATTCACTTAATTATTCTGTCTAAAAGAAGAGATACGACTAATTTCTTTTGATTGAAAAACATGTTGTAATTTTATAATTTTCAACTAATTTCTGAAATAAACGTCAATTTTACAAAAACTGCACCGTACGATTTTGTGACGACCGGGCAACAATCAAAGTTAAATCATTATTCTTTCATTTAAAAAAGAAATTAGCCGTGTGTTAGGTGGGTGCATTAAAGTCCCACCTAGACGTCTTTTTCAAATATTACACTCGCCTAATACCAATACCAATAGTATATATTTATCTGTTACCTATTACCTTATCTGTACGTTTCTCATCTGACAGGCGCACCACCAAACGGTGTATTTCGTAAATTTGCTATATACACGGGTCAATTGATTGGACTTCAACATCATCAAAAACTACCTCGACCAAAAACTTTAATCTGAATGGGACAGACAGACGAACGGAAGGAAGAACGGACGAACGGACGCAAAGACCAGAAAACATAATGTCCATAAATGGGGCATTAAAAGTGATTTTTGGAAATTGCTGCCGAGACAATGGTTTAGTTTGAAAAATCCAAACTGTGATTAAATACATATATTTGAAAATATACACGTCTATAACCTATTTGAAATAATACACATATACAGTTGCAAACTTTCCAGAGGTGCTATCCAGCACTTTGATTTTCAATGGCACAGATAAACTCGACGTCGTGCAAAACGTCTAAAACAATGTATTAGCGCAACGGTGTATTTTTTGGTGACTATAACGCATACATACTACTAAATATGATATTTAATTTGTGTGAGTGCAGTTTTAGTAGATATAAAATTCTGTCAATTGACAACATAACCGGGGAGTTTGAAAGAGGGGCAATATGCAAATGAAGCTGAAATAAGCCAATCAAATATTCGGATAGCTGATGCTGATGTCATCATGAAAAGTAAATTATTATTGGTCAGTCTGGAAAAAAGTGCAGCGTTCTCAAACCATGTGGCATTTGAACTAAGACGTTTGAAGAAGCATGGCTTATGTTGTGCAAGGTAGTCGAGGTGGTAAAAACTTAATACATGAAGGATACAGGTACCAGAAAAACAGAATTAGATTAAACTTGGTCTTTATGTAAAAATGAATCCTTTTTTTTTTTTTTTTGGGGGGGGGGCGATTATTATCTTATACATCTGAGGGGGAGGACAGGGGGTACCCTTCTCCCTTCTCCCACCCCTCTTCTCCTTTCTCCTACCCCCGTTCTCCTTTCTCCCATTAGAATAAAACATCTCCTTTTGAGATATTTTTTCTTGAAATATTAGAAAATTTTTTAAAAGGAGAGATATTTTATTTTTTCTCCTTTCTCCAACTTTTTCTCCTTTCTCCTACTCCCTTTCTCCTTTCTCCCACCCCCTTTCTCCTTTCTCCTACCCCCTTTCTCCCTGTCTCCCTTACCCCTGTCCTCCCCCTCCCATCTTGTACTTCAAGCATATCAATTTTACATTTGATACGAGCATGTCTCATCGGTCACTTTTCATCATGACAATCTTTCTATTTGGTAAATTGTATTACATCCTGACCGGTTTTTACTTTAGAGATATAGAAATTACTCTAGAGCCTAAAAGAAGATTTCTGCGCGCATATCTTTTTTAATAATTTCTTAGGTTTTTGAAGATAAGTACTTATACAGACTGCATAACTTGCGACTGACTATCTTTTAGGTTTCCGAGCATGATCACCAAGAAGACCAGGAAACAATTGACTCTGCATCAATAAGACAAAGAATGGTAAATCATGTATCTGCAAATCCAGAGGTCTCCGGAAGACAGGCTTATGACAATGTTGTTCAGCAAGTCCCACGGAATGAACGGGATAGTATCCCAACATAAGATTGCCTAAGATCATCACTTGACAGGACAAGAAGGAAACACATTCCCCCAATCCCAGCCACAATAAATGATGTGGCTATCAACGGGCGCTGGTGTCTTACCAAAGATGGTGATCAATTCCTAAGTAAACTAGATAATGGATGGGGAATTGCTGTTTTCTGCACTAGGGAGGCACTTATGTGTTTGGGAGATTGTAATGACATATATATATATAGATGCTACTTTGAAGTCTGTCCCGCGTCCATATATGCAATTTTTGACAATACACGGGTTCTACCGTGACAGGGTAATTCCATTTGTTTATACTTTAATGACAGATAAGCATATTGGCAGCTATCGACAGATTATGAGACACATTAAACGGCGTTACAGAAGGTTAACCAACAATGATTTATCGCCACAAAACATTGTTTCAGATTTCGAGACCGGAATGATAACTGCAGCGGAAACAGAATTTCCCCAAGCTAGGATGTGTGGCTGTTTCTTTCATTTCTGCAGAAGTATCTGGAGGCGACTTCAGAAAGAGGGACTTCGAAATGCCTTTAACAGACGTCTTGCACTGAGGAGATGTGTGAGAAAAATGATGGCCATAGCGTATCTTCCATTGGCGGTGGTTCGACAAAATTTCCAGTTGTTTCGTCAAGATGCAACTACTCAACGACTATGTCACAATTGTCCAGGTCTAAGGGAGCTATTAACTTATTTCCAACGAAATTACCTAAATGGACAGTTTAGCCCAGTTATTTGGAATGTCTACCAAAGAAATATGGACAATAGGACAAACAATCATGTCGAATGTAAGTAAGAATTTGTTCAGCTACAAATATATCGATCATCGACAGTTGGCAATACCGCGCAGCTAAGATCATTATGAACACTAAAATGAATATTCCCCGTTCCGCTCTCCTTCTCGAGCTTGGATGAGAACCCGTATCTGCATTTATCACCCGCCAAAAAGTTGCGTACTTTAAAAGGATTAATAACCTACCAGACGATAGACTGTGCAAGCGAGTCTTTAGTGAAATGGTTCAATTAAACGAAAGTGTCTGGAAATATGTTCAAGAGATGAACACCTACACGGAAAGTATTGGGTCTAATAAATTTAACTGTCAATATGGTAGGGAAAGTTTAATTATTGATGTTACTACTAAAAGTAGCCTTGATTTGTATCAGCACTGCTATATTAAGACAGGTAGCCAGCTATACTTAGAGGACATAAGCGATTTTAATTCATCCCGTCTTAAACTGCTCGCAAGAACAAATTATTTGCCATTAAAGCAGTTTCTCTTTAGAATGCATATGTCCGAGGACAACCTATGTCCCATTTGTGATTCAGGGGAGTCAGAAGATTTAGAACATTTTCTGCTCGGGTGTACATCTCTTGAACAAACCAGGTCTAAATTTTTCACCTTATTTGCCTCTTTAAATGATAGAAATGTAAGTTTTCTGGAACTGTCGCCACGTGCACAAGTATTATTTTTAGTTGGCGATATTGGTTATGCTTTTAACGATGAAATTGGTTCATTTTATGATGTTTATGGAAGAATGTATCTCTTAGAATTATTTAGATTACGTCAAACTATGGTTGAACCAAAATAAACCTTTGAGTTAACTTACTCGTATGTACTATTATATATTGATTGATCTTAGTTTTTATGCTTTATACATGCTGCATGGTCATATTTGTCTATGAGTGTTTTAATTACATGTATATTTTAACATTCTATAAATTGTTTTTTTTTATTATGATTATGTATTTTAGAAATCTCTATTTTTGTCTTATTAATGTGCCATGTATGTTATTGTTTCAAAGACATTCTATAATGAAACCATTAACTAAAATGTATATAATTGTAAATAATATAGTATAGACGCACCATCACTTCTACCCTGATGACTGGTGCCCCCGATGTAAAGGGGTAGTTTTCTAAATAAAATATATATATAAGTATATACATGTATGACAAATTAAATCATAAAAGCATATGCTTTAATGACACTCCGAACGTTACGGTATGTATCCCCAATCTATGTAGTATTAATAATTTGATTTATCAGTATTAGTGGCCCCAATAAAAAAAAATGGAAAGCGATTCTGTCGCTTATGATCAGCCGTTGTTTTTCATAAAAGCTTCCGTGTAACAGTCATACCCGAAATTCAGAAAGCAAAAATGCTTAAATTCAGTATCTCATGATTGTAAGAGTTTTACTTTTGTATTTCACTGAATATAAAAATGAAATGTGTTATTTAATCTTTGCTAACTACTAAATCAGAATTGGGTCACAAAAAAACTTTCTGTTTTTCCTTTGAAAATTCATTATAAATATTTTTCAGCTTTCAACAAGAGATGGAACGCAGTAGTTGGCAGACGTCATCCAAACTTGTGGTACTTTTTGAAGAAGTTAAAAACAGAAGAGAGAAGGGGAGCCTTGTCCGTTGCAGCCGTTAGACGAGGCGATCGGACACCCGTTCGAAACAGGAAGTACCGCCTTCTTCAAGAAAGGATAGATCGTTTAACGAATTCCTACAGAAATGGACAGAGAACACTTAATCAGTACTGGGACGCCATGGTGTACACTGTTGCCCAATTTAACTGAAATGACTGAGACGTTTAGCCGTTTGTCGGTGGTGTAATAAAAGTTGAAATAAAAGATATCTTACAAGTTTGTGTTCGTAATTCTAAAAAGTCCAGCAGAACGTGACATTCTTAATTGACCTTAAGACCAGTCATTATGCATCTACATTTATTTCAAATCTGAGTTTACTGTGGCTTTCATCTATTACACCCACCCTTCTTTTTTACGATTGTACATGGGCATTATATTGTCTAGTTCGTTCGTCTGTCCGTTCATTCGTACGACCGATTGTCCAGATGTTCGTTTGTCCGTAAGTTCGTTCGTCTGTTCGTGCGAACAGATTTTTAGTCAATGTGGTTTATTATGAAGCAGTACTTGTATCAACTTGAAACTTAGTACACATGTTCCTTTGATGAGGTTTTTATTAATTGTATGATAAATTGGGTTTTATCTCAGTCTTATTGTTCACTTAATATAGAATTGGCATAATTTTTAAAAAGTACATTGCAAGGTTAAAGTTAGTTAAGGCCGTAAGGTGGCCCATAGTTGTTAATTACTGTGTTATTTGATCTCCTGTGAAGAGTTGTCTCATTGGAAATTACATCACATCTTTTTGTATTTAGTGTCTCGCTTGCGACTTCTGTAACAGAAAGAGAGACTGGGGTAGTTCAGATTTTTGCAATGTTAATTTCACTTTTATTATAAGTAATATGTTAACTATATTTGGAGTATGAAATGATTGTATATCTGGCCTTTGTCTTTCATTTATTTGTACATTAATTTGGCTTTGCTCATTGTTGAAGGCCGTACGGTGACCTATAGTTGTTAATTTCTGTGTCATTTTGTCTCTTGTTTAGAGTTGTCTCATTGGCAAGTACACCAAATCTCCTTTTTTATATATACACGTTTGTCTGAAAGGGTATATCTCACCTCGACCTCATGTGTGTGTGTGTGTGTGGGGGGGGGTCGTGGGTTGGACCCCCTTTTTTTGGCCGATCATTGCATTTGTATCGGGACATGTACCTTGGGTTGGGAACACAGACACCCCCTTTTTTAAATGGCTGGATCCGCCCCTGACATTGATCATTTAAATTTAACGTTATACAGGCAAGACATTTCAGTGTGTCCACACTTGTTTTTCAAGGTAGTGGAAAATGATCGAGTGTCGGACTATTGAGTGTCGGACTATCGAGTGTCGGACTAATGAGTGTCGGACCAATGATTGTCGGACTAATGCGTGTCGGACTATCGGGACGACCCCGTCGGAATTCCGGGGCGACCCCTCCAAGGGACACCCATACCACCTTTAATAATTGGGCTACCCATCGTGAGTTAGGAAACAATAGATCTTATGGTCTTGTTGGTATTTTTAATAATCCTTGTGTTGTTTTATGACAAGTTGTTGACCAAAGACGCATTATTTAAAGTTTACATCCCATTTGAATTATTGCGCGGAAAGAACTCGCACGTGTTTTAATATTAAATATGTTATCATCATTCTTTTATCTTTTTACCCTTTTTACCGCAAGTATGGAATGATGCCGTTGATATTTTTTAAAAGAGTGATACTAACTTTTAAAGAGTACATCTATCGGTTAGGGGTACAAATGTGATACCTGTGTATACATAAAGAAAGAGAGGAATTTTAAAGTACGTGACTTGACTTTTAATCAACACAGGAACATTGTAAATATATTGTGATTTTTAATATAATTGTGTGTGGGTAGGACTTCACTGTGTAAATAGTCTCAGCAATGCAACATATTTGGTGGAGGCATCACTGTATATAAGAAAGACCACAAGTTATACATACTAGCGTATGGTTCCTCTACAAAGGGGGTTAAAGATACAGAGGTAAGGTAAGGTAAGGTATTTCCCCTTAGTACCTCGAGAAGCTACGTAGGATTCGCTACGTAAATATCGTCCTGGTAAAATTCCTCCTCGAACTTCATGATATTTGCTCTGCAGAAAACATTTATTATGTGAACTTTAAAAGAAACAAGGTAAGAAAGAGATTATTTACAATCTGTTCTTTCACTACGTCTTCAAATGACAAATCAACACTTATAAATTATCCTGGATACCAACAAGACACCATCATTTAACCAGTTTTTATCCATGCACAACTTGCCACAATATTTTACATGTAGAATGTGGGCAGAATATGGAAGAAGAAATCAATGGCATATATCTAAGACGCTATAAATAATGATTGGACAACTTTCGTTTCTGTGCACACTTGTGCACTTTCTTCTTAATGTAAATCCCTCCATTGTTGGAGCACATATAGCTGAATGTGTTACAGAGGAAAAGCATGCATATATTAAATTAATCCATAATATTAAACATTAAAATGCAGCTTAAAAGCTTTATTATTTTATCTTACACCATCAACATAGAAATTTATGTAAAATTGAGATTGGAAATGGGGAACATGTCAAAGAGACAACAACCTGACTAAAGAGCAGAAAACGGACCAAGTCTTCAACACAGCAAGAAAATCCAGCACCCAGAGGCGGGCTTCAGTTTGCCCCTAAATAAAATTGTGTACTAGTTCAGTGAAAAGGGACGTCATACTAAACCCCTCCCAAACATATAAATGAACTAAAATTAAAAAAAGCATACAAGACTAACAAAGGCCAGGTGCAAAAATGGGACGGGGTTATACAAATTTTATGAGATCTCAACCATCCCCCTATACCTCTAGTCAATGTCGAATAAACAAACACACAGTAATACGCACAATAAAACTCAGTATGAACATATAGCTTTAAAGCTTGTTTTTCGGTGTGAGCCAAGGCTCCGTGTTGAAGGGCGTACATTGACCTATAATTGTTCACTTTTTATACGTCTGCAAAAATTTTAATTTTTTGGTCGTATATTGCTATCACGTTGGCGTCGTCGTCGTCCTGCGTCGTCGTCGTCGTCGTCCCAATACTTTTACTTTTCGCACTCTAACTTTAGTAATAGTGAGGAGTTTTGGTCCCAACATTTTAGGAATTAGGGGCCAAAAAGGGCCCAAATAAGCATTTTCTTGGTTTTCGCACTATAACTTTAGTTTAAGTGAATAGAAAATTTTGACACAAGGTTTATGACCACAAAAGGACGGTTGCGATTGTCTTTGGGAGTTTTGGTTCCAACAGTTTAGGAATATTAAGGGCCAATAAAGGGCCCAAATAAGCATTATTCTTGGTTTTCGCACAATAACTTTAGTATAAGTAAATAGAAATCTATGAAATTTAAACACAAGGTTTGTGACCATAAAAGGAAGGTTGGGAATTTGGTCCCAACAGTTTAGGAATAAGGGGCCCCAAAGGGTCCAAAATTGAACTTTGTGTGATTTCATCAAAAATTGAATAATTTGGGTTCTTTGATATGCCGAATCTAACTATGTATGTAGATTCTTAATTTTTGGTCCCGTTTTCAAATTGGTCTACATTAAGGTCCAAAGGGTCCAAAATTAAACTTAGTTTGATTTTAACAAAAATTGAATCCTTGGGGTTCTTTGATATGCTGAATTTAAAAATGTACTTAGATTTTTAATTATTGGCCTAGTTTTCAAGTTGGTCCAAATGGGGGTCCAAAATTAAACTTTGTTTGATTTCATCAAAAATTGAATAAATGGGTTCTTTGATATGCCAAATCTAACTGTGTATGTAGATTCTTAATTTTTGGTCCAGTTTTCAAATTGGTCTACATTAAGGTCCAAAGGGTCCAAAATTAAACTAAGCTTGATTTTAACAAAAATTAAATTCTTGGGCTAATTTGATATGCTTTATCTAAACATGTACTTTGATTTTTGATTATGGGTCCAGTTTTCAAGTTGGTCCAAATCAGGATTCCATATCAAGTATTGTGCAATAGCAAGAAATCTTCAATTGCACAGTATTGCACAATAGCAAGAAATATCTAATTGCACAATATTGTGCAATAGCAATTAATTTTCAATTGGAGTTATCTTTCTTTGTATAGAATAGTAGTTGATAATATATGTTGGAAATTTGCCAGACATGACTATGATGTCATTTTTAACCGGATTTTTGTGACAAAAATATCGGTTATTGATTTGGGGATGTACGGCGGGCGGCCGGGCGGTCGGGCAGTCGGGCGGGCGGCAATCAAATGTTGTCCGTGCATTAATTCATGAACCGTTCAGCCAAAGCTTTTAAAATTTTAATATGTTGTTACTGACAACTAAATGAAGGTCAAATTTGATATTGACGATTTTCACTTTCACCATTCATCAGTAATGGTTCTTGTGATATTGCCAGGACACAAATAAATATTAATAAATCCGGTTTGCTGTCGTTGTGACAGCCTCTTGTCTATTTTTATTTGCCAATAACTTTATGTAAATAACTTCATTGGAAATTTGCCAATATAAAATGTTGCTGATGAAGTTTTTTTTTCCTTATCTTAATATCTAAAATATTTTTAGATAATATATGTTGGAAATTTGCCAGACATGAATATGATGTCATTTTCTATTTTTATTTGCCAATAACTTTATGTAAATAACTTCATTGGAAATTTGCCAATATAAAATGTTGCTGATGAAGCTTTTTTTAGCTCACCTGGCCCGAAGGGCCAAGTGAGCTTTTCCCATCACTTGGCGTCCGTCGTCGTCCGTCGTTGTCCGTTGTCCGTCGTCCGTCGTCGTTAACTTTTACAAAAATCTTCTCCTCTGAAACTACTAGGCCAAATTAAACCAAACTTGGCCACAATCATCATTGGGGTATATAGTTTAAAAAATGTGTGGCGTGACGCGGCCAACCAACCAAGATGGCCGTCATGGCTAAAAATAGAACATAGGGGTAAAATGCAGTTTTTGGCTTATAACTCAAACACCAAAGCATTTAGAGTAAATCTGACATGGGGCAAAATTGTTTATCAGGTCAAGATCTATCTGCCCTCGAATTTTCAGATGAATCCAACAACCCGTTATTGGGTTGCTGCCCCTGAACTGGTAATTTTAGGGAATTTTTGCTGTTTTTGGCTATTATCTTGAATATTATTATAGATAGAGATAAACTGTAAACAGCAATAATGTTCAGCAAAGTAAGATTTACAAATAAGTCAGCATGACCAAAATGGTCAGTTGAACCCTGAAGGAGTTATTGCCCTTTATAGTCAATTTTTAACCATTTTTTCGTAAATCTTAGTAATCTTTTACAAAAATCTTCTTCTCTGAAACTACTGGGCCAAATTAAACTAAACTTTGCCACAATCATCATTGGGGTAATTTGTTTAAAAAATTAGTGGCGTGACCTGGCCAATCAACCAAAATGGGTGCCACGGCTAATAATAGAACATAGGGATAAAATGCAGTTTTTGGCTTATAACTCAAAAACCGAAGCATTAAGAGAAAATCTGACAGGGTTTAATTGTTTATCAGGTCAAGATCTATCTGCCCTGATGTTTTCACATGGATCGGACAACCCGTTGTTAGGTTACTGTCCTTAATTGGTAATTTTAAGGAAATTTTGCCGTTTTTTGTTATTATCTTGAATATTATTATAGATAGAGATAAACTGTATACAGCAATAACGTTCAGCAAAATAAGATCTACAAATAAGTTTACATGACCAAAATAGTCAATTGACCCCTTAAGGAGTTATTGCCCTTTATAGTTAATTTTTAACATTTTTCATAAATTTTTGTAAATTTATAGAAAATATTTTCCACTGTAATTACTGGGCCAAGTTCATTATAGACAGAGATAATTGTAGCAACAAGAATGTTCAGTAAAGTAAGATCTACAAACACATCACTATCACCAAAACACAATTTTGTCATGAATTTATCCGTGTCCATTATTTGATATGCACAAGACCAAGGTGAGCGACACAGGCTCTTTAGAGCCTCTAGTTCCTTATCTTTTCTAAAATGTTTTTAGATAATGTATGTTGGAAATTTGCCAGACATGACTATCATGTCATTTTCTATTTTTATAATTTTCTGATGTATTTAAATGAGTGTTTATGGTTTTGCAAAGTCCATTTAAAATTTGAATTGAGATGATGATGATGATGGAGTGGCTTGACATTTGTTTTGTGTAAAAACCCCATATAATGTCAAAAATTTGATCACAATCCAAATTCAGAGCTGTATCATGCTTAAATGTTTTGCCCATACCTGCCCCAACTGTTCAGGGATTGACCTCTGCGGTCGTTTAAAGCTGCGCCCTGCGGAGCACCTGGTTTAAAATTGTTATTTGGATGGAGAGTTGTCTCATTGGCACTCACCACATCTTGAGAAATCCCAGTCCGATGTCAAAATAGGTAACAGAAGAAAAATAAGCAAAATTACAATCTATGATACATAAATCAATGACAGACAGTAATTTTTTGTTTTACATTCTATACTGTGGTCATGGTGGTATAAGCTTTGTGAAACTGAAGGAATGATTATTAAGCACTGTTGACACACTTTAAAGAGATCATCAGTCAATTTTATAAAGCATGATTAAAAAGTTGGATTGCATGATTACTGTTTAAGGTCCAGTGGCACATTAAATGCATGTTCAGGAGGAGAACATGAGAATATGATATTCATATAAACCTTGCCTTGTACTAGCTATAGACCTGCTGAGCTGGGTTTTAATGTGCTGGTTCACAAGGTAACAGCACACAGGAAGATGTGTCACCCTATCCAGCCATTTTAAAAAGGGGGGTTCCCAACCCAGAGTAAAGGGGGGGGGGTTCCAAATATATGCTCCCATTCAAATGCGTTGATCGGCCAAAAAAAAAGGGTTCCAACCCCCCGACCCCCCCCCTCCTGGATCCGCCACTGAACTCTGAGACAATTAGTCTTTGCATCTTTGTCTTACTCCTAAATGTTGCTTGCTTAGCGAAAAGCAGCAAATACCAAGTCTGTGGTATGACCAAGCTTGTGATCTGACACTCTCAAGGAGAGCATGCTACCAACAGACCTCCAAGGCGGTCAAATAAAATACAAAAAAAGCAAATGAGCTCCGATCATTGGTAGAATAAAATGAAAATTTTGACAAATTGTGCTTACTTTTTAGGTTGCACTTGTCACTGCTTGTGTGAAATAGACAATATGTTCTGGATAATAACCAATCCTGCACAACAGGTCAAGTAACCATGATAACTGTGTCGATGATCAAAATAAATATTGCAAAATGATCCTAAATTTCTGAGAGCAAGGTTATGTTCCATAAACAGGTGATTTATACCTTTGAATTTTAGGTTTATACTCTGTACTTAGATGACTTTTTACTGATCTTAATCTCCTTCAAAGTCAGTAGCTTATATTTATTATAGGGATACTTAATAACTTAACTCTGTTATCAGAGTAAATTGTTAAAACAACAGATGTGCAATAAAAATTGTTTACGTCCACTTGTATTTTTGTCCATCTGATGAGTTAAGCCTTTTTCAACTGATTTTTATAGTTCGTTCTTATGTTGTACTGTTATACCACTGTCCCAGGTTAGGGGAGGGTTGGGATCCTGCTAACATGTTTAACCCCGCCACATTATTTATGTATGTGCATGCCTGTCCCAAGTCAGGAGCCTGTAATTCAGTGGTTGTCGTTTGTTTATGTGTTACATATTTGTTTTTCGTTCATTCTTTTTTTACATAAATAAGGCCGTTAGTTTTCTCGTTAGAATTGTTTTACATTGTCTTATCTGGGCCTTTTATAGCTGAAAATGGGGTATGGGCTTTGCTCATTGTTGAAGGCCGTACGGTGACCTATAGTTGTTAATGTCTGTGTCATTTTGGTCTTTTGTGGATAGTTGTCTGATTGGCAATCATACCACATCTTCATTTTTATATTAAATGTTAAAAAAAAAAATCAAAGAAAAAAAAATGCACGTTGAACTCTTAAAACATTTGTAAAAGATATAGAGTTGGGAATTGGGACTTGAAAGACTAATTTTAATGCCTCCATTACCTTACAGATTAATTAAGCTTTATATAAAAGTTTATACTAACACCTGATATTTTAGTTTGAGTCTTCATAATAATTTATTTTGATCGCCATCCAACTGCATTTATACTGTTAAAAAAATTCTTAAGTGGTGTTTCTAGAAGCTTAATGGGTCAAGATGTGTAATTCGTTTCCCGTAGGCGACAATGGTAGCTTATTCTGCAATTCCTCCTCTGTCCATATTGTAAAATTGGAAGAAGGTTCTTACACAGCCTAAGAAGAAAAGCATGACTGATTGACAAAATTTAAAGATGCAGTACAACCATAAAAGTTTTGTCTTAATTTTATCACAATGCCCATTCAGGAAAGACGTTTGAAACACAGGCGCTTGTTTCTGTCAATGGGGGTTACCAATCCACACTTGTTTCTGTCAATGGGGGTTACCAATCCGTGTCTGTCAATGGGGGTTACCAATCCACACTTGTGTCTGTCAATGGGGGTTACCAATCCACACTTGTTTCTGTCAATGGGGGTTACCAATCCACACTTGTGTCTGTCAATGGGGGTTACCAATCCACACTTGTTTCTGTCAATGGGGGTTACCAATCCACACTTGTTTCTGTCAATGGGGGTTACCTATCCACACTTGTGTCTGTCAATGGGGGTTACCAATCCACACTTGTGTCTGTCAATGAGGGTTACCAATCCACACTTGTTTCTGTCAATGGGGGTTACCAATCCACACTTGTGTCTGTCAATGGGGGTTACCAATCCACACTTGTGTCTGTCAATGGGGGTTACCAATCCACACTTGTGTCTGTCAATGGGGGTTACCAATCCACACTTGTGTCTGTCAATGGGGGTTACCAATCCACACTTGTGTCTGTCAATGGGGGTTACCAATCCACACTTGTTTCTGTCAATGGGGTTACCTATCCACACTTGTTTCTGTCAATGGGGGTTACCAATCCACACTTGTGTCTGTCAATGAGGGTTACCAATCCACACTTGTGTCTGTCAATGGGGGTTACCAATCCACACTTGTGTCTGTCAATGGGGGTTACCAATCCACACTTGTGTCTGTCAATGGGGGTTACCAATCCACACTTGTGTCTGTCAATGGGGTTACCAATCCACACTTGTTTCTGTCAATGGGGGTTACCAATCCACACTTGTTTCTGTCAATGGGGGTTACCAATCCACACTTGTACTATTTGTGATGGGGGCCCTTTGTGATGCCGCTTGAGCAAGTGAAAAGTCCTTAAGTTCTATGGAAATTCAGTTCAGTACAAACATTTAATAACTCCAAAGTTTTTACATCATTATTGGATAGTCTTTGTGAGTCGATTTCACAAAAAAACTTACAACCAAGATTGATCGTAAGTCATGAACAATTCAGTATACTTACGATCAATCTTAGTCGTAAGTTTCTTTGTGAAACCAGTGACAAACCAGACATTTTCATAAAGGTGGGGGGGTCCACTGACTGCCTAAGAAGGGGCCACTCCAGTCATGCTTCAGTGATTCCCTATATAATCTACCAAATTTTTCCAACAAAAGGGGGGGGGGGCACCCTGGTCCCTCTAAATCTGCCTCTGGAAACTGACTCCTGCTCTTAAAAAAATCACAAATGTTTATGCTCTGAATCAAGTACTAAAAATAGCATGATGTCCAATTTCATGCATGCCATACAGTTTTTTTTAATTTCTATTTATAGTTGAGTTCCTCACTCTGAGGTGCATTAGGGATATTGACCCATTTGGATCATATCTGGGAACCAGTAGGTAAACAGGACCAGTTGACAGTTCTCATCACTTGATAATCTTCCTTTGTAAGTTTGTATAATTTTGCGTTAGCTTCTCCTTTGAAATTACTTGGACAACTGGAACCAAACTTGTCATCAATCATTTCTTTGGGTAGCTTAAGTTTAAAAAAGGTATGTTGGATTCTCAATCCTTACAACCAACTTTGCCACCAAGGATTAAGATAGTACATATATGGGGTAAGATATTTATATGAAAATTATTATAATTAGAGAAAATCTGATAATGCAGAAATATTTGGATGTCCAGATCTACCATATATATATATCTACCATGTCTACATGTAGCTAGTCTTTCTTCTACCAAAATTGTCAGACAACTCCTTATTCAGTCAAGGGTCTAACTTAAATAAGTCACTGTGTATCATCAGTACAACAGATATAGGTACTAACCAAGCGGGCGTTATTGATTTGACCTCACACGGTAACGAAAATCTGTGTTTTGTTCACATAATATCAATGTGTACCTCAATCTAAACATAATTGTTGTTTTAAGAAATGATTTGGTCGTAGGTTGATAATTAGAAATGTCTCATTATTTACCCAAAACAAGAACCATTACTAAAAACATGTGCAAATACTTTTCAAAGAAGTTGGCACTCGTCTCATCCAATATAATTCTATATTAATTGCAACTCTTTTTCTGATAGAAAGCCAGTGATATTGTTGGCTTTTTTCAAAACTACCTCTACCCTTTTTTATTGGGAAAATATGCGTCATTTTTATCTAATTGGGAAATTTATAATAAACCATGAATTTGACTGGAACTTCAATTTGCAGACCCTCTTTCAAGAGGTAAACTCTCATTTGAAATAATACCCCTTGTTGTCAGTGATGATACATAAATAGACCCTCATATCTGCACATATAGTCATTTTAGGCATGAAAAATGTTTAAATGAGTGTTTTTTAGTTTGTAATCTTGCACAATTACTACTGAGACTGCACTGTTTGGGAAAAAAGTTGTCTTTTGGGGAATAATTTTAAGCCATTTTTTTTCAAATTGGGATTCTTCTCCAGGGGAAAAAGCTTTTATTCTCCAGTAATTTAAGACAAACAATATCACTGACTGTGTGTGTGTAATAAGTATAGTTGTATCAATAATTGGCATTGCAATCTTTTATGCTTATGTTTTTTTTCGATATTTTATTCAGATAAGAAGCGTTGTGTACGGTGTTTAGCTGACCACATAAATCCTTCTGTACGGTGCATAGTTAGTTAAGTTGCTGTACACCGTACACAAAAACAAAATTTTCATACTCGTTTATTACCCCAAAAATTTCAAGGAAGGAGTAATCACAGGTAGGTTTATGATTGGTAACTATTACTGTTGCCCTGTATTAGCCTTCTTTCAGGTAAAACATGTAAATGTCTCGACAATTGTATCGAAATTAAAAGTTGGTGTTGACATTCACAACTATTTGTGCATTTACAAGTTAATTGTTCTAACTAGAATATAAAAGTTGTCTTATAAATAGGAAAAAATTGATGCGAAAATTATTTTGGAGCAGGAATTTCAGATGTTTAGAAATGTACACTAAATGTTCATAAAACAAAACGTTACCGTGTCAGTTCAAATTGATCATGACCGCTTGGTTAGTATACCTATATCCACTGTACGATGATACACAGTGTAAGTTATTAGAGAAAAATAACATACATGACGTTATTTTGGGCTAAAATATAAAAAAAACTGTGATAACATATAAATGTATGTTACATGTTTCAAAGAGGCAGTATACATCCTTTACTTTTTATACGACCGCAAACATTTTTATTTTTTGGTCGTATATTGCTATCACGTTGGCGTCGTCGTCCTGCGTCGTCGTCGTCGTCCGAATACTTTTAGTTTTCGCACTCTATTACTAACTTTGGTAAAAGTGAATAGAAATCAATGAAATTTTAACACAAGGTTTATGACCATAAAAGGAAGGTTGTGATTGATTTTGGGAGTTTTGGTCCCAACATTTTAGGAATTAGGGGCCAAAAAGGGCCCAAATAAGCATTTTCTTGGTTTTCGCACTATAACTTTAGTTTAAGTAAATAGAAATCTATGAAATTTTGACACAAGGTTTATGACCACAAAAGGACGGTTGGGATTGATTTTGGGAGTTTTGGTTCCAACAGTTTAGGAATTAAGGGCCAAAAAGGGCCCAAATAAGCATTATTCTTGGTTTTCGCACATTAACTTTAGTATAAGTAAATAGAAATCAATGAAATTTAAACACAAGGTTTATGACCACAAAAGGAAGGTTGGGATTGTTTTTTTGAGTTGAGGTCACAACAGTTTATGAATTAGGGGCCAATAAGGGGCCCAAATAAGCATTTTTTTTTGGTTTTTGCACCATAACTTTAGTATAAGTAAATAGAAATCTATGAAATTTAAACACAAGGTTTATGACCATAAAAGGAAGGTTGAATTTGATTTTGGGAGTTTTGGTCCCAACAGTTTAGGAATAAGGGGCCCAAAGGGTCCAAAATTGAACTTTGTGTGATTTCATCAAAAATTGAATAATTGGGGTTCTTTGATATGCCGAATCTAACTATGTATGTAGATTCTTAATTTTTGGTCCCGTTTTCAAATTGGTCTACATTAAGGTCCAAAGGGTCCAAAATTAAACTTAGTTTGATTTTGACAAAAATTGAATCCTTGGGGTTCTTTGATATGCTGAATTTAAAAATGTACTTAGATTTTTAATTATTGGCCTAGTTTTCAAGTTGGTCCAAATTGGGGTCCAAAATTAAACTTTGTTTGATTTCATCAAAAATTGAATAAATGGGTTCTTTGATATGCCATTATAACTGTGTATGTAGATTCTTAATTTTTGGAAAGATTAGAACTTGTTCTAAATCTTTACTTAGGCACCGGCCTCCCTAACAACAGGACAGGTTAGCTACTGTTACTAAATGTATTCACACTGAAATATAGTTCCCTATGGTTCTCATGTATGTGCACATAATACACATATAACTGAAAAAAACTGGGTATAATATTGGAGCAGCTCATTCAAGAATGTATGTCATTAAGGTGTGTTGATGTGCAGGCTTTTTAAAAAACATTTTGATTAGGTAACTGGGTATTGATTCAACTAGTATGATTGACAACTGTCATTATCACTAAACAATCAGAGACAAGGTGGACCTTTAATTACAATGCCCCACCTCCTAAACTGCCAATCAAATTGACCACATTACCTATCAACCTCAGTCTTACATAATTATAATTCTTAATACACAAGTATTTGACCTCATAATTGAATACACAAATGTGTATATTAGATGTTTGATATTTATAAGGATGATAGATTTATTTATTGCCAATTACTTTTGATCTACATTACATAAAGTGATTCTGTAAATTATATCTGAAAGATAAACGATTAATGGATGAACAAGATCTTAAAAAAATGAAAATAAATATGAATAAATAAAAGGTATTCAAGTAAGGCCTATAATTTACTTGATACATTTCCAATAATCATCTGTAATTAATCAACAATTAAATTAGTACACTTTTTTTTTTTATCAGGAATTGGCTTGAAACAGTTTAAAACTTTTAATTATAACAAACCATTGTTTATTAGTTTATTTCCCATCAATCATTATGTCTATTTTAGTCATTTGAATTTTTATTAGAAGTGAGTATATATTTTTGCAATCAGGAAAGAATCCACATTTCAATAAGATAAGTATTTTAATTGGTTTACGTTGAAAAAGTGCATTTTCAATGCCCTGTGTTGAAAAATACTTTAAAAATTGATCAAAAGGCATTCTGAAACTTTTATGCCATATAACCTCTGTTTCAACTTACAAAATGCCCCAAAACAACATTTTTCAAATTTTTTTGTTGACACTTTAAAGTTTTAAGCTGTTGGTCCAGATTTATGTCTTACAAGGATAGTTTGTAACATTTACTAGAAGAATTTTTGCATTTTTTTGTTTTTTTGAAACATGTTTAGAACCGGAAACATAATTTCGATAAGATATAAACTGCAGTTGAAATAAAATTGTGCAAATTAAGAGACCCATATTATTTAATTTGAGATCATTTTATCCTCGTACTGGAAAAGCAAGTTTCCTTCTAAAGACCTGCTGTAAATGCAATTTTAAGCAATGTTGCTTTATAAATGTTCATTTTTCCCCACCATACCTTGATATGAAATAATTTAAACTACTCTTCTAATCTTTCCATGAGTGATTTCCATCACTTTGATTGGTCCAGTTTTCAAATTGGTCTACATTAAGGTCCAAAGGGTCCAAAATTAAACTAAGTTTGATTTTAACAAAAATTAAATTATTGGGCTTATTTGATATGCTTTATCTAAACATGTACTTTGATTTTTGATTATGGGCCCAGTTTTCAAGTTGGTCCAAATCAGGATTCCATATCAAGTATTGTGCAATAGCAAGAAATTTTCAATTGCACAGTATTGCACAATATTGCACAATAGCAAGAAATATCTAATTGCACAATATTGTGCAATAGCAATTAATTTTCAATTGGAGTTATCTTTCTTTGTATATAATAGTAGTTGATAGAAAATTTGAAATTTGTCAGACATGACTATGATGTCATTTTCTATTTTTATTTGCCAATAACTTTATGTAAATAACTTCATTGGAAATTTGCCAGTATAAAATGTTGCTGATGAAGCTTTTTTTCCTTATCTTATCTAAAATGTTTTTAGATAATGTATGTTGGACATTTGCCAGACATGACTATGATGTCATTTTCTATTTTTATTTGCCAATAACTTTATGTAAATAACTTCATTGGAAATTTGCCAATATAAAATGTTGCTGATGAAGTTTTTTTTCCCTTATCTTATCTAAAATATTTTTAGCTTAAAAGTTGTGTCCATACTTGTTCTCATTTCAGATTTCATAAATAAAAAGAAAATTTCTTCAAACATTTTTTTGACAGGATTAATATTCAACAGCATAGTGAATTGCTCAAAGGCAAAAAAAATTTTAAGTTCATTAGGCCACATTCATTCTGTGTCAGAAACCTATGCTGTGTCAACTATTTAATTTTAGATTTAAATAAGTTTGAAGAAGAAATCTTTAATTGATTTGTAAAATCTTGACATTTGTTTTGTGTAAAAAACCCATATAATGTCAAAAATTTGATCACAATCCAAATTCAGAGCTGTATCACGCTTAAATGTTTTGTCCATACCTGCCCCAACTGTTCTGGAATCGACCTCTGCGGTCGTATAAAGCTGTGCCCTGCGGAGCACCTGGTTTAAATTGTATACAAGTTCTACTGTTATTAATATTGAATTTATGTATACTATGTATACTAAACTTTAGAAAGATATAACATTTTATAATTCGCCAATCATGTATAGTACACCTATAGATGTTATTACAGAAAATATATGCTTTTCTACATCTCTTCAAAGCCATTTCTCAGACATACATCACAATGTATTTTAATTCACTGTTAGAAATAATGATCAGAGCATGTAATGAGGTTCTGTCTCGCAAGCTTCCTGGTAATTCCCAAGTGTCTTATTTTATAAGTTACATGCCTGTAATAACTAATAAAATTAAGATTGAGAATGTGTCAAAGAGACAACAACCCGACCATAGAAAAAACAACAGCAGAAGGTCACCAACAGGTCTTCAGTGTAGCGAGAAATTTCCGCACCTGGAGACGTCCTTCAGCTGGCCCCTCAACAAATATATACTAAGGATTATCAAGGTTATGCATTAAGTTTCTGCGCAAAGTTTCAAAAATTCAAAGAGCCCACTAAAAATAAAAATATATTTTGATATATACAGTCCGCCAAAAGTTAAGCACCACCTATTTTTATTGCATCGACATTTTTTTCCAATTTAAAAAATCAATTATTCCTCGAAAAAAAGAAAACGTTCATGTAGCAAGTTTGCTAACATATACCATATAAAACAAACCACACATACAATTTTGGTCACTTATGAAGGTTCTATGCATTTAGGTTTTACGTTCATAGAAATAGTGTAAATTACACAAATCAGAAATTTAAGTTTCACTGTGACTTTATTTTTTTACAACAATTAATCACCCAATATCATTAAAATTTCCTAGAAATAATCTTTGGTATGTTCGCCAAATTTAATGTCAATATTTGAGTCAATAGCATGTGTAACAACCTCTCTTCCGGTACAGTTCCATAACACGACGTCTGAGACTCTTTACAAGCATTCAAAACTTGAGTTGAGGAAATCTAAGCCATTCATCAACAATTACCACTTTTAAATCGACAAAATTTTGTGAAGGTTGATCTCTGCGATTGAGATTTCTGCCAATGACATCCAAGACATGCTCGATAGGGTTTATGTATGGAAACATGAAAGGCCAAAAGATAGTGTAAATGACTTTTTGCTCTTTGGACTCTGTTACAATCCTTGCCCTGTGTGGTCTAGCGTTGTCGTCCATGTACAAGGGTCGTGACCATGTTGCCGCAATTGGGGGATTATTAAATGAAAGACTACAATGTTTTTAGGCACTAAATATCTGTATGACTGTCCATTTATGTGACCCTGCAGGATATGCATACCCAGCTAACAACGGAATAAGAAACAACCCGGTACTGTAACACAACCAGGACTGAATGAAATCATTGGACAAATGTTGTTTTGGTCATTGGCCGTATTATTTCCCCGCGAAAATCGTATTATGGCGACTACTGGTCGAATCATAAACCGACTCTTATCTGACCAATGAGTGTTTTGTCAGCTTCTCATGTTCGAGCATAGATAGTCATTATCCTGTTGAAACCTGCTTTTACAGTGCCTGCCTGTTAGGCATGTCTTTGGCAGTACGACTTGCTCCACACAAGGAAGGTTGGGATTGATTTTGGGAGTTTGGTCCCAACAGTTTAGGAATTAGGGGCCAAAAGGGCCCAAATAAGCATTTTTCTTGGTTTTCGCATTATAACTTTAGTTTAAGTAAATTGAAATCTACGAAATTTTGACACAAGGTTTATGACCATAAAAAGGAAGGTTGGGATTGATTTTGGGAGTTTTGGTCCCAATAGTTTAGGAATTAGGGGCCAAAAAGGGCCCAAAATAAGCATTTTCTTGGTTTTCGCACTATAACTTTAGTTTAAGAAAAATAGAAATCTATGAAATTTTGACACAAGGTTTATGACCATAAAAGGAAGGTTGGAATTGATTTTGGGAGTTTTGGTCCCAATAGTTTAGGAATTAGGGGCCAAAAAGGGCCGAAATAAGCATTTTCTTGGTTTTCGCACTATAACTTTAGTTTAAGTAAACAACAATGTTTACCTATTTTTATACGACCACAGAAATTGAAATTTTTTAGTCGTATATTGGTATCACATTGGCGTCTTATCTGCGTCGTCGTCTTAGTCCCCTTTGCGTCTTCCGAAGACATTTGGTTTTCGCACTATAACTTTAGTATAAGTAAATAGAAATCTATAAAATTTTAACACAAGGTTTATGACCACAAAAGGAAGGTTGGGATTGATTTTGGGAGTTTTGGTCCCAACAGTTTAGGAATTAGGGGCCAAAAGGGGCCCAAATAAGCATTTTTCTTGGTTTTCGCACCATAACTTTAGTTTAAGTAAACAGAAATCTATGTAATTTTGACACAAGGTTTATGACTATAAAAGGAAGGTTGGGATTATTTTTGGGAGTTGAGGTCCTAACAGTTTAGGAATTAGGGGCCAAAAAGGGCCCAAATAAGCATTTTCTTGTTTTCGCACTATAACTTTAGTTTAAGAAAAATAGAAATCTATGAAATTTTGACACAAGGTTTATGACCATAAAAGGAAGGTTGGGATTGATTTTGGGAGTTTTGGTCCCAATCGTTTAGGAATTAGGGGCCAAAAAGGGCCGAAATAAGCATTTTTTGGTTTTCGCACTATAACTTTAGTTTAAGTAAACAACAATGTTTACCTATTTTTATACGACCACAGAAATTGAAATTTTTTAGTCGTATATTGGTATCACATTGGCGTCTTATCTGCGTCGTCGTCTTAGTCCCCTTGCGTCTTCCGAAGACATTTGGTTTTTCGCACTATAACTTTAGTATAAGTAAATAGAAATCTATAAAATTTTAACACAAGGTTTATGACCACAAAAGGAAGGTTGGGATTGATTTTGGGAGTTTTGGTCCTAACAGTTTAGGAATTAGGGGCCAAAAGGGGCCCAAATAAGCATTTTTCTTGTTTTCGCACCATAACTTTAGTTTAAGTAAACAGAAATCTATGTAATTTTGACACAAGGTTTATGACTATAAAAGGAAGGTAGGGATTATTTTTGGGAGTTGAGGTCCTAGCAGTTTAGGAATTAAGGGCCAAAAAGGGCTCAAATAAGCATTTTCTTGGTTTTCGCACTATAACTTTAGTTTAAGAAAAATAGAAATCTATGAAATTTTGACAGAAGGTTTATGACCATAAAAGGAAGGTTGGGATTGATTTTGGGAGTTTTGGTCCAAATAGTTTTAGGAATTAGGGGCCAAAAAGGGCCGAAATAAGCATTTTTTTGGTTTTCGCACTATAACTTTAGTTTAAGTAAACAACAATGTTTACCTATTTTTATACGACAACATAAATTGAAATTTTTAGTCGTATATTGGTATCACATTGGCGTCTTATCTGCGTCGTCGTCTTAGTCCCCTTTGCGTCTTCCGAAGACATTTGGTTTTCGCACTATAACTTTAGTATAAGTAAATAGAAATCTATAAAATTTTAACACAAGGTTTATGACCACAAAAGGAAGGTTGGGATTGATTTTGGGAGTTTTGGTCCCAACAGTTTAGGAATTAGGGCCAAAAGGGGCCCAAATAAGCATTTTTCTTGGTTTTCGCACCATAACTTTAGTTTAAGTAAACAGAAATCTATGTAATTTTGACACAAGGTTTATGACTATAAAAGGAAGGTTGGGATTATTTTTGGGAGTTGAGGTCCTAACAGTTTAGGAATTAGGGGCCAAAAAGGGCCCAAATAAGCATTTTCTTGGTTTTCGCACCATAACTTTAGTATAAATAAATAGAAATCTATGAAATTTAAACACAAGGTTAATATGACCATAAAAAGAAAGTTGGGATTGATTTTGGGAGTTTTGGTCCCAATAGTTTAGGAATTAGGGCCAAAAAGGGCCCAAATAAGTAATTTCTTGGTTTTCGCACTATAACTTTAGTTTAAGTAAATAAAAATCAATGAAATTTTGACACAAGGTTTATGACCATAAAAGGAAGGTTGGGATTGATTTTGGGAGTTTTGGTCCAATAGTTTAGGAATTAGGGCCAAAAAGGGCCCAAATAAGCATTTTCTTGGTTTTCGCACTATAACATTAGTTAAAGTTAATAGAAATCTATGAAATTTTAACACAAGGTTTATGACCACAAAACGAAGGTTGGGATTGATTTTGGGTGTTTTGGTTCTGACAGTTTAGGAATAAGGGGCAAAAAGGGGCCCAAATAAGTATTTTCTTGATTTTCGCACTATAACTTTAGTTTAGGTTAATAGAAATCTATGAAATTTTAACACAAGGTTTATGACCATAAAAGGAAGGTTGGGATTGATTTTGGGAGTTTTGGTCCAATAGTTTAGGAATTAGGGGCCAAAAAGAGCCCAAATAAGTAATTTCTTGGTTTTCGCACTATAACTTTAGTTTAAGTAAATAAAAATCAATGAAATTTTGACACAAGGTTTATGACCATAAAAGGAATGTTGGGATTGATTTTGGGAGTTTTGGTCCTAATAGTGTAGGAATTAGGGGCCAAAAAGGCCGATATTAGCATTTTCTTGGTTTTTTGGCACTATAACTTTAGTTTAATAAATAGAAATCTATGAAATTTTTACACAAGGTTTATGACCATAAAAGGAAGGTTGGGATTGATTTTAGTAGTTGAAATCCCAAAAGTTTAGGAATTAGGGGCCATAAAGGGCCCAAATAAGCATTTTTCTTGGTTTTCGCACCATAACTTTAGTATAAGTAAATACAAATCCATGAAATTTTAACACAAGGTTTATGACCACAAAAGGAAGGTTGGGATTGATTTTGGGAGTTTTGGTTCTAACAGTTTAGGAATTAGGGGCCAAAAGGGGCCCAACTAAGCATTTTTCTTGGTTTTTGCACTATAACTTCTTAGTTTAAGTAAATAGAAATCTATGAAATTTTGACACCAGGTTTATGACCTTTAAAGGAAGGTTGGGATTGATTTTCAGAGTTGAGGTCCCAACAGTTTAGGAATTAGGGCCAAAAAGGGGCCCAAATAAGCATTTTTCTTGGTTTTCGCACCATAACTTTAGTATAAGTGAATACAAATCTATGAAATTTAAACACAAGGTTAATATAACCATAAAAAGAAAGTTGGGATTGATTTTGGGAGTTTTGGTCCCAATAGTTTAGAAATTAGGGGCCAAAAAGGGCCCAAATAAGCATTTTCTTGGTTTTCGCACTATAACTGTAGTTTTAGTAAATAGAAATCTATGACATTTTGACACAAGGTTTATGACCATAATAGGAAGGTTGGGATTGATTTTGGGAGTTTTGGTCCCAATAGTTTAGGAATTAGGGCCAAAAAGGGCCCAAATAGTAATTTCTTGGTTTTCGCACTATAACTTTAGTTTAAGTTAATAGAAATCTTCAAAATTTTGACACAAGGTTTATGACCATAGAAGGAAGGTTGGGATTGATTTTGGGAGTTTTGGTCCCAATAGTTTAGGAATTAGGGCCAAAAAATTCCCAAATAAGTAATTTCTTGGTTTCGCACTATAACTTTAGTTTAAGTAAATAAAAATCAATGAAATTTTGACACAAGGTTTATAGACCATAAAAGGAAGGTTGGGATTGATTTTGGGAGTTTTGGTCCTAATAGTTTAGGAATTAGGGACCAAAAAGGGCCCAAATAAGCATTTTCTTGGTTTTCGCACTATAACATTAGTTTAAGTTAATAGAAATCGATGAAATTTTAACACAAGGTTTATGACCATAAAAGGAAGGTTGGGAGTGATTTTGGGATTTTGGTTCAGACAGTTTAGGAATAAGAGGCCAAAAGGGCCCAAATAAGTAATTTCTTGATTTTCGCACTATAACTTTAGTTAAGGTTAATAGAAATCTTCAAAATTTTGACACAAGGTTTATGACCACAAAAGGAAGGTTGGATGATTTTGGAGTTTTGGTCCCAATAGTTTAGGAATAAGGGGCCAAAAAGGGCCCAAATAAGTAATTTCTTGGTTTTCGCACTATAACTTTAGTTTAAGTGAATAAAAATCATGAAATTTTGACACAATGTTTATGACCATAAAAGAAAGGTTGGGATTGATTTTGGGAGTTTTGGTCCCAATAGTTTAGGAATTAGGGGCCAAAAAGGAGCAAATAAGCATTTTCTTGGTTTCGCACTATAACTTTGGTTTAAGTAAATATAAATCTACGAAATTTTGACACAAGTTTATGACCATAAAAGGAAGGTTGGGATTGATTTTGGGAGTTTTGGTCCCAATAATTTAGGAATTAGGGGCCAAAAGGGCCCAAATAAGTATTTTTCTTGGTTTTCGCACTATAACTTTAGTTTAAGTAAACAGAAATCTATGAAATTTGACACAAGGTTTATGACCATAAAAAGAAGGTTGGGATTGATTTTGGAGTTTTGGTCCCAATAGTTTAGAATTAGGGTCAAAAAGGGCCCAAATAAGCATTTTCTTGGTTTTCGCACTATAACTTTAGTTTAAGTAAACAGAAATTTATGTTATTTTGACACAAGGTTTATGACTATAAAAGGAAGGTTGGGATTATTTTGGGAGTTGAGGTCCTAACAGTTTAGGAATTAGGGGCCAAAAAGGGCCCAAATAAGCATTTTTCTTGGTTTTCGCACCATAACTTTAGTTTAAATAAATAGAAATCTATGAAATTTAAACACAAGGTTAATATGACCAAAAAAGAAAGTTGGGATTGATTTTGGGAGTTTTGGTCCCAATAGTTTAGGAATTAGGGGCCAAAAAGGGTCCAAATAAGTAATTTTTTGGTTTTCGCACTATTACTTTAGTTTAAGTTAATAGAAATCTTCAAAATTTTGATACAAGGTTTATGACCATAAAAGGAAGGTTGGGATTGATTTTGGGAGTTTTGGTCCCAATAGTTTAGGAATTAGGGGCCAAAAAGGGCCCAAATAAGTAATTTCTTGGTTTTCGCACTATCACTTTAGTTTAAGTAAATAAAAATCAATGAAATTTTGACACAAGGTTTATGACCATAAAAGGAAGGTTGGGATTGATTTTGGGAGTTTTGGTCCAATAGTTTAGGAATTAGGGGCCAAAAAGGGCCCAAATAAGCATTTTCTTGGTTTTCGCAAATAACATTAGTTAAAGTTAATAGAAATCTATGAAATTTTAACACAAGTTTATGACCACAAAAGGAAGGTTGGGATTGATTTTGGGAGTTTTGGTTCTGACAGTTTAGGAATAAGGGGCCAAAAGGGGCCCAAATAAGTATTTTCTTGATTTTCGCACTATAACTTTAGTTTGGGTTTAAAGAAATCTATGAAATTTTAACACAAGGTTTATGACCATAAAAAGGAAGGTTGGGATTGATTTTGGGAGTTTTGGTCCAATAGTTTAGGAATTAGGGGCCAAAAAGGGCCCAAATAAGTATTTCTTGGTTTTCGCACTATAACTTTAGTTTAAGTAAATAAAAATCAATGAAATTTTGACACAAGGTTTATGATTATAAAAGGAAGGTTGGGATTGATTTTGGGAGTTTTGATCCAATAGTTTAGGAATTAGGGGCCAAAAAGGGCCCAAATAAGCATTTTCTTGGTTTTCGCACTAAAACATTAGTTTAAGTTAATAGAAATCTATGAAATTTTAACACAAGGTTTATATATGACCATAAAAGGAAGGTTGGGATTGATTTTGGGAGTTGAGGTCCCAACAGTTTACGAATTAGGGGCCATAAAGGGGCCCAAATAAGCATTTTTCTTGGTTTTCGCACCATAACTTTAGTATAAGTAAATAGAAATCTATGAAATTTTAACACAAGGTTTATGACCACAAAAGGAAGGTTGGGATTGATTTTGGGAATTTTGGTTCTGACAGTTTAGGAAAAAGGGGCCAAAAGGGCCCAAATAAGTAATTTCTTGATTTTCGCACTATAACTTTAGTTTAGGTTAATAGAAATCTTCAAATTTTGACACAAGGTTTATGACCATAAAAGGAAGGTTGGGATTGATTTTGGGAGTTTTGGTCCCAATAGTTTAGGAATTAGGGGCCAAAAAGGGCCCAAATAAGTAATTTCTTGGTTTTCGCACTATAACTTTAGTTTAAGTAAATAAAAATCAATGAAATTTTGACACAAGGTTTATGATTATAAAAGGAAGGTTGGGATTGATTTTGGGAGTTTTGATCCAATAGTTTAGGAATTAGGGGCCAAAAAGGGCCCAAATAAGCATTTTCTTGGTTTTCGCACTAAAACATTAGTTTAAGTTAATAGAAATCTATGAAATTTTAACACAAGGTTTATATATGACCATAAAAGGAAGGTTGGGATTGATTTTGGGAGTTGAGGTCCCAACAGTTTACGAATTAGGGGCCATAAAGGGGCCCAAATAAGCATTTTTCTTGGTTTTCGCACCATAACTTTAGTATAAGTAAATAGAAATCTATGAAATTTTAACACAAGGTTTATGACCACAAAAGGAAGGTTGGGATTGATTTTGGGAATTTTGGTTCTGACAGTTTAGGAAAAAGGGGCCAAAAGGGGCCCAAATAAGTAATTTCTTGATTTTCGCACTATAACTTTAGTTTAGGTTAATAGAAATCTTCAAAATTTTGACACAAGGTTTATGACCATAAAAGGAAGGTTGGGATTGATTTTGGGAGTTTTGGTCCCAATAGTTTAGGAATTAGGGCCAAAAAGGGCCCAAATAAGTAATTTCTTGGTTTTCACACTATAACTTTAGTTTAAGTAAATAAAAATCAATGAAATTTTGACACAAGGTTTATGACCATAAAAGGAAGGTTGGGATTGATTTGGGGAGTTTTGGTCTCAATAGTTTAGGAATTAGGGGCCAAAAAGGGCCCAAATAAGCATTTTCTTGGTTTTCGCACTATAACTTTAGTTTAAGTAAATAGAAATCTACGAAATTTTGACACAAGGTTTATGACCATAAAAGGAAGATTGGGATTGATTTTGGGAGTTTTGGTCCCAATAGTTTAGGACTAAGGGGCCATAAAGGGCCCCAAATAAGTATTTTCTTGGTTTTCGCACTATAACTTTAGTTTAAGTGAACAGAAATCTATGAAATTTGACACAAGGTTTATGACCATAAAAAGGAAGGTTGGGATTGATTTTGGGAGTTTTGGTCCCAATAGTTTAGGAATTAGGGGCCAAAAAGGGCCCAAATAAGCATTTTCTTGGTTTTCGCACTTTAACTTTAGTTTAAGTAAATAGAAATCTATGAAATTTTGACACAAGGTTAATGACCATAAAAAGAAGGTTGGGATTGATTTTGGGAGTTTTGGTCTTAATAGTGTAGGAATTAGGGGCCAAAAAGGGCCGATATTAGCATTTTCTTGGTTTTCGCACTATAACTTTAGTTTAAATAAATAGAAATCTATGAAATTTTTACACAAGGTTTATGACCATAAAAGGAAGGTTGGGATTGATTTTAGTAGTTGAAATCCCAAAAGTTTAGGAATTAGGGGCCATAAAGGGGCCCAAATAAGCATTTTTCTTGGTTTTCGCACCATAACTTTAGTATAAGTAAATACAAATCCATGAAATTTTAACACACGGTTTATGACCACAAAAGGAAGGTTGGGATTGATTTTGGGAGTTTTGGTTCCAACAGTTTAGGAATTAGGGGCCAAAAGGGGCCCAACTAAGCATTTTTCTTGGTTTTTGCACTATAACTTCTTAGTTTAAGTAAATAGAAATCTATGAAATTTTGACACCAGGTTTATGACCTTTAAAGGAAGGTTGGGATTGATTTTCAGAGTTGAGGTCCCAACAGTTTAGGAATTAGGGGCCAAAAAGGGGCCCAAATAAGCATTTTTCTTGGTTTTCGCACCATAACTTTAGTATAAGTGAATACAAATCTATGAAATTTAAACACAAGGTTAATATGACCATAAAAAGAAAGTTGGGATTGATTTTGGGAGTTTTGGTCCCAATAGTTTAGGAATTAGGGGCCAAAAAGGGCCCAAATAAGCATTTTCTTGGTTTCCGCACTATAACTTTAGTTTAAGTAAATATAAATCTACGAAATTTTGACACAAGGTTTATGACCATAAAAGGAAGGTTGGGATTGATTTTGGGAGTTTTGGTCCCAATAGTTTAGGAATAAGGGGCCAAAAAGGGCCCAAATAAGTATTTTCTTGGTTTTCGCACTATAACTTTAGTTTAAGTAAACAGAAATCTATGAAATTTGACACAAGGTTTATGACCATAAAAAGGAAGGTTGGGATTGATTTTGGGAGTTTTGGTCGTAATAGTTTAGGAATTAGGGGCCAAAAAGGGCCCAAATAAGCATTTTCTTGGTTTTCGCACTATAACTTTAGTTTAAGTAAATAGAATTCTATGAAATTTTGACACTAGGTTTATGACCATAAAAGGAAGGTTGGGATTGATTTTGGGAGTTTTGGTCCCAATAGTTGAGGAATTAGGGGCCAAAAAGGGCCCAAATAAGTATTTTCTTGGTTTTCACACTATAACTTTAGTTTAAGTAAATAGAAAAATATGAAATTTTGACACAAGGTTAATGACCATAAAAGGAAGATTAGGATTGATTTTGGGAGTTGAGGTCCCAACAGTTTAGGAATAAGGGGCCCAAAGGGTCCCAAATTTAACTTTGTTTGATTTCATCAGAAATTGAATAATTGGGGTTCTTTGATATGCCGAATCTAACTGTGTATGTAGATTCTTAATTTTTGGTCCCGTTTTCAAATTGGTCTACATTAAAGTCCAAAGGGTCCAAAATTAACCTTAGTTTGATTTTAACAAAAATTGAAACTTTGGGGTTCTTTGATATGCTGAATCTAAAAATGTACTTAGATTTTTTATTAATTGCCCAGTTTTCAAGTTGGTCCAAATGGGGGTCCAAAATTAAACTTTGTTTGATAATAAAATTCATAAAAAAATGAATAATTGTGTTCTTTGATATGCCAAATCTAACTGTGTATGTAGATTCTTAATTTTTGGTCCCGTTTTCAAATTGGTCTACATTAAAGTCCAAAGAGTCCAAAATTAAACTTAGTTTGAATTTAACAAAAATTGAATTTGATATGCTGAATCTAAACATGTACTTAGATTTTTTATTATGGGCCCAGAAATTTTTAATTGCACAGTATTCAGCAATAGCAAGAAATCTTCAATTGCACAGAATGGTGCAATAGCAAAAAATTTTCAACTGCACAGTATTGTGCAATAGCAAGAAATCTTCAATTGCACAGTATTGTGCAATAGCAAGTATTTTTCAATTGCACAATATTGTGCAATAGCAAGAAATCTTCAATTTTTCTCATTTCAGATTTAATAAATAAAAAGAAAATTTCTTCAAACATTTTTTTGAGAGGATTAATATTCAACAGCATAGTGAATTGCTCAAAGGCAAAAAAAAAACTTAAGTTTATGCTGTGTCAACTATTTAATCAAAATCCAAATTTAGAGCTGAATCCAGCTTGAATGTTGTGTCCATACTTGTCCCAACCGTTCAGGGTTCAAGCTCTGCGGTCGTATAAAGCTGCGCCCTGCGGAGCATCTGGTTTAAGTTCAGTTGGTTTAAAACAATATTTGATAGAGAGAAACTGAAATAAAGAAATAAAGATCAACATGACAAGATCTACAAATAAGATACAATGATTGTTTGTACTGGTCAGAGTTATCTTTCTTTGCACTTTTGTTTATAGTATTTTATGATTGTGTTTCGTAGGGTCTTTATATGAGACAAAGTTATTTTGATGATGTCACCTTTGATAAAGAATCTACATATCTTTACAACTGAGAGGATGTTATACTCATGCCTATTTCCACCCGGTTTCATATCAACATCATTGGAGCCTCTACTCTAGTTACTATCACCATATCATTTTCATGTTTCAGTGACATTTTTTTTTTTTGCAGGAACACATGAACCATTAAGTAACAATGATATAGGTTTTGATTGTAAAGCCAATCTGAAATCATGGCGTCTCTTTCTGAAGAAGAGGAGAATTATGTTCGGTTAGCCTTGTTATTGAAAGGAGTGACACCTAGAGCAGTCCGTACTTATTTTGACAGAGAATTTCCACCTACCTCTCTACCCTCAACACTGAGTACTAGTCACAACACTCTTTTGGACTTAAATGTAAAGAGAATCATAAACCAGGCTCAGTGGAAACTTTTGATTCCAAGAAATGGTAGGTCTTTATGTGACTGCAGAAATTTTGTAAATTAAGCTTTCATTAACATGTGGTTCACAACCACTGAAATACAGGCTTCTGACTTGGGACAGGCAAGTACATACAGAATGTGGAAAGGGGGGAGGGGTAAACATGTTAGCGGGATTCTAACCCTACCCCTAACCTGGGACAGTGGTGTAATAGTACAACATAAGAACAAACTATAAAAATCAGTTGAAAAAGCTTAACTCAGCCGATGGATACAAATAGAAATACATCTAACAAAAACAAGTGGACGTGGCCGGGTACTTGTACATCCCAACAACAAAAAGGCATAAAGTACAGTGAGAGTAAAATTGAGATTGGAAATGGGGAATGTGTCAAAGAGACAACAACCCGACCAAATAAAAAACAACAGCAGAGGGTCACCAACAGGTCTTCAATGTAGCGAGAAATTCCCGCACCCAGAGGCGTCCTTCAGCTGGCCCCTAAACAAATATATACTAGTCCAGTGATAATGAACGCCATACTAATTTCCAAATTGTACACAAGAAACTAAAATTAAAATAATCCAAGACTAACAAAGGCCAGAGGCTCCTGACTTGGGACAGGCGCAAAAATGTGGCGGGGTTAAACATGTTTGTGAGATCTCAACCCTCCCCCTATACCTCTAACCAATGTAGAAAAGTAAATGCATAACAATACGCACATTAAAATTCAGTTCAAGAGAAGTCCGAGTCTGATGTCAGAAGATGTAACCAAAGAAAATGAACAAAATGACAATAATACATAAATAACAACAGACTACTAGCAGTTAACTGACATGTCAGCTCCAGACTTCAATTAAATTGACTGAAAGATTATGATTTCATCATATGAACATCAGGCACAATCCTTCCCGTTAGGGGTTTAGTATCATACCATCATAACATATATGAGAAGAACATAACCCGTGTCATGCCAACAACTGTTTTTAGAATAAATGTGTTTAGTTCCGATGCAAAGACCTTATCAGTGACTCAATATTAACGCCAAAATATGCAATCTTTAATGACTTGACAACAGTATCGTAATTATATCCCTTCTTAATAAGTCTATTCAAAGGTTTTGTAAGTTTCTGAGGTGAATACTGACACCTTTGTGCTTTATAAAGAATATTTCCATAAAAAATTGGATGTGAAATACCTGAACGTATTAGAAGTCTGCATGTTGATCTATATTTACGAATGATGTCTTTATACTGATGATAAAATTTAGTAAATGTTTTGACTAGTTTGTGATATCGAAAACCCTGGTGTAATAATTTTTCAGTAATACATAAATTTCTCTCGTTAAAATCTAAAACATTGTTACATACACGAGCGAATCGTACAAGTTGAGATATATAAACACCGTAAGATGGTGACAAGGGAACGCCACCATCTAAAATTGGATAATTAACGATAGGAAATGAAAAATCATCCCTTTTATCATAAATTTTAGTATTCAGCTTTCCATTAGTGATATAGATATCAAGATCGAGAAAAGGGCAGTGGTCATTGTTAGTATTAGCTTTATTTAAAGTAAGTTCAACAGGATAAATTTCATTAATATACATACTGATGTCGTCATTATTGAGAGCCAAAATATCATCCAAATATCTAAAAGTATTATTAGATTTGTTTATCAGATATTGTTTTGATGGGTCTTTGCTTTTTTTTGTCATAAATTGTAACTCATAATAATACAAAAACAGGTCCGCAACAAGTGGTGCACAGTTAGTCCCCATTGGAATTCCGATAATCTGACGATATATGGAATCCCCAAAGCGAACAAAAATGTTATCTAGTAAAAATTCAAGGGCATATATAGTATCAAATTTTTTAATTGTACTTGCAATTACTGACAGCTAGTTCAAAGCCAGAAACAACTTATAAGAAATCATGTATCTAAGACTAAATTATCAATCATTACACATCCAACATCCAATGGATTTAGTGTAAAGATGTCATAAACAGTCAGAGAAAAATACGACCTTTTTTTATTTTGAACCATTTTGGATAAGCTGTTTCATACTTAAATGCTAAATGGTCCCGTCCTAATGATAAAGACTTGAAATATAAAATAACAGAAGATTACCACGAACAATTTGAAATTTACTTGTTTCATAGGTTGTACGAACATTTTTCATCCATTTAGATATCAAAAGTGGGGTTAACTGGCTAAAAAGACGAAACCTGATTATCTCGTCTTTCCCATTGGACGGGTCTGCTTCCCGAGTGGAGTGGTAAACTGTATTTTTTGTGCAATATGTTTATTTTTCGCTCATCCTGTAATGACCATTTATGTCCTGATTTTAAATGAGCTTAATCCCCCTCCCCTTTTACGAACTTATATGAGGATGACATGCCTTGTATGTGTAAAACATCTGAGAATAAATGATTGTCTCAATAACATAAAGAATGATGACAAAAAAGGGAGAGCATAAATAATTGTAATAAAGCTGAAGTACACTTATTCTATACATATTTATGTCTTATAAAAAAAAATCCTACTGACTGACTCAAATCTTTCACACACAAAAATTCTGTAAACAGGCTACAAACTAAAAAACCTTGTCCTCTTATACATGGAAATGAAATTATTGATTATTTCAAAGATATAATAATTTTTGTCAGTATTTTTAAAGTAATATTTTATCTGTATTTAGTTTTATGTAATATTTAAAATGGTGAGTGAAATACTCCAGCATAACACCTTTTATATATATAAAAAAGAAGATGTGGTATGATTGCCAATGAGACAACTATCCACAAAAGACCAAAATGACGCAGACATTAACAACTATAGGTCACCGTAAGGCCTTCAACAATGAGCAAAGCCCATACCGCATAGTCAGCTATAAAAGGCCCCGATAAGACAATGTAAAACAATTCAAACGAGAAAACTAACGGCCTTATTTATGTAAAAAAATGAATTTAGAACTATAAGTGATACATTTCTGTTGCTTTTGATGTTACAGGGGTTCCAGATTCCAAAACATTTGATGTAACGTTGATGATCTGTTTGATCAGAAACTTAACATCTATCAATCCTCCAGTCAAGGGATTTGACAGCTTTCCACTTCCAGGGGAAATAACTCCAGGATCTGATCTAGCCAGGATAAAATATTACAGGAATAAACTAGCTCATCATGATAGTAATACAATAGACACTACTTATTTCAATACAGCATGGAGAGATATATCAGATGTAAGTATCTCTATATTTATACTTGGATTTATATATAACATGTTGGACTATGATCACATTGTCAATACATAGCTCAAGTTAAATAATATTTGAATTAAGTAATCAATAAACTTTTCTTACCATCTTGTCTCTGAAGGGATCTTTGGGACTGAGGAAGGATGTCACAAAACTTCCACATTGCACCATACACCATTCTGCATTCCACATCAAACACTACACTATTCTACATTGCACCATACACCATTCTGCATTCCACATCAAACACTACACCATTCCACATTGCACCATACACCATTCTGCATTCCACATCAAACACTACACTATTCCACATTGTACCATACACCATTCTGCATTCCACATCAATCACTACACTATTCCACATTGCACCATACACCATTCTGCATTCCACATCAAACACTACACCATTCTGCATTCCACATCAAACACTACACCATTCCACATCATACGCTACACTATTCCACATTGCACAATACACCATTCTGCATTCCACATCAAACACTACACTATTCCACATTGCACAATACACCATTCTGCATTCCACATCAAACACTACACCATTCCACATTCCACATCAAACACGACACCATTCCACATCAAACACTACACCATTCCACATCAAACACTACACTATTCCACATTGCACCATACACCATTCTGCATTCCACATCAAACACTACACCATTCCACATTCCACATCAAACACTACACCATTCCACATTGCACTATACACCATTCCAATTGCACCATACACCATTCCACATTGCACCATAAACCATTTCACATCAGACACTACACCATTCCCATTTGCACTATGCAGCATTCCATTTGGCCTTTTCAGAATTTAAAGGACTATGGGTAATCTCATTGTTAATGTTTAAAAATCATCTGCTCTGAAACTAGGGGAATTGCTACCAAACTGTACCTGAACGTTTCTTTGGGTGTTGTAAAAGGTAAAAACAAACAAACAGATTGAATTTAAACAACTTTCCTATAATTTTCATCTCATAATCTTCATGTTTTGTTATATCCCTTTTTTGTATGCGTTTATTTTTCAATACGGAAAATCAGAATTAATCAGTATTTATATTTAGGGTTTCATATATTTAGAAACAAGTCAAGGAGGGAATTCTGCAGTTATGTTAAAATGCGAGTTCATCATCATCGGGGTTGTTCCGATAAAACTATTTCTGTCAGATAAGTACTAAAGTGGAGTTTTTCTTATATGTTACCATGGTTACCGTTATGAAACTGAAACTTTGATATTGAACACCCATAAAGAAATGGAGAACAATCTAGGACGTTTAACTAACATTTAATATACGTCCTTGCTACAATTGACCTAGATGAAATCATAATTCAAAAGATTTGTTTAGATGTTTAGGTAATTATATATGCGCATGGGTATAGTTTTCTTGACCTGTAGAGCTCGAGGTAAAAGACTAAATGGTTGATCTGGTTTCCCAACTCCATTGATTAATTTGGAAACTCGAGAGATCCTTTCTGTGTCTATCTGCTATTTAGGGTTATTGTTGTTGCATGATTTTAAATCATGTGCCACATTTAAATTAAAAAATGTAGTCAACAATGTAATGGTAGAACTAGAACACCCCTTCAGCCGAAATAGAGTCTTCCATCTTATCAACGTTAAGAAACTTGTTGCTCATTGTTGATCATAGATTTTTTTTAAAGTAAAATTTCTTTAGCATGTTGTTATTATTTAAATAACTTTCATATGTGTTTATTTGCTATTAATTCCTGTTTTTTTAAAATTTTGAGTAGACCAATAATGAACCTGGTCATTGATAGATTGTGAACAGCTCGAGTTTATTTTAAATGATTTATACTTTATACTGTTATGGGTAACTCTCGTACCTTATCGTGTTGTTCATAAACATTCGGACATTCAATGCAGGGAACCAGATTTAGAGTTGTCGCCCATATAATACTTAGGTCACTTAAGAATCAAAATACGACAATACGACCAGTAAAATTGATCTGTTCTGTTGATAGACGTTGAATTATATTAAAAGCGATGGCAATTTAAACAGAGGAATGTGTATGGAAAGGAGTCATGCCCCTGACCTAGAGGACATTAAATATTTAATGAATTAGAATTGGGATTCCTCCTAGAATTCACGTAGGGAAATAGATGATAAGGTACGAAGTGAGATACCTTCTCTCTATATAATATATCTGTGACCGCTGTGGATATAGCAAACTTGGAATTGATAATACAAAATTAAAACACAATAATAACATTGTGCATACACTTGTATCAGAGATTGGCTATTTTGTAAAGTTGAAAATCTAATCAAATAGAGAATACATGACAGTATTATTGTGCAGTTGAATTATTTTGGAGAATAACACTAATATCAATGACAACAATAACAATCTTATCCCTCAGAGGAATCAGGGCCTATTATAGCTGACTATGCGGTATGGGCTTTGCTCATTGTTGAAGGCCGTACGATGACCTATAGTTGTTAATGTCTGTGTCATTTTGGTCTTTTGGGGATAGTTGTCTCATTGGCAATCAAACCACATCTTCTTTTATATATCTTTGATTGTATTTTTTATATCTAAAAAAAGTAGTCATTGTAGTTGATACAAAACTGACAAAGCACAAATTATCAGCAAGTTAAGGTCTATATTATGTTAGATTTTCTGATAAATCTGAAGATCAATTATTTGCATTTTAATGCCCCCGCCGTGGCGGAGGGGGCATTAAATTTTACCTTTGTCCGTCTGCACGTCTGTGTGTCCTGAACTTGGTTTCGGTTCTATAACTTTAGTTTGCCACAACCAAATGTTTTGAAACTTACACACAATACCTATTACTACAAAACACAGATCAAGTTTAAATTGTGGTGGTGTCACTTTTACCGTTCTAGAGTTATGCCCCTTTACAAATGCAAAAAATGCTGAATTTTTCATTTCTGTTCTCTAATTTTAGTTTGCTCAACTAAATGTTTTGAAATTTATACACAATGCTCATTACCACAAAAAAATAGATCAAGTTTGAATTTTAGTGGCGTCACTTTTACAGTTTTAGTTTTATGCCCCTTTACAAATGGATTTTTCGTTTCCATTCTCTAACTTTAGTTTGCCTCAACCAAATGTTGTGAAACTTATACACAATGATAATACCCCAAAACACATATCAAGTTTGAATTTTGGTGGCGTCACTTTCACCGTTCTAGAGTTATGCCCCTTTACAAAAGGAAAACTTGCTGAATTTTTCGTTACTGTTCTCTTACTTTACCTTAACCAAATGTTTTGAAACTTATACACAATGCTTATTACCCCAAAACACAGATCAAGTTTGAATTTGGATGGCATCACCTTTACCGTTCTAGAGTTATGCCACTTTACAAATGGAAAAATTGCTGGACTTAACGTTTCCGTTCTCAAATTAGATATAAGAAGATGTGGTATGAGTGCCAATGAGACAACTCTCCATCCAAGTCAAAATTTATGAAAGTAAACCAATATAGGTCAAAGTACGGTCTTCAACATGGAGCCTTGGCTCACACCGAACAGCAAGCTATAAAGGGCCCCCAACAAATTACTAGTGTAAAACCATTCAAACGGGTAAACCAACAGTCTAATCTATTTAAAGAAACGAGAAACACTTATGAACCACATCAACAAACAAAAACATACACTGAACAAATAAATATGATTTATGATTCAATGTAAATACTAAATAAATAAAATAAGGGAAGAATAATTAAAGTAACATGTTATACCACTGTGAAATGTTAAACAATTTGCCTCAACCAAATGTTATGAAATGTATACACAATGCTAATTAACACAAAAATCAGATCAAGTTCACTTTTACACCTTTACAGTTCTTGAGTTGTGTCCCTTTTTAACATTATATGTCAGCGGGTGCATCATCTGTGTCCCATGGACACATTCCCCATTTATTTTTTTACTTATTTACCACAATGACACAATGTTTGGTCTATTGAATAGCAGCCCAAAATACACTTTATAATGTAATTTATGATCCTGTGGTACAACTTTATACTGTACACACAATTTAATCCTCATGTTTACAGCAATGCCAAGCAATCTTGATTTACAAGCAAGGCTCGTTTAAATGAATTAAAAATGATTATTGTATAGACATGATAATGAATGATGTTTTGAAGAATAAAAAAAATATATCAAAATTGAACTATTCATTTCTAGGCTGTAGGTCGATTGGGAGGTCAAACAATGGATCAAGAGTGTCAAGGGTTAAAGGTGAAAATCTTGGACCAGTCTAATCAAGAAATTATGTTGGAAATCAAACAATCACTGGAAGAGTTGAAAGAACTGAAACTAACAATAGACAATTTGAATATGGAACATTCAAAAGTTATGGAAATTGTGAAAGACCCAATACCATGGAACATCAAAGGTACATTATACTTATTGATACAGATAAAAGTAGACTATCAATTGACAGGGTAAATATTTACCAATTCTTCAATTTCTCATATATTTTGCAATGTTTTAATCCTACGTCACGTATATTGATCGGAACAAATATCAACATTCCCTACAGAAATGGAGGTAATGTTATTTTATTATAAAACTTTTTCCTGAGATGGCATGGCCAACTGAAGGGACAAGGACATAAACAATTTTGATCAAACTTAGGCATCTAAACTGGACAATTCATATCTTGTATGCAGATGTATTATGGTCTCAAGTTTCCATCTTAATATACTGTTTGTTGTTCTTGATCTCATTTTCTTGGTTTAGTGACTGAAACATAAACTATATTCTTCATTACAAACATAACTTAAACTTAAACTGACCACAAGCATGATACACACTCGGCTGATACACACACATTTGATTTTTGTCTCGCCTGTGAATAAAGTCGCAGTATGGGAGACTTGGTTATGAAAATCCTGTGGGATCTACGGCATAAACTATTTGTTTAATGCGTCATATTTCAGAATGTAGAAGACCTGGATGCTTCATACCTCATTTTCATGGTTGCGTGACTGCCTGAGAAAAAGAATTAAGAACTTAAGTTTAGCTCAACCAAATGTTATGAAACTTATACACAATGCTTATTACCACAAAATACAGATCAAGTTTGATTTTTGGTGGTGTCACTTTTACAGTTCTAGAGTTATGCCACTTATAAAAGGAAAAATTGCTGAATTTTTCGTTTCAGTTCTCTAACTTAGTTTGCCTCAACAAAAAAAAAATACTGATTACTACAAAACTCAGATCAATAACAAATTTGGGTAGCATCACTTTTACCGTTCTTCAGTTATGTCCCTTTATAACTTTATATGATATGCAAGCAGGGGCATCATCTGTGTCCCATGGACACATTCCCAATTTATTTTATTTCTAATTTGCTACACTTAATATATTTTTCAGAGTTGATAAAAAAACAAATAGAAGACTGGGAAAAGAAAGATAACATGTTCGTGTCTACAAGAGCCAGTGATTATGTCATGGAACAGTTACAGGACAACAGTTGTTTGACATTAACTGCCCCATCAGGAGTTGGAAAATCATTTATTGCAAGACACACAGCACTTCTTTTAAAGAAGGAAGGATACAATATAATACCAGTGTACCTACCAACAGACATTAGAGATTATTATCAACCTGGTAAACAAACTGTCTTCATCGTAGATGATATTTGTGGAAATTTCACTGCCAACCAACAACAGATTGATAACTGGAAACAACTGTTACCTGTGATTAACACAATTATTGCAGACAAATGTTGTAAGATTATTGTATCTTGTAGATTACAAGTCTATAAAGATGATAAGTTTAAGATATTATCACCTTTTAAATCCTGTGAATGTAATTTAATATCAGATAAGTTATGTCTTACATCTGTAGAGAAAACAAATATAGCAAAAACCTATATTGGCACAAGTATGACAGACATTGATGATTTATCTTCTAAATGTGATTTCTTCCCACTCTTATGTTCCTTATATCACGAAAAAGAAGATGTAGATGTCAAAGAATATTTCAAAAATCCTTTTGATGTCTACAAACGTGAGCTAGACAGGTTAAGTGAGCATGGTGATGAAGGAAACTATAAAATATGTAGTCTTGCTTTATGTGTTCTCTTTAATAATCAGCTAAATGAGAAATGGTTCCAAGGTAAAATGACAGATGATCAACGACAGATCATAAAAGACACATGTGAGGCTTGTGAGTTCAACAGTATACCAAAGGCAAAACTAAAGAAAGCACTTGACACTCTAGATGGTACATTTATCTTTAAACAGAATGGTATTTATAGAACTGTACATGGTAAACTATTTGACTTCCTTGCTCATTACTTTGGCCAGAAAATGATAGAATGTTTAATACACCATGGTGATAGTGCTTTAGTACATGAACGTTTTATTTGTCAGAAATCATCAGATGACAAGAAGAGTAACATAGACTTCATTATAGAAATACCAGATGATTATTTAGAATCATATTTACAAAGGTTTATAAACGACTGGTCAGCAGGAAAGGTGACAGCTGTATTCAGTAATAATAATATGAAAGAATCATCATTTAGACAAAAGTTAATACAGTACTTACAAAAACTAGACAAACCACAACAAGTAACATTAGCCAACACCAAGGATTTAGTGGAACCAAAGGAGAGCTGTGGATCAGGTAATACTCCGCTGATACTTACTTGTTATTATGGTTATATTGATATGGTACAGTGGATGTTACACAATGGTGTGGATGTGGATCAATGTAGAGGTGATGGGGCTACTGGACTGAACATGGCAAGTCAGCAAGGCCATACTGATATAGTAAAGTTACTGCTAGAGAAGGACCCTAATGTTGATATATGTAACAAGGATGGCTGTAGTCCTCTGTGCATGGCAAGTCAGCAAGGACATACTATTATAGTAAAGTTACTGTTAGAGAAGAATCCTTATGTTGATTTATGTAACAACGATGGCTGTAGTCCTCTGTTATTGGCAAGTAATAATGGACATACTGATATAGTAAAGTTACTGTTAGAGAGGAATCCTAATGTTGATCTATGTAACAAGGATGGCTCTAGTCCTCTGTTATTGGCAAGTAATAATGGACATACTGATATAGTAAAGTTACTGTTAGAGAAGAATCCTAATGTTGATCTATGTAACAACGATGGTTGTAGTCCTCTGTACAGGGCAAGTACTAAAGGACATACTGATATAGTAAAGTTATTGTTAGAGAAGAATCCTAATGTTGATCTATGTACCAAGAAAGGTTTCACACCACTGATCCGTGCATGTATCAGTAACCACACCAGTATAGTACAGTTATTAATGAAGTATAAACCAAACATTAATGCCCAGACCTATGATGGTGGCAGTGCTTTAAATTTCAGTGCACAGAATGGAAATGTAGAAATAATGCAGTTACTTTTAGAGAACAATGCAGACTGTAATATATGTGGCCATAGTAAACAAAAAATTACAGATGCATTAAATAATGATCCATCCCAAACATTAAATGAATATAAACAAGGATTATTTGATAGCTTCCTAAAGAATGCACTACCACATGTAGCAGATTATATCAGTAAGAAGTCAGTAGATTATGTCTTTGACGTGGATGCTGGTTCTTCTCCATTACATATAGCCTGTATTATGGGTAGGAAAGGTGCAGTCCGTTGTCTTCTGGACCACAAAGCTAACATCAACATGACAAAAGAAGATGGAACCTCACCATTATTTAATGCATGTGAAGTAGGACATGAAGATATTGTACGTTTATTGTTAGATAAAGGAGCAGATACACAGATATGTAGACTAGATGGGGCATCTCCGTTAACCATTGCAACAGATAATGGACATACATCTATAGTAATGATGTTAAAAATCACATAAAGAAAGAAGAAAGTTAGAAGAAAAAGAAAGAAGAAAGTTGTTCTTTTGTCAGTGTTTTTTTGTGACATGTTAAAGAAACCTGCAAGGGATGTTAAATGTCTTTTTTTAAACTCTTGTTCTTTAGTCAGTGGCTTGTTATGATATGTAACTATCATGCAGCAGATGACAAAAACACCCTTTTTATTTTCTTGTTCTTTAGGTGTTTGTTTATGTTTGGTAATTACTGAAATTCATCCCATCATATTCTCTCTATTTCTACACATGCAGTTAAGCTTCACATTACGTGAATACATATCTTAATTGTATCACAAGGAATAGAAGAGACATTTTAGATTCAAATGCAGTAAAAACATTTTGTTGATGCCAATGAATAAAACTGTACCACACTTAGTACACATTGTATTTCTATTGTTACTTAGTATTCTTTTTAATTACTTCATTGTTTTCTAAATTAACATTTCTTTCTACCTGATTAGCCAGGTCATTTTTTGTCTTATTTAGTGTAACAATATTCAATTCAAAAAACAAATAAATAAATACGTACATCAATACAATACAGGTATTGGAAAACAAGTGATAAGTCACTTGTAAAACTCTTTTTGAATGGCGAAATTAATTACAATGGACAGACAAATTTACAATCATATCATTGCCTAATTTGCTTCTCATGTTAAACATTCAACATTTTACTGTATTATTGGTAGGATAGGTGTAGTCCGTTGTCTCCTGAACCACACTGCTAACATCAACATGACAAAAGAAGATGGAACAACACCATTATTTTTTGCATGTAAAGTGGGACATGAGCATATTGTACATTTATTGTTAGATGGTGCAGTTATATATAGCGGTATGGGCTTTGCTCATTGTTGAAGGTCGTATTGTGACCTATAGTTGTTAATTTCTGTGTCATTTGGTCTCTTGTGAAGAGTTGTTTCATTGGCAATCATACCACATTTTCTTTTTGTATGTATAAAAATATAGCCTACCATTTTATTTGTATTGTTATGTAGAGTCGAGATTTATCTTGTGTAACATTTTACTGAGTATATGACATACTTTTATGTACTGTATACAAATATTATACAAATATAGACTACCATTTTATTTGTATTGTTATAAATGTTTGTTCGTGTTTTCTCTTGTGTATGTATTCCTTTCTATATTTTGCTACCATGACAAATCCCTATATTGTTTGTTTTGTTTGGATGTTTGGGAACTGTATAATTGCAAGATAAATATGTTGTATTTAATCTGTTAATAGAACTAATTATTACGACACGTAATAACCATACATTCTAAAGAAGAAAAAACAGTGATCTATATATATGCTAAAGAAAATATATTGTATTACAGCAGGCCTGAAAGGCCATGTTAGATCTGTCATCACTTTGGGTCCATTGTCTGTTTGTTTTTCTGTCTATTGCTTTTTAGCTTTTGAAAGATGATTTTATTTGAAACCTTGAATGAGTTTTTACTTAATTTTGTATGCATTTTTATACGACCACAAAAAAATTTGTGGTCGTATAATGGTATCACGTCGTCATTGTCCGAAGAATTTTGAATTACTTCCCTTACACTGCTGTTAAATTATGTATAAAGAATTTTTGTATTGTTTTGAGGTGATTAGGTGTCAATTCATTTTTAGAATATACTATTTTAATAAGTTAAAATTGCTGATTAAGGTAAATTAATTTTAGCTATGATTATGTATGTCATTTTCTATTTTAAGTCTTTTATGATGTATTTAAATGGGTTATTATGGTTGCAAACTCCATTGGAAATTTGAATTGAAATTATGACCATAACTGAAGGAAAGAAGTTTTTTTTGGATAAATTCAATCATATAACCAATTCTAAGTTCTTTGACTACAGTTATTCTGTGTCAGAAACCTATTATGTGTCAAATATTGAATTACAATCCAAATTCAGACCTGTATCAAGTGCGAAATTCAATATTGTGTCCATTTTTGCCCCAACTGTTCAGGGTTGGACCTCTGTGGTCGTATCCAGCTGCGCTCGGCGATTTATTCCTTCTGGTTAAACATTCAAAATTTATATTCAGCCCCCCCCCCCCCCCCCCCCCCCCCCCCCGCATAAAAACATAGGTTTTCAATAAATTATCTGTTGGTATATGTCTTGCTCATTTTGATTATCTTTATATCTATAAAATTAATAGACATTTTCGTATGATTGTTTTAAAGATATTTATTCTTTTTCTTATGTAACTTTTAGTCTTTATTGAATTACAATCCAAATTCAGATCTGTATCAAGCGCGAATATTGTCTCCATTTTTGCCCCAACTGTTCAGGGTTGGACCACTGTGGTCGTATCCATCTGCGCTCGGCGATTTATTCCTTCTGGTTAAACATTCAAAATTTATATTTTTCTGATGTAACTTTTAGTCTTTATATTGGTGAAATAGTACTGACAAAGATAATACTAAAGATATTGTTTTTGTTTTAAGTCTTATGACTAGCTTGGTATTAAACATGATTGAAACTCTCAAAAAGGATCAGAGGCAAAATTGCGCTAAAATAAGGAGTAAAGCAGGAAAGACTTTTCAGTGTGTGCACTCTTGTTTCAAATTCTTTGATCTCTCCTGGAAGTAATGAAAGTAATAGACTGAATGCTTTGTATAACCACCCTGCTTCAAAAAAAGTATGATAATTACTTGCTTTGCCAGTTTTTTTACCATTTTGTAGTAACCTCATAAAGTTTTAACATGGCAGCTAACACCATTTTTAAGTCACTATTGTATGTCCCTGTTTTCAAAAATTGCAGGGGCTGTTTCAAAAAAATCTTACTGCAAGAATTTTTTGTAAGTTATTTACTGAAATGTTCATGACTGAAGAGTATTTTTTTCTCTTTCGAATTTTTGTGAAATTTGTCCTAATTTTTAACATTGCAGAGTAATGCATCTTTAAAAAAAAAGTTTCAATATGACAGCTTCTGGTGCAGTAAAATATGTACCATTACTATGACAGTTTTAGATAAATTCCCCTGGTAAAGAAATTTTCAACATCACAGTTTTACTGTCTAGAGATGCCATGTAATCAACGCAGACTCAAGTTTATTATAGTTAATTAACTCCTTGTAAGTTACAGCAAAATCAATCTATATGTTGTGATAAGTCTCAAGTAATAGAATTATGAATTTCCAGTAACAATTATTTTTACCATTTATTACTGTTTGAGTTATATATTGTAATATAGAAATATATTTTGATGATATAAAAATAATCATAATAAAATCATTTATCAGTATTTTATGTATTTTTATTCACTTAAATATATATTAATTTGTTAAAAAGACTGATAGTTATTGTCTTCTACGTTTGAATTGGGTTTGAACAGTATTCAATGTGAATATGATAGATTTGGAGAATGCATTCATCATTTTGTCTTTGCAGTTTACATTTCATAATGACAAATTGTGTAATTAACATGACGGAGAAGTGCAACCAACTTTTATACACACAAAGCAAGTAGGCCAAAAAAAACTTTTACTTGCTAGCATTAGGATAACAGCTTTGACTACAAAAGTCAACTAGGCTTTATTATAATCATATCATAAAAAGATGTCTGGGAGTCGGCTTTCTAGTTTTCTTAGGGACAGAATATTTCAATCCTGTACTGATTTTAGGATTAAAAGGTCATGTTACAGTGTCTGTAAATCTACTGAAAGTTTTGATGCCATATTTAGAGTTTTAGGTAACTAATATAAAGATATGGAGATGTGATATGATTGCCAAAGAGACTATTATACCATAGAGATCAAAATTATATGTCATCAGCTATAGGTCACCATAAGGCCTTCAACAATTAGCAAAACCTATAACTGTAGTAAGCTGTATAAGGCTCAGACATAAAAAAAAAAAAAAAAAATATGTTATATTTCAAACAAACAAGAGTACACACGTTTTAATGTCTCGCCAGCTTTACTGACCATTGATTTTATGTTGAAAGTCTTAAAGATAAAGGTTTAACTAAAAAAATCACAGAAACTCAGGTCAAATAAATGCCGTCAAACAGACATATACACCTTAAATTTTTTTTATACACAAAATATAATTGACCTATTGCTTATGATAGTTGAAAGACAGACAAAACAAAAAAAAAAACACTTAACATTTACCAATGAACCATGAAAACGAGGGCAAGGTCAGATGATACCTGCCAGACAGACATATACACCTTACAACCATTACATACACCAAATAAAGTTGACCTATTGCTTATAGTACTGGAAAAACAGACCAAACCACGAAAACTTAACATTGGCCAATGAACCGTTAAAATGGGGTAAAGGTCAGATGATAACTGCCAGACAGACATGTACACCTTACAACGATTACATACACCAACTATAGTTAACCTGTTGCTTATAGTACTTGAAAAACAGATAAAAACACAAAAACTTAACAATAAACCAATAAACCATGACAATGAGGTCAAGGTCAGATGAAAACTGCCAGTCTGACATGTACCCATTACAGTCATTCCATGCACCAAATATAGTTAACCTACCGATTACAGTATTTGAGAAACGGACCTAATCACGTAACTTTAACCTTGATCACTGATCCATGAAACAAGGTCGATGTCAGGTGAACCCTATCTGACGGACATGTAGACGATGTAAGGAACCCATATACCAAATATGGTTATCCTATTACTTATAATAAGTGAAAAATTCACATGACAAAAAGACTGAAATTTGTTTTCAAGCAGTCGCTGAACCATGAAAATGGGGGTCAAGGACATTGGACGTATGACAGACAGGAACTTCGTATCATCATGATCATAAGGTATCTACATAAAAGATATGAAGCATCCAGGTCTTGTACCTTCTAAAATATAAAGCTTTACACATAGTTTACACCGCCGGATAGTAATACATATGTCTCGCATATCGCGACGAATGTCGACGGCGAAACAAAAACTAAACGGCCTAATGTATGTACAATTCCAAAGCCATAAGGCACAGCAGACTGAAATTGTGGCAAAATTAATTGGTTCCTGATGCTATCCTTAAATCAAATGTCCTATATTCACGAAAATTGGGAGAGGTTTTGCTTCAGGACAATATATATTGAGTAATGAATAACCTATCTGGGGTGTAAACTTTCTTTTTGAGAGATAAAAATCCCTAGTAATTTAAAGATCAATTGTTAATTTTACAGTGGTTATCAATAGACTGAAATTATTGGTGGTGTATTATTTTCCTGGAGGTCTCAGTGTAACTTTCAGATGAAGAACAACAAAAAAATCCAAATTTGATTTTGTTTGTATCGAGTGGACATGACATATGATATAAGAACCACCTATTGTAGTCTAGTGGTAGTGTGCTTGCCTTCGAGTGTGGAAGGACGTGAGGTCGAGCCAAAACAGGTTCAAAGACTTGAAATGTGCTGTTCTCGGCTATTCGTGGAGCATATAGAAGTAAGAGCTATAATCAAGAATAATGTGTAATATATGTTTCTGTGGACTATAACCATGTGAACTAGCATTGGTTTCTTACTCGATTTGTCTCCATTTTTTCTGGGTCCTTTTTGTCGGACCTGTTATCACGGAAGCGAAAAAGCGATCATACTCTCTGTCGTCAGCGTCATCAGTCTGTTGTTTAAATATAAAAAAGAAGATGTATGATTTTCAATGAGACAACTATCCACCAGAAAACAAATGACGTATATGTTAGCAACACTAAGTCGCTGCACGGCTTCAACAATGCGTGAAACCCATACTGTATAGTAAGTTATAATGAGACAAATAAATTTATGTGCGGTATGCGTACGAATTTTCGGATCTATTTTAGTCTATTGTTTAACAATAGAATAAACTAGTTATGCAAATTAGTAAGGTATATAATAGATTGAAAACGTGTTTTTAAGTTTATCGAAGGCTGGGCGGTGACCATTCAACTTTCAGACAATATATTTTTTTTTGTATTGTAAAATGTGTATAAGACGTCTGTAGTGAATATGTATATATAGTATACTGATTTGTAATGTTTATTTTATAGATTTGATATGATGAAGTGTTTATGCAGAGATGTTTGATGAAATGGAATGAAAAGACATTTATAGAAAATTGATTACTAGTAGATTGTGAATTATGATGAATAAATAGAAATGGTCACCGTGCATGTTAGTATTAGAACTATTCTTGTCTTATTTATATACATATATACAATATGAGTCAGTTTAGAACAGAAATTAGGAGCAGAATTGTACAAGAAAAATAGAGCAAGTTAGCACATAAATATGTTATGTTCGTTTGAACATCGTGAATTAAGAACATAACTATCCATCAGAGAACAAATGAAGTAGATGTAATCAACAATAAGTCGCCGTTCAGCTTCAACAATGAGTAAAAACTAAACCGTATAGTTAGTTATTATAAATGGCCACGATATGACAAAATGGTACAATTCTAACGAGAAAACTAATGACATGATTTATGAACAAAACAATGAACTTAGACAGATGCTTCTTCATGATCAATAGACAGTAGCCACTTTTTCAAAATTTTAATTTCTTTTTCATTCTTTCATATTTTACATTACAGTTTTGAATTACACGTATATCACTGAGGAGACAATAATTGTCGGATTGTGATATGCTGCATATAATTTGTACCATTAATGTGGTGATAGCAGGTTCAGAGTCATATTGTATAAACATATTATAGTCCGGATATTCATGTAATATTTGCCACTGGACGTTAAACATAAATTCCCCTCTCCTGTCGGTCCAGATAGAATACAGATCTCATTATGTTCTGCATCCGAAGTTATATAAGAGATACCTCGATGTGCACCGTGGTTGTCTAAATATTACTCTATAGCTTTTTTCTTCAATTCACAGTTGTGACGTGATCATCAGTTTGCAAAGAATTCTGCTCAAATCAGAGCTAGGGATGAGAGTATTTTTTCTACGTGCCGAAAGCCTCACTTTTACTTTGAGCAATAAGATCGCTAGTTCTGTGAATTTTGTGTTTTTTGCTGTGTATATACTGATTGTGTGTCATGGAAGAATAACCCATATCATTTCTTTTCTACTATTATTATGTGATATCCTTTATTTCAAGTTAACGTTGATCGACGTGTTAAAAGGTTATGTTTGTTATATCACTCCACGGATCGAAATTAAAATGGATGATTGAGATTTTAAAAAAATAGCTTTATCCCAATACATTTTCATTTGCCTATCCTACCACAGAAAGTTGGTCAGTGGTTGTCTTGTGTGATATATATTTTAATGCGATTGCTTTGTGGTGTACTATGTACTGACGTTAGATCTTAATGCGTTTTATATTTGTTGTTTACGTAATGACGGTTGCTACTTGGTGTAGAAGGTAATGTTGGTTATTATTTAGTGTAGTAGATATTGACGGATGTTATTTGGTGTAGTAGGAATTGACGGTTGTCATTTGGTGTTGTAGGTATTGACGGTTGTTATTTGGTGTAGTAGATATTGACTGTTGTTATTTGGTGTAGTAGATATTGACGGTTGTTATTTGGTGTAGTAGGAATTGACGGATGTTATTTGGTGTAGTAGGAATTGACGGATGTCATTTGGTGTTGTAGGTATTGACGGTTGTTTTTTGGTGTAGTAGATATTGACGGTTGTTATTTGGTGTAGTAGATAGATATTGACGGTTGTTATTTGGTGTAGTAGATACTGACGGTTGTTATTTGGTGTAGTAGGAATTAACGGTTGTCATTTGTAGTAGTAGGAATTGACGGTTGTCATCTGGTGTTGTAGGCATTGACGGTTGTCATTTGGTGTAGTAGGTATTGACGTTTATTATTAGGTGTAGTAGGTATTGACGGTTGTTATTTGTTGTAGTAGGTATTGACGTTTATATAAGTTGTATAGTAAAATTGATCGCCCTGAAGATCATAAAAAACATTTTATTAAAATTAAGTATGTCAATAAAGGCTTTGATTTTGTAAATATTGCTGGTATATTTAACGACCATTCTGTTAAATAACAAATTCCTGGATATTTTGACAATACTGAGCTACCTCTTATTTATTATATTTACAAGAAATCTACCCGGAAATTTGTGTTTAATTATAGTCAATTGTGTAAAGATGTTAATATCAGTGAAAATACACCTACTTCATGTAATTGCAGTAATTCCGAATATATTTATGGACCCATTTCCCATGTTATAACAGGAGATCTTAACATCGTTCAAGACCGAGAGTTAAAATCATTCCTCAGTAAAGGACCTAAATATCGTCCCCCATCAATTATTAATTGGAATGAGTGTCGTAATATCATCCACGACTCACTCCATACTTACTGTATGAAATGGATAAAACGGGAAAAAGCTGACAAAAAATCTTTGGACTCTTTTTTTAATTCAGTAATGAAGATAGTTGATATACGTATTCAACATTTTAAAGAACATTTTACTACTAACAATAACCACAATAAACCTATTTCTCGTATCAAACATAAACTAAAAGAACTAGCCAAGGAATTTGTTTTTGTCCCGGCCGATAAAGCTGCTAATAATATTATTATTGTTTGACGTAAATTTTACATTGAGGTTTTGAAAAAGGAGATCACCAATTCACCAACATTCCAACTGACTCCATTTTCAGAAAACGAAATCTGTAACAAACATAAACTTTTAGCCACCGCTTTACAAGCAGCGCCAAATACAATGAAAGTCCCAACTATGTATTGGCTTCCGAAGCTACACAAAACCCCTTACAAATATAGATTTATTTCGTCTTCAAGCCATTGTCCAACTACTAAATTGTCTATTCTTCTTACCAGCACACTTGGTACAATTAAAAACCTGATAATAAATTGTTCAAATAAGGCCTTCGAAAATAGTTGAATAAATTACTTTTGGAGTGTCAAGAACTCGTTGGAAGTACTTGATAAATTGCATGCTTATATTGGTGATTTTGAATCTGTTCAAAGTTTTGATTTTTCTACCCTGTATACAACATTGCCTCACATTCTCATTAAGAAAAAAATCACACACCTAATTAAATGGGCATTCAAAAAATCAGAATGTGAATATATATGTTCAAACTCTTTTAGGTCATTTTTTAGTAGCAATAATCAAAAAAACTATGTTAATTGGACATGCTTTGATACTATATATGCCCTTGAATTTTTACTAGATAACATTTTTGTTCGCTTTGGGGATTCCGTATATCGTCAGATTATCGGAATTCCAATGGGGACTAACTGTGCACCACTTATTGCGGACCTGTTTTTGTATTGTTATGAGTTACAATTTTTGACAAAAATAAGCAAAGACCCATCGAAACAACATCTGATAAACAAATTTAATAATACTTTTAGATATTTGGATGATATTTTGGCTCTCAATAATGACGACTTCAGTATGTATATTAATGAAATTTATCCTGTTTAACTTACTTTAAATAAAGCTAATACTAACAATGACCACTGCCCTTTTCTCGATCTTGATATCTATATTACTAATGGAAAGCTGAATACTAAAATTTATGATAAAAGGGATGATTTTTCATTTCCTATCGTTAATTATCCGTTTTTAGATGGTGACGTTCCCTTGTCACCATCTTACGGTGTTTATATATTTCAACTTGTACGATTCGCTCGTGTATGTAACAATGTTTTAGATTTTAACGAGAGAAATTTATGTATTTCTGAAAAATTATTACACCAGGGTTTTCGATATCACAAACTAGTCAAAACATTTACTAAATTTTATCATCGGTATAAAGACATCATTCGTAAATATAGCTCAACATGCAGACTTCTAATACGTTCAGGTATTTCACATCCAATTTTTTATGGAAATATTCTTTATAAAGCACAAAGGTGTCAGTATTCACCTCAGAAACTTACAAAACCTTTGAATAGACTTATTAAGAAGGGATATAATTACGATACTGTTGTCAAGTCATTAAAGATTGCATATTTTGGCGTTAGTATTGAGTCACTGATAAGGTCTTTGCATCGGAACTAAACACATTTATTCTAAAAACAGTTATTGACATGACACGGGTTATGTTCTTCTCATATATGTTATGATGGTATGATACTAAACCCCTAACGGGAAGGATTGTGCCTGATGTTCATATGATGAAATCATAATCTTTCAGTCAGTTTAATTGAAGTCTGGAGCTGGCATGTCAGTTAACTGCTAGTAGTCTGTTGTTATTTATGTATTATTGTCATTTTGTTTATTTTCTTTGGTTACATTTTCTGACATCAGACTCGGACTTCTCTTGAACTGAATTTTAATGTGCGTATTGTTATGCGTTTACTTTTCTACATTGGTTAGAGGTATAGGGGGAGGGTTGAGATCTCACAAACATGTTTAACCCCGCCGCATGTTTGCGCCTGTCCCAAGTCAGGAGCCTCTGGCCTTTGTTAGTCTTGTATTATTTTAATTTTAGTTTCTTGTGTACAATTTGGAAATTAGTATGGCGTTCATTATCACTGGACTAGTATATATTTGTTTAGGGGCCAGCTGAAGGACACCTCCGGGTGCGGGAATTTCTCGCTACATTGAAAACCTGTTGGTGACCCTCTGCTGTTGTTTTTTATTTGGTCGGGTTGTTGTCTCTTTGACACATTCCCCATTTCCATTCTCAATTTTATTAACGTTCGTTATTTGATGCAGTAGGTATTGACGGTTGTTATTTGTTGTAGTAGGTATTGACGGTCTTTATTTGGTACAGTAGGTATTGACGGTTGTTATTTGGTGTAGTAAATATTGACGGTTGTTATTTGGTGTAGTAGGTATTGACGGTTGTTATTTGGTGTAGTATGTACTGACGGATGTTATTTGGTGTAGACGGTATTGACGTTTATTATATACTTAGTAGTAAATACAGATAAATTGTATGTGTAATGCAAGCGTATTGTATCATCCACCCGTGATGATATCGATATCGGCACGGTTGCAAAGGTTTTATCGCACCTTTTAATCTCTATGACGTCACACCATCGATTGCAGTCACTGTTGCAAAGGCTTTATCAGACCCCTTATCTGTATGACGTCATGTCAAACCTATAATCTCTATGACGTCATTTCACATAAAAAAATCTACGTGAGGTATATGCATATAATAAAGTGTATATTATATGGCTATTTCAATATCACACACCGTATCAAACCTCAACCAAAGCTCTTGGGATTGTATTGGTGTCTCGGGTTGATACTGATGTGATATTGAAAAAGCCATATGATATTCTCTATTTACTTGAAGGTGTAATAGGTTTAGACGTTTACTATAAGGTGTAGTAGGTATTGACGTTTACTATGAGATGTAATAGATATTGGCGGTTGTTATTTGGTGTAGTAGGTATTGATGGTTGTTATCTTGTGTGGTAGGTATTGACGGTTGTCATCTGGTGTAGTAGGTATTGACGGTTGTTATTTGGTGTAGTACGTATTGACGGTTGTTATTTGGTGTAGTAGGTATTGACGGTTGTTATTTTGTGTAGTAGGTATTGACGGTTGTTATTTGGTGTAGTAGGTATTGACGGTTGTTATTTGGTGTAGTAGGTATTGACGGTTGTTATTTGGTGTAGTAGGTATTGACGGTTTTTCATTTGGTGCAGTATGTATTGACGTTTACTATTAGGTGTATTAGGTATTGACGGTTGTTATTTGTTGTAGTAGGTATTGACGTTTACTATTAGGTGTATTAGGTATTGACGGTTGTTATTTGGTGTAGTAGGTATTAACAATTATCATTTGGTGTCGTAGGTATTGATAGTTTGTCATTTGGTTTAGTAGGTATTGACGGTTGTTTTTTGGTGTAGTTGGTATTGACGTAATTCGGTGTGGTGTAAGGGTACTTCACATTTAAACTTAACTCTAGTATGTTCCCATTGATAAAAATCAATGTTTACATGTAGTTTATAAACAGGTGCAGTCGATAGTAAATGTAGACCATTTCGGGGCCTTTTATAGCTGACGATGAGGTATGGGCTTTGCTCATTTTTGAAGCCGTATAATTGTTAATTTCTGCGTCATTTGGTTTCTTGTGAAGAGTTGTCTCATAAGCAATCATATCACATCTTCTTTTCCTTTTACATTTGTGGGTTAAGTGTACATGTGCATAAAACTAGATGTTAAAAAATAAAGTAGATTCGATTATGAATATTTAAGGAAATTACATATAATGAATACAAATGATAATAATAGAGTAATGAATTAAGATATTTACCTTTTTATATGACAAAAACCCAACAATTGCTCATTTTAAACTTGATGAGTACGGATAATTTAGCGCGAAAATTGTTTTCACATTTTGTACACAACTATTTCTTGCAAAGTCCTGCGCACAACAATAATTCTATATCGCTGTCATACGAGTGAGAGGTTTAGCTAGCTATAGAATCATGTTTAATCCACCATTTTCAGCATAAGGAAATACCTTTACCATGTCAGGAATATGATAGTTGTTTTCCATTCGTTTGATGTTTTTGAGCTTTTCATTTTGCCATTTGATAAAGGACTTTCCGTTTTGAACTTTCCTTCTGTATTTCTGTTATTTCACCTTTTTTTTGGGAATATAAATATGTTCACTTATGTTTTCTTCCGATCGACCGTAAAATCCTCGCCAAAGTGGGCCGCGTCTGTTTGGCTGTGCGGGATGTACAAGTACTCAGCCATATCTGGTTAGAATGGGGACATTGAATCCGATGCATCATGAAGAGAGAGTGCCACGCTCTCTGTATGTTAAAAACCATTGCAATCATTCTCTGAGGGGTCCGGGGATGGTCTGTTGCAAGGCAACATTTCTGTCACTAAGCAAAATACTGTGAGTATTTTCCATTTGCCCCGATCTTCTTCCCCGACGGCCTTTGTTATTGTATTTATAGGGAATTTGTTTTCGTCCTGAACATGTATGTAACATTTGCCACTGGACATTAAACAACCGCCAATCGATCAATTTATTGAAATCATTTTCAAAATCCTGTTTTCGCCCATTGTTACATTTTAATGTAGCAACATTCCAGCAGCGCCTAGCTGCATACGGAGTATATATCTCCAATTTGATACTATATTCCATGGCTTGTGTTTTCTATCATAATTTCCATAGTTGAGGGTTGCTGCTCACAATGAAGCTATTAAACCAAGAGTACCGCAGTGGCGGATCCAGAAATTTTCATAAGGGGGGGGGGGGGGCGGGTGGCACCGACTGCTTAAGAGGGGGCCCGCTCCAGTCATGCTTCAGTGATTTACTAGTATATAACCAACCTAATTGTTCCCAGAAAAGGTGGGGGACCCTGCCCCCCTAAATCCGCATCTGGTACCAAGTGGAGAAGTTGAAATCTTTCCTTCGCAAATTTTACGGACGCAATCACGAGTTAATTGACCGTTACGGAACATCCGTATCACAGTTGATAGCGGATATGTTCCTAATATCGTAACTACAACCCCGTTCCCTTTACCCGAATATGACCGTAGTACGGAATTAGACTTATTACCGGGGTATGTACTAACATGAGCAACACGACGGATGTCACATGTGGAGCCGGATCTGCTTATCCTTCCGGAGCACCTGAGGTCACATACAGTTTTGGTGGGGTTCGTGTTGCTCAGTCTTGAGTTTTCTATGTTGTGATTTGTGTACTTTTGTTTGTCTGTTTGTCTTTTTCTTTTTGTAGCCATGTTTATTTACGACTTATGAGTTTCAATGTCCCTTTGGTATCTTTTGTCTCTCTGTTACTCTCATGTTTATTTACGACTTATGAGTTTCAATGTTCCTTTGGTATTTTTTGCCTCTCTGTTACTCTCATGTTTATTTTCGACTTATGAGTTTCAATGTTCCTTTGGTATCTTTTGCCTCTCTGTTACTCTCATGTTTATTTTCGACTTATGAGTTTCAATGTCCCTTTGGTATCTTTTGTCTCTCTGTTACTCTCATGTTTATTTTTGACTAATGAGTTTCAATGTTCCTTTGGTATCTTTTGTCTCTCTGTTACTCTCATGTTTATTTACGACTTATGAGTTTCAATGTCCCTTTGGTAACTTTTGTCTCTCTATTACTCTCATGTTTATTTTCGACTTATGAGTTATGTCCCTTTGGTATCTTTTGTCTCTCTGTTACTCTCATGTCTATTTTTGACTTATGAGTTTCAATGTCCCTTTGGTATCTTTTGTCTCTCTGTTACTCTCATGTTTATTTTTGACTAATGAGTTTCAATGTCCCTTTGGTAACTCTTGTCTCTCTGTTACTCTCAAGTTTATTTACGACTTATGAGTTTCAATGTCCCTTTAGTATCGTTCGCCTCTCTATTACTCTCATGTTTATTTTCGACTTATGAGTTATGTCCCTTTGGTATCTTTTGTCTCTCTGTTACTCTCATGTTTATTAACGACTTATGAGTTTCAATGTCCCTTTGGTATCTTTCGCCTCTGTGTTACTCTCATGTTTATTTTTGACTTATGAGTGTCAATGTCCCTTTGGTATCTGTTGTCTCTCTGTGACTCTCATGTTTATTATTGACTTATGAGTTTAAATGTCCCTTTGGTATCTTTTGTCTCTCTGTTACTCTCATGTTTATTTTCGACTTATGAGTTTCAATGTCCCTTTGGTATCTTGTGTCTCTCTGTTACTCTCATGTTTATTTACGACTTATGAGTTTCAATGTCCCTTTGGTATCTTTTGTCTCTCTGTTACTCTCATGTTTATTTACGACTTATCAGTTTCAATGTCCCTTTAGTATCTTTTGTCTCTCTGTTACTCTCATGTTTATTTACGACTTATGAGTTTCAATGTCCCTTTGGTATCTTTTGTCTCTCTGTTACTCTCATGTTTATTTTCGACTTATCAGTTTCAATGTCCCTTTGGTATCTTTTGTCTCTCTGTTACTCTCATGTTTATTTTCGACTTATCAGTTTCAATGTCCCTTTGGTATCTTTTGTCTCTCTGTTCCTCTCATGTTTATTTTCGACTTATGAGTTTCAATGTCCCTTTGGTATCTTTTGTCTCTCTGTTCCTCTCATGTTTATTTTCTTATGAGTTTCAATGTCCCTTTGGTATCTTTTGTCTCTCTGTTACTCTCATGTTTATTTACGACTTATCAGTTTCAATGTCCCTTTAGTAACTTTTGCCTCTCTGTTACTCTCATGTTTATTATTGACTTATGAGTTTCAATGTTCCTTTGGTATCTTTTGTCTCTCTGTTCCTCTCATGTTTATTTTCGACTTATGAGTTTCAATGTCCCTTTGGTATCTTTTGTCTCTCTGTTACTCTCATGTTTATTTTCGACTTATCAGTTTCAATGTCCCTTTGATATCTTTTGTCTCTCTGTTCCTCTCATGTTTATTTTCGACTTATGAGTTTCAATGTCCCTTTGGTATCTTTTGTCTCTCTGTTCCTCTCATGTTTATTTTCGACTTATGAGTTTCAATGTCCCTTTGGTATCTTTTGTCTCTCTGTTACTCTCATGTTTATTTACGACTTATGAGTTTGAATGTCCCTTTAGTATATTTTGCCTCTCTGTTCCTCTCATGTTTATTTACGACTTATGAGTTTGAATGTCCCTCTGGTATCTTTTGTCTCTCTGTTACTCTCATGTTTATTATTGACTTATGAGTTTCAATGTTCCTTTGGTATCTTTTGCCTCTCTGTTACTCTCATGTTTATTTACGACTTATGAGTGTCAATGTCCCTTTGGTATCTTTTGTCTCTCTGTTACTCTCATGTTTATTTTCGACTTATGAGTTTCAATGTCCCTTTGGTATCTTTTGCCTCTCTGTTACTCTCATGTTTATTTACGACTTATGAGTTTCAATGTCCCTTTGGTATCTTTTGTCTCTCTGTTACTCTCATGTTTATTTTTGACTTATGAGTTTAAATGTCCCTTTGGTATCTTTTGTCTCTCTGTTACTCTCATGTTTATTTTCGACTTATGAGTTTCAATGTCCCTTTGGTATCTTGTGTCTCTCTGTTACTCTCATGTTTATTTACGACTTATGAGTTTCAATGTCCCTTTGGTATTTTTTGTCTCTCTGTTACTCTCATGTTTATTTACGACTTATGAGTTTGAATGTCCCTCTGGTATCTTTTGTCTCTCTGTTACTCTCATGTTTATTTTCGACTTATCAGTTTCAATGTCCCTTTGGTATCTTTTGTCTCTCTGTTCCTCTCATGTTTATTTTCGACTTATGAGTTTCAATGTCCCTTTGGTATCTTTTGTCTCTCTGTTCCTCTCATGTTTATTTTCTTATGAGTTTCAATGTCCCTTTGGTATCTTTTGTCTCTCTGTTACTCTCATGTTTATTTACGACTTATCAGTTTCAATGTCCCTTTAGTATCTTTTGTCTCTCTTTTACTCTCATGTTTATTTACGACTTATTAGTTTGAATGTCCCTCTGGTATCTTTTGTCTCTCTGTTCCTCTCATGTTTATTTTCGACTTATGAGTTTCAATGTCCCTTTGGTATCTTTTGTCTCTCTGTTCCTCTCATGTTTATTTTCGACTTATCAGTTTCAATGTCCCTTTGGTATCTTTTGTCTCTCTGTTCCTCTCATGTTTATTTTCGACTTATGAGTTTCAATGTCCCTTTGGTATCTTTTGTCTCTCTGTTCCTCTCATGTTTATTTTCGACTTATGAGTTTCAATGTCCCTTTGGTATCTTTTGTCTCTCTGTTACTCTCATGTTTATTTACGACTTATGAGTTTGAATGTCCCTTTAGTATATTTTGCCTCTCTGTTCCTCTCATGTTTATTTACGACTTATGAGTTTGAATGTCCCTCTGGTATCTTTTGTCTCTCTGTTACTCTCATGTTTATTATTGACTTATGAGTTTCAATGTTCCTTTGGTATCTTTTGCCTCTCTGTTACTCTCATGTTTATTTACGACTTATGAGTGTCAATGTCCCTTTGGTATCTTTTGTCTCTCTGTTACTCTCATGTTTATTTTCGACTTATGAGTTTCAATGTCCCTTTGGTATCTTTTGTCTCTCTGTTACTCTCATGTTTATTTACGACTTATGAGTTTCAATGTTCCTTTGGTATTTTTTGCCTCTCTGTTACTCTCATGTTTATTTTCGACTTATGAGTTTCAATGTTCCTTTGGTATCTTTTGCCTCTCTGTTACTCTCATGTTTATTTTCGACTTATGAGTTTCAATGTCCCTTTGGTATCTTTTGCCTCTCTGTTACTCTCATGTTTATTAACGACTTATGAGTTTCAATGTCCCTTTGGTATCTTTTGTCTCTCTGTTACTCTCATGTTTATTTACGACTTATGAGTTTCAATGTCCCTTTGGTATCTTTCGCCTCTCTGTTATTCTCATGTTTATTTACGACTTATGAGTTTCAATGTCCCTTTGGTATATTTTGCCTCTCTATTACTCTCATGTTTATTTACGACTGATGAGTTTCAATGTCCCTTTGGTATCTTTTGTCTCTCTGTTACTCTCATGTTTATTTTTGACTTATGAGTTTCAATGTCCCTTTGGTATCTTTTGTCTCTCTGTTACTCTCATGTTTATTTACGACTTATGAGTTTCAATGTCCCTTTGGTATATTTTGTCTCTCTGCTACTCTCATGTTTATTTTCGACTGATGAGTTTCAATGTTCTTTTGGTATCTTTTGTCTCTCTGTTACTCTCATGTTTATTTACGACTTATGAGTTTCAATGTCCCTTTGGTATCTTTTGTCTCTCTGTTACTCTCATGTTTATTTTCGACTGATGAGTTTCAATGTTCCTTTGGTATCTTTTGTCTCTCTGTTACTCTCATGTTTATTTTTGACTTATGAGTTTCAATGTCCCTTTGGTATCGTTCGCCTCTCTATTACTCTCATGTTTATTTACGACTTATGAGTTTCAATGTCGCTTTGGTATTTTTCGCCTCTCTGTTACTCTCATGTTTATTTACGACTTATGAGTTTCAATGTCCCTTTGGTATCTTTTGTCTCTCTGTTACTCTCATGTTTATTTACGACTTATGAGTTTCAATGTCCCTTTGGTATCTTTTGTCTCTCTGTTACTCTCATGTTTATTTACGACTTATGAGTTTCAATGTCCCTTTGGTATCTTTTGTTTCTCTGTTACTCTCATGTTTATTTACGACTTATGAGTTTCAATGTCCCTTTGGTATCTTTTGCCTCTCTGTTACTCTCATGTTTATTTACGACTTATGAGTTTCAATGTCCCTTTGGTATCTTTCGCCTCTCTGTTACTCTCATGTTTATTTACGACTTATGAGTTTCAATGTCCCTTTGGTATCTTTGCCTCTCTATTACTCTCATGTTTATTTACGACTGATGAGTTTCAATGTCCCTTTGGTATCTTTTGTCTCTCTGTTACTCTCATGTTTATTTACACTTATGAGTTCAATGTCCCTTTGGTATATTTTGTCTCTCTGTTATTCTCATGTTTATGTTTGACTTATGAGTTCAATGTCCCTTTGGTATATTTTGTCTCTCTGTTACTCTCATGTTTATTCTCGACTTATGAGTTTCAATGTCCCTTTGGTATATTTTGTCTCTCTGTTACGCCTTTTTTGTTCAGTTTTAATCAATCGAACGATTTTCTGAAGGTACCGACTATTCATCTTCGTGGGAAAAGCCATGTGTGTATTACATTGCCTTCATACGTAGTATATACCCTTAGTATTTTAATCAATTATGTGCAGCACATACATATAAAAAAAGAAATGTTTTGTTTTTACTCGATTTTTCGAATTCCCGATTTCCTGATTTCTCGATTTCGCGTGAAAGTGAAAGGAGAACACGCGAAAACGCGAAATGGCCGCATCCGGCCACCATACATATTCCTGACTTGGTACAGGCATTTTCAAATGTAGAAAATGGTGGATTGAACCTAGTTTTATAGCGCTAAACCTCTCACTTGTACATGTTGTATCACAGTCGCATCAGATTCCATTATATTTACATCGATGCGTGAACAAAACAGACATAATAGGTAACATTGTCAAAATATGGGTACAGCAGTCATCACTGTGTCACGATCTAAAAACAAACAAACATTCAACAAAGAAGCACAAACAGCATCTATTAAATTTAACGACGACATTCATTGCTTACTTATATATGTATTTCAAATCAACCCATAAAGAATTGAAATATTTAAAGTCCTGTTACTACATTCACATCTACTCTTAGTTTAGAGTCGCGTGTTTGACGCCGGAAAATGTAAACGTCACACAGGAAGAAATATAAAATAATTTTGTAGTTCAAAGTATTTTCAAAATTATAATTTCACATGGGGAATGGTGGTATACATGGTTGAGAAATCAAAAGGTTTTGTTAGAACTTATTTCAGAAAAAGACCGAGATTTAAAATTATCCAGAAGTTCACCAAAAAATATTAAAATGGCACAACCAGTAATATCATATCCTATTAAAATCTTAGTTAATAAATCAATTGAATGTTCAACTTTCCAGATAATGTTAAAGCTGGTCAGGTTTCTCCACTGTTTAAAAAGAATAACTCTCTAAACAAAAACAAAAACTATAAAATAACTCTCTAAACAAAAACTATAGACCTGTAAGTGTGTTTAAAAAGAATAACTCTCTAAACAAAACAAAAACTATAGACCTGTAAGTGTGTTTAAAAAGAATAACTCTCTAAACAAAAACAAAACTATAGACCTGTAAGTGTGTTTTAAAAGAATAACTCTCTAAACAAAAACAAAACTATAGACCTGTAAGTGTGTTTTAAAAGAATAACTCTCTAAACAAAACAAAAACTATAGACCTGTAAGTGTGTTTAAAAGAATAACTCTCTAAACAAAACAAAAACTATAGACCTGTAAGTGTGTTTTAAAAGAATAACTCTCTAAACAAAAACTATAGACCTGTAAGTGTGTTTAAAAAGAATAACTCTCTAAACAAACAAAAACTATAGACCTGTAAGTGTGTTTAAAAGAATAACTCTCTAAACAAAACAAAAAACTATAGACCTGTAAGTGTGTTTAAAAGAATAACTCTCTAAACAAAACAAAAAACTATAGACCTGTAAGTGTGTTTAAAAGAATAACTTCTAAACAAACAAAAACTATAGACCTGTAAGTGTGTTTAAAAGAATAACTCTCTAAACAAAACAAAAACTATAGACCTGTAAGTGTGTTTTAAAAAGAATAACTCTCTAAACAAAAACTATAGACCTGTAAGTGTGTTTAAAAAGAATAACTCTCTAAACAAACAAAAACTATAGACCTGCAAGTGTGTTTAAAAGAATAACTTCTCTAAACAAACAAAAACTATAGACCTGTAAGTGTGTTTAAAAGAATAACTCTCTAAACAAAACAAAAACTATAGACCTGTAAGTGTGTTTAAAAGAATAACTCTCTAAACAAACAAAAACTATAAATTAACTCTAAAAAAAACAAAAACTATAGACCTGTAAGTGTGTTTAAAAGAATAACTTCTAAACAAAACAAAAAACTATAGACCTGTAAGTGTGTTTAAAAGAATAACTCTCTAAACAAAACAAAAAACTATAGACCTGTAAGTGTGTTTAAAAGAATAACTCTCTAAACAAAACAAAAACTATAGACCTGTAAGTGTGTTTAAAAGAATAACTCTCTAAAACAAAACAAAAAACTATAGACCTGTAAGTGTGTTTAAAAGAATAACTCTCTAAACAAAACAAAAAACTATAGACCTGTAAGTGTGTTTAAAAGAATAACTATCTAAACAAAACAAAAAACTATAGACCTGTAAGTGTGTTTAAAAGAATAACTCTCTAAACAAAACAAAAAACTATAGACCTGTAAGTGTGTTTAAAAGAATAACTCTCTAAACAAAACAAAAAACTATAGACCTGTAAGTGTGTTTAAAAGAATAACTATCTAAACAAAACAAAAAACTATAGACCTGTAAGTGTGTTTAAAAGAATAACTCTCTAAACAAAACAAAAACTATAGACCTTGTAAGTGTGTTTAAAAGAATAACTCTCTAACAAACAAAAACTATAGACCTGTAAGTGTGTTTAAAAGAATAACTCTCTAAACAAACAAAAACTATAGACCTGTAAGTGTGTTAAAAGAATAACTCTCTAAACACAACAAAAAACTTAGACCTGTAAGTGTGTTTAAAAGAATAACTCTCTAAACAAAACAAAAACTATAGACCTGTAAGTGTGTTTTAAAAAGAATAACTCTCTAAACAAAACTATAGACCTGTAAGTGTGTTTAAAAAGAATAACTCTCTAAACAAAACAAAAACTATAGACCTGCAAGTGTGTTTAAAAGAATAATTCTCTAAACAAACAAAAACTATAGACCTGTAAGTGTGTTTAAAAGAATAACTCTCTAAACAAAACAAAAACTATAGACCTGTAAGTGTGTTTTAAAAGAATAACTCTCTAAACAAACAAAAACTATAAAATAACTCTAAACAAAAACAAAAACTATAGATCTGTAAGTGTGTTTAAAAGAATAACTCTCTAAACAAAACAAAAAACATATAGACCTGTAAGTGTGTTTAAAAGAATAACTATCTAAACAAAACAAAAAACTATAGACCTGTAAGTGTGTTTAAAAGAATAACTCTCTAAACAAAACAAAAACTATAGACCTGTAAGTGTGTTTAAAAGAATAACTCTCTAAACAAAACAAAAACTATAGACCTGTAAGTGTGTTTAAAAGAATAACTCTCTAAACAAAACAAAAAACTATAGACCTGTAAGTGTGTTTAAAAGAATAAGTATCTAAACAAAACAAAAAACTATAGATCTGTAAGTGTGTTTAAAAGAATAACTCTCTAAACAAACAAAAACTATAGACCTGTAAGTGTGTTTAAAAGAATAACTCTCTAAACAAAACAAAAAACTATAGACCTGTAAGTGTGTTTAAAAGAATAACTCTCTAAACAAAACAAAAAACTATAGACCTGTAAGTGTGTTTAAAAGAATAACTCTCTAAACAAAACAAAAAACTATAGACCTGTAAGTGTGTTTAAAAAAATAACTCTCTAAACAAAACAAAAAACTATAGACCTGTAAGTGAGTTTTAAAAAAATATATGAAAGAGTTATACATGATCAATTAATGGAATATTTAAATAAACATTTTCATACTCTTCTTTCGGCATTTCGGTCAGGTTTTGGTAACAAAACTGCACATATTAAAATAAAAAAAGACTGGAAAAAAGCTCTGGACGACAACAAAATTGCTGCAATTCTGGCGGATCTATCTAAAGCATTTGATTGTTTACCGCACGATTTACTTTTACTAAAGTTGGAAGCATATGGTCTGTCAAACATTCTCTAAAATAATTACAAGATTAGACACAATAACGTATAAAAATGGGAAGTTCTTACAGTGAATGAGATCGTATGTTTAAAGTTGTACCACAAGGATCATTCTTGGTCCGGTTTTTTCTTCATAAATGATATATTTCATTTTGTACAAAATAGAACCATTTATAATTATGCTAATAACAACACTGTATCATATAGTGATCATGATATAGATAAAGTTGTTGAAAGTTTAGAAGCTGATAGTTTTAATCAAATAAACTGGTTTTCGATACATTTAAGGCTAATCCTGACAAATTTCAGGCAATAGCCATTGAAAAAAAAACCAACCAAAAACAAACATAGTTTGACATTCAATGTAAATCGAAACAAAACATCTTGTGAAGACAATGTTACAGTTCTTGGAATAACTATAGATTTGGACTATAACTATAACAATCATATACATTTATTGGAGGGGAAATCGCCAGGTGGTTAAAACGTAGGGATGGTAGAATAACTATAGATTTGGACTATAACTATAACAATCATATACATTTAGTTGAGGGGAAATCGCCAGGTGGTTAAAACGTAAGGATTGTAGAATAACTATAGATTTGGGCTATAACTATAACAATCATATACATTTAGTTGAGGGGAAATAGCCAGGTGGTTAAAACGTAGGGATGGTAGAATAACTATAGATTTGGACTATAACTATAACAATCATATACATTTAGTTGGGGGGAAATCACCAGGTGGTTAAAACATAGGGATGGTAGAATAATTATAGATTTGGACTATAACTATAACAATCATATACATTTAGTTGAGGGGAAATCGCCAGTTGTTGAAACGTAGGGATGGTAGAATAACTATAGATTTGGACTATAACTATAACAATCATATACATTTAGTTGGGGGGAAATCGCCAGGTGGTTAAAACATAGGGATGGTAGAATAACTATATATTTGGGCTATAACTATAACAATCATATACATTTAATTGAGGGGAAATCGCCAGGTGGTTAAAACGTAGGGATGGTAGAATAACTATAGATTTGGACTATAACTATAACAATCATATATATTTAGTTGAGGGGAAATCGTCAGGTGGTTAAAACGTAGGGATGGTAGAATAACTATATATTTGAACTATAACTATAACAATCAAATACATTTAGTTGAGGGGAAATCGCAAGTTGGTTAAAACGTAGGGATGGTAGAATAACTATAGATTTGGACTAAAACTATAACAATCATATACATTTAGTTGAGGGGAAATCGCCAGGTCGTTAAAACGTAGGGATGGTAGAATAACTATAGATTTGGACTATAACTATTACAATCATATACATTTGGTTGAGGGGAAATCGCCAGGTCGTTAAAACGTAGGGATGGTAGAATAACTATAGATTTGGACTATAACTATAACTATCATATACATTTAGTTGAGGGGAAATCGCCAGGTGGTTAAAACGTAGGGATGGTAGAATAACTATATATTTGGACTATATCTATAATAATCATATACATTTATTTGAGGGGGAATCGTCAGGTGGTTAAAACGTAGGGATGGTAGAATAACTATAGATTTGGACTATAACCATAACAATCATATACATTTAGTTGACGGGAAATCGCCAGGTGGTTAAAACGTAGGGATGGTAGAATAACTATAGATTTGGACTATAACTATAACAATCATATACATTTAGTTGAGGGGAAATCGCCAGGTCGTTAAAACGTAAGGATGGTAGAAAAACTATAGATTTGGACTATAACTATAACAATCATATACATTTAGTTGACGGGAAATCGCCAGGTGGTTAAAACGTAGGGATGGTAGAATAACTATAGATTTGGACTATAACTATAACAATCATATACATTTAGTTGAGGGGAAATCGCCAGGTGGTTAAAACGTAGGGATGGTAGAATAACTATAGATTTGGACTATAACTATAACAATCATATACATTTAGTTGAGGGGAAATCGCCAGGTGGTTAAAACGTAAGGATGGTAGAATAACTATAGATTTGGACTATAACTATAACAATCATATACATTTATTGGAGGGGAAATCGCAAGGTGGTTAAAACGTAGGGATGGTAGAATAACTATAGATTTGGACTATAACTATAACAATCATATACATTTAGTTGAGGGGAAATCGCCAGGTGGTTAAAACGTAGGGATGGTAGAATAACTATAGATTTGGACTATAACTATAACAATCATATACATTTAGTTGAGGGGAAATCGCCAGGTGGTTAAAACGAAGGGATGGTAGAATAACTATAGATTTGGACTATAACTATAACAATCATATACATTTAGTTGAGGGAAAATCGCCAGGTGGTTAAAACGTAAGGATGGTAGAATAACTATAGATTTGGACTATAACTATAACAATCATATACATTTAGTTGAGGGGAAATCGCCAGGTGGTTAAAACGTAGGGATGGTAGAATAACTATAGATTTGGACTATAACTATAACAATCATATACATTTAGTTAGTCTACTGCAACAAAGGCGCATTTCAAAAATTATTGCGCGGTTATGCAGTTTTTAACTTAAATTCTAATAGCTGCCTTGCCATCTGCTTATAAATATTCATGTCCACCGTACACAACCCATCGCAATTGCCAAAAAGAAATCTTACAAAACATGTGCATGTAGCCAACCAGCAATCGCTTAATAACCTGGTGACCTTAAAGCATGTGTGCTATATAAAAAAAATCAAAGGAACACGCTGCCATGTGATAACCTTAGTGTATTGCCCTAGATAAAACAACTGGTCCGCGTATGGAAAATTCCACTAGTTGACATCTTTACATGCATGACGCAATACGGGGCGTTATTAATCAAGAGGAATAAAATATAGTTAATATATTTCTCTGTCATATATCATATTAAATCAGAATTGCTAGAAGATGTAAAAAAGCACTGTTAAACTAAACTCTAAATACAATTTTGTATTATAACCAAATCAAATATGTTCGTCCTCTAAAAATGAAGTCTTTTTTTTTATAACCAATAGTAACTGACAGTTGTTGAAAACTTGTGGGAAAAATGTAGTACGATTTATATTTACAGAAATTTCTGTAAAACCATTGAACAGTTCATTTTAATAGATTGACACCTTGCAATGATTCATTAAATGATTGTGTACTGTTTCCTTGTTGGTTTGAACTTAAATGCTTTTGTTTAAAAGAAGCGCATGACAAGGGTCCGCTTAATGATAAAGGCAGTGCGTTGTATTCCTTGGCAGATTATATACAGTATTTTCCAACGTTATATGTAACGCAAAGTAATATGTACGTTCTGCATACTCATGACAGCGGTGCTTCCTATTGTAGTATAAGGTAGAGGCAGAAATGTAGAATAAGGACCAATTGTCGAATTAAGTTTTAAAAGACTGGACAACAAGCACGAATCTTTGATGATGTTTCGCCAAGAGTTAAAGGTTCCGTGATACTTTCTGTTAACGTCTGTCATATACGTATCTTATCATCATTATCAACCCGCTGGTACAAAGAAAGGGATGCTACTGACTTATGTCCAGTTAACAGCATGCATGGGGCGAATAACATTGCAATGTGATTCATTACATTACAATTACTTTGACAAAATCATGCATTATATTACAATTACCATTACATGAATTTATCAAAGTAATGCATTACATTACAATTACTTTTGCAAAGTAGTCCATTGAAATACACATTACATTTGTAAATTTTATTTATATCAAGTGAAAAAAAATTCAAACATTTTGAATAACAACATAAAGTCAACATAAAGTCACAAAAGCATATTCAGTAACTGTTCCATGCATTGAATATAAATATATATGTAAAACGTCTATTCAATAGGACAATGAGGACTATTGCATTTCAGCATCATTAGGGTTTCAAATGTGTCATCCTTCTTTCGCATTCTATCAGACCTGAATACTTATCAAAAGATGTTATGCACTCTTTATACTCATGCAAGATATTCTCAGCAGTATATCTACCTTTGAACCGTTTACAAGCAATCATTGCAGATTTCATTTCCCAGTTTAATACATAATGAGCTGTTATGCCAAGAAATCCTTTCATTGACCTGTTAGACCATAGGTCAACAGTAAGACAGATGTGACCAGCTTTTTTAAGATTGTCGTGCAATAATTGCATGACGTACTTCCTTGGCTCATGTAATGTTAACAATCCTGCATTGCACATTAACATGCAATTACTTGGGAAAATGTAATGCATTATCATGCATTACCATTACACTTTTGCATCACCCCATAAAATAAATATTGATTTAGATAATTTGCAAAATTGGTCTGAAAAGTGGATGCTAAAATTTAATCCTAATAAAACAGACATTATGATTTTTAATACTAGGAATATGCAGAACGTCCTTACTTTTGATTTTGGTGGAGTCTCAATAGCTCCTGTAGATACACATAAACATTTAGGTATTATTTTTAGTAGTGACTGTAAATGGAATAAACATGTTGATAAACTGATAGAGAAGATGTCAAAACAAGTAAATGTACTGAGGAAACTAAAATTTAGACTAAAAAGGGAAAGATTTATATGATTAATTTTATTCGTCCTATTTTGGAATATTCATCTGAAGTTTGGGACAACTGTGGGAAAATTAATTCCGAACGGTTAGAAAAGATTCAGATTGAAGCTGCACGTATAGTTACCGTTTTACCATGTTATGCTAGTATCAACTCTATTTATAGAGAGACGGGATGGGAGAAATAAAGTGTCAGACGGGAAGTTAAAAAACTGACCATGTTTTATAAAATTGTAAATAACCAAACACCGGATTATTTACAAGTATTGGTTCCTCCGTATGTATCAGATACTAATAATTATAACCTGCGAAATAGACATAACATTAATATACCATTGAATCGTCTATCAGTTTATCAACAGTCTTTTTTTCCATCTTCTATTACATTGTGGAATGAATTAGATTTGCATATTCGTCAAATTCCTACTTTTTCTTCTTTCAAGCTACAATTGCAACAACTGTATTTTCATAATGTAAAACCTCCTAGGTACTATTTTTATGGAGATCGACTGCTATCCATATTACATGCAAGGCTACGCAACAAGTGCAGTGCACTTAGCGCAGATTTAAACAAGGCCAATTTAGTACATGATGCATATTGTGCATGTGGTGTAACAGCCACTATGTTCCGTCAGTTACTTTGTTCCGGCGGAACTTTTCAACTAGTTATTTCATTCCGATGGAACTTTCCAACTAGTTGTTTTATTCCGAGTCCAGTCGAAAAGTTCCGGAAAAAGTAGCTAGTTGAAAAGTCCCGGAACAATGTAACTAGTTGAATAGTTCTGGCGGAACAGAACAACTAGTTACATCGTTCCGAATACATCATATTTCGTCCTTTTTGTAGAAAGAGGGGGAAGAATGAGTATCAGTATATATAAGAGCAAATCATTAACTTACAAGAATACCCAACGCACTGAACGGGTTTTTTTTTGGGGGGGGGGGGGGTACAAATATGAAAAAAAGGGCATGGAACTTTATTGTTGGGGAAATAATGAAAAATGTATTTAAATTTTGATGTACTGAGGGGGAAGAACAACCTCCCCAAGGAAATTTAAGTTGTATTTCATAGCTCACATAAAACTGAATAAGTTGCATTGTCATGCAAATTAAGTATTCATAGTACCCTCAAGAGAGGGAAGAATACCCCCTCCTCATGTAGGTCGTTGCACTAATTCTGCAAATGGAACTTTGTGACTGGATGATAAGTTCCGTTGGAACTTTTGGGTTAGTTTATTAGTTTCGGTTTTGACTTATTTGCCAAAGAGGAACTTTGTGGCTAGTTGATAAGTTCCTGGCTTTTGACTTTTGTAATCAGTATCTTGGTTTCCCTTTAAAATGTTCAAATATAATAGGTTGCGCTTGAACTTTGCATCAATTCTCCAAATGGAACTTTCTGCCTGGTTGATAAGTTCCGTTGGAACTTTTGGGCTAGTTTGTTAGTTCCGGTTTTGACTAATTTGGCAAAAAGGAACTTTCTAACTAGTTGATATGATCCGTTGGAACTTTTCAACTAGTCACTTTGTTCCGGTGGAACTTTTAAACCAGATGAAGAACAAAGTAACTAGTTAATAAGTTCCTCCGGAACTTTTCGGCTAGTTAGTTCTTTCCGCCTGGAACTTTCCAACGTCGGAACAAAAGACCATTTACATAGTTACACTAGTGAAAGTGTTGAACACTATTTATTATATTGTAATAACTTTGCATCGCAAAGAAATGTTATGCTTACTGAACTGACCCACTTAGACATTCCTGTTACAATTGATTTGTTATTGTTTGGTAATGACAACTTAGATACAAAAGACAATTTTGTAATATTTTCTGCAGTACATAAATATATAAAAGAAACTCAACGTTTCTCACACTGATAACAACCTTGCTGGTTTTTGTTTTATTTACTAGTTTACAGTACAGACGATGCATTGTTCGAATGATTGATTTGTTGTTCATAACGGTTAACATAATGTTTCGCCTCAATGGATTTCAATTATTGAATTTAATACAAAAATGATACTTACATTAAATCTATGTTCCTGTCATCCCCTTATCCGTATTTTCAACGTCAGAATGTAATGTCCGTATCACAAATATATATAATCACAATATTGCACTTTACTTTTTACAACTTATACAGGTAAATATTATAGAAAGTCATTGAAAAACACACTAGTAACAGTAGGTGTTTTCGTTTGGGTGTGTTTGATTATTCAAAATAAGAACGTATGATATCCATTGAGCCGTTTCTATTATTTGTGTGTGTATAAATATTATAATAACAATAGTTGTGATTTATTTAATTATTTTTCATGCCTTCATGCTTATTAGAAAATTACAAATGTATGTAATGTGCTATATAAATATAATGAAACGTCGCACGCTACTGGTGTTACTTTGGTGAAATCACGGACAAGACACATTCATGTTGTTAATTTTTAAACATAAACAATGATATTATAAAGTGTTGTATATCATTTTGAAGCTTTTAAACTCTTCTTTCAGATTATTGCAATTTTGTATATGTAACAGACCATTTTCATTAATTTAAACTCAATAAAACCTTTATTTTGCAATATGATTTCCTTGTCCCGCGTTACACTTTTAGTTTTGTGAAATTCTGAATATCGTAAAAAACATATAATTTTTTTTACCAAACGATATAAAAGTTTGTCAAGAACAAGCAATTTATAAGTGGGTGAAGACGTAATGTCGATTTTTCTCTCTCGAAAAGACGGAAATATAAGAAAAAGGGATCAAGATGATGCAAATTATCATGTGTCCCATGCACGAAAGGTTGCCGTAATTTTTTTAATTTCTCCCAAAAAGGGTATTCCAGAGCAATCCCCATGTAAAAGGAAATAATTCTTATACTAGTATTTTGTACAAAGATCACTCTTTCGCCCCATGCAATAATCAGGAAATTTTAAAACAAATTCTTTTTATTCGAGTTGATTAGCAATGTCCGACATTTTGTCCCCTTCAAACCAAATTAAACGTAGGGTTACGTTTTCTGTGTTTTCGTGATGTTTATTTCATACAGTGTCATTCGCTACATAAAAAAAAATATAATGGATAAAAGTACAAAAAATTATCTCTATTTTGATATTAAATTCCCATAAGTTAAATCTAATATACAAGATATCAGATAAAACTAAAATGTCCGATACAATGTCCCCACTTACGGTTTTGACGTTATTTAATAAAATATGCTTCTAACGTTCCGTCTAATTGTCATGCTTGCGGTTTTCACAGACGATTTGGAATACGGCTATTTTATTTTGTTGCTTAATAAGAAAACTTTAAAATTAAAGTTTTTTGTTTGAAGCTCTACCGATTCACAAAGAAGGGGTGGGGAGAGATATTTCCTCGCGGAACTGAAGTGTTTTCCGGACTATAATAGTCGGATCCGCTATAATACAAATTAATAGGAAAAAAACCAGCTATAATAACCCTTGCATATATTTGTGCAGAACTGCCCAATATTTACTACAAAATACAGCTATTTTGTATATCTAATAAAGGTTCGTTTTTCCAGTCTGTATCACCTACCCTATTCGCATACCCCGTATCGCATAGCTAAACCCGTATCGCATACCCCGTATCGCATGGTAAAACCCGTATCGCATACCTTTTTTTTTTTTTTTTTTTTTTTTAACAGAAAGTCAGTTTTTTGGTTTTTTTGCTTAAGAAAAAATTTCCTAAAAATAGGTCAATTTTTTGAATGACGTCATTGTTTGGTATGTAACGTCACGAACGTCAAGTTTTCATATTGTATATGACGTAACGAACATCAAGTTTTTACAACATATTTTTTGGCACACTAAATGCAACTATAAAAAATACAAAACACTCAAATAAATACAATAATAAACAAAATATTTTCAAAACAACAGTTTGTAAGGTAACCCAGGTGCTTCGTATAAATAATTGAGCAGTTATTTTAAGGCTTTGAAACAAGACAGAAGCAGAATTGAAGGTAACCCAGTGCTATGGGTCAGAAAACAGTTCTGTTGAAATGTATGATAAAGCGTATAATACATGGCAAAATCCGTATCACATGCCGTATCACCCTCGACCAATATCATCCCTCGGGCCTAAGGGCCCTCGGGCTGATATTGATGTCTCGGGATGATACGACATATGATACGGATTTTGCCATGTATTATTCTCTATATAATATGGGGAAGACGGAACTAAGTTGAAAAACTTGTGTCTAATCCATTTGTTTTGAACAATAAAATATGTTTAAGGTTTATGACCCCTTCTGTAGCCATTTTTGTACGAACTTTTTAAACTTCAATTCTACCAAAACTACAGATATAATGATAAATAGGGATAGGCCATTTTGTACATATACCAAGGGGAAACTTGATGCAAATCATTATTATTTACTGTTTCATTACATTTAATAGAAAAAGAGTACTTTGTGGCAAATGAACCAAGATTTTTATAGAAAATCCACAGCCTTTAATACAGAAATTTTTGCTATAAAATTTTAAACATAGATTACTCACTTGCTTTTCTATGATGTGCTAGTGTTTATTTTTTACAAAAAGTTCTAACCAACCTGTAAATTCCAAAATACCTCGTGCTGAGTCACTAAAGTCGAGCGCACCCTTAAAGGTGTACTTGATTTGGTCCATATTTTTATTTGTTTTAAGGGAGCTCCATTTGATTTTTATGGGGGGTCTAGGATGTAAAATTTTGTCCTGCATTTTTCTTTAGTTGTAATCTCTGTCCTGCCTTTTTATTTTTCACTCTATTCGGTCCTGCCTTTTTTTATTAGTTTATCCTGACTTTTTTTTACCTAAATTGTCATCCTGCCTTTTTTTTTGGCAAAGTGTCTCATCCTGCCTTTTTTTTTTAACTCAAAACTCCTGTCCTGCCTATTTTTTTCAAATTTCATCCTAGCCCCCCCCCTCCCCCCCCCATAAAAATCAAATGGTAGCTTCCTAACCAATAACTACATTAATAAACTTGTTTTAAGGGAATCAATACTAGCACTGCATGCAATAATGCTATATCTATCAGTCATTTAGTTTCCAGATATGAGAGCACAAGGATAAAGGCTGTGGATTTTCTATAAAATGTCCATATGTTTAGCATTGAATCAACACAAGGGTACATAAACCTTAAACTATTACCCATGCATGCCTGGTTAACGGCCATTATCAGTACATTACATAATTAGTTGTCAGCTGGAACGGTTGCCACGGAGCTAGGACAGAATGGTTTGTGTAGTTTCAGACAAATTGTACTTCTTGCTCAAGCATGTATTGAAACTGCCAAGCGGTTTTTTTTTTCGCCCACATAAATGTTATTATACTATGTAGGGTCTTTCGAATAAACTGACTGTTCCAAAGAATACTTATATTCATCGCTGACAAATGCGCGTTGTACATTATTTTCAGAGTTTCTGAATTTAACGTCAATTTTGATGGAATTCCGTTGATTATCTATGTTGAAATTAAGTACAGAACAATTATAATTTTGATTTCATTTTTTTCCTCAAAAATAAAAATTACGTTTTGCTTTTCTTCCTACAAAATTTGACACTTTGGTACACTGATTCAAAAAGACATGATAAAACATTTATCACGTTTGGATAGTTGGTTTCCGGCCCTCCTCTTAACCCGCCTATGTTTAAACTAGGCTTTCCCTGAGAACACTCCAACAATTCATATGACATCTAGTATGAAATCATATTTTAGGAAATAAACCATTTCATATTGTACCTAAATGTATTTATTTATTATTTTGTATGCATTATTCCGTTATCCTGTAATTTCCTCGTCTTAAATACAATAAAAAAAGGATATATTCTTTGATAGTCAATAAGACAACTATTCACAAGAGACCAAATGCCGTAGACTTTAGTATCTATGGGTTACCGTACGGCCTTCAGCCATGAGCAAAACCCATACCGCCTAGCAATCTATAAAAGGTCCCGAAATGACGAATGTAAAACAATTCAAAAGAAAAAAAATAGCAACCTGATTTAGGTACCAATAATAAACGAAAAACAAATATGATATACAGCAACAAACGACAGTCTTATAACAAACTACGATGAGCACTATAATTACAAACCACAGTCTTATAACAAACTACGATCTAGCACTATAATTACAAACCACAGTCTTATAACAAACTACAATGTAGCACTATAATTACAATCCACAGTCTTATAACAAACTACGATCTAGCACTATAATTACAAACCACAGTCGTATAACAAAATTAAACTACGATCTAGCACTATAATTACAAACCACAGTCTTATAACAAACTACGATCTAGCACTATAATTACAAACGACAGTCTTATAACAAACTACGATTTAGCACTATAATTACAAACCATAATTACAAACCACAGTCTTATAACAAACTACGATCTAGCACTATAATTACAAACCACAGTCTTATAACAAACTACGATCTAGCACTATAATTACAATCCACAGTCTTATAACAAACTACGATCTAGCACTATAATTACAAACCACAGTCGTATAACAAACTACGATCTAGCACTATAATTACAAACCACAGTCTTATAACAAACTACGATCTAGCACTATAATTACAAACGACAGTCTTATAACAAACTACGATTTAGCACTATAATTACAAACCATAATTACAAACCACAGTCTTATAACAAACTACGATCTAGCACTATAATTACAAACCACAGTCTTATAACAAACTACGATCTAGCACTATAATTACAATCCACAGTCTTATAACAAACTACGATCTAGCACTATAATTACAAACCACAGTCGTATAACAAACTACGATCTAGCACTATAATTACAAACCACAGTCTTATAACAAACTACGATCTAGCACTATAATTACAAACCACAGTCTTATAACAAACTACGATTTAGCACTATAATTACAAACCACAGTCTAAGATTCATACGACACTATAATTTTAACTTGTAATGAGCAGCACGACGAAGGTGGAGCAGTAGCTTCTCATTTCTTTTCTTTTATCTATGTTTAATATTTTTGGAAACAATATTTTTGATAATGATATACATGTACTCTCTGTGTTAAAAAGATTGTACTACTGTTACAACAACTACTATAACTAATACGAATATTACTCCAACTTTTACTTCTACTGCAAATGATTATAAAAAAAATAAAGAAGTAAAGTCAAGAAATTTATAAATAAAATATCAAAGCATTAAAAGTATTTGCTAGTTCATTAAGGAGTTGTCTCCACTTGGTGCTCCCCTTGCAACTCATATTACGTCATATAACAAGAGTATTAAGACTAAACAGCACATTTTGATTCGGTGTTCAGTAACATAGATTTCTTTACACAATATATTCCAGAAAGATACCAAACTGCATAAATAACATGAAAAAGCTCATTATCTGATCTTGTTTTCTCAACCGACGACGGTCACAGCGGTAGACTGACACATTAATCTACTGTTTCTACTGTCCATAGAACATATTATTTCCACTGTACCATTAATAACCGTTAATTGATCCAGTTTCTCTTTTCAGATTTTGGGCAGAAACCCTCTACCAACGAAATTCTATTCAAAAACAAATTCGAGACTTTTGTATTAACCGGCATAGCTTTTAATTATAAATCCGCAAATGCCTTACTTGCAATCAAGTTTTCAAGGACCTTTGATACAGTATCGATGATATTTCGTTAAGATAACTATATAATTACACTATAAAGGTATATATTATATTCTTGTGTCTGTAATAGGTAAAATAAAAACAAAAAAATAATATAATAATAAGAAGCTGTGCTTTGATCACCAATAAGACAAACTATAGACCAGAGATCAAATATCCACCAGAGATTGACTATTTACCCGACACCAACTATCTATCAGAGAACAACTAGGTATCGTTTAGAGACCAAATATCCACCAGAGATCAACCATCTACCGAAATCTACTAGAGACAAACTATCCACCAGTGACCAACTATCTAACAGAAATCACTGATCCACCAGGGATCGTTCAGAGATCAACTATCCACCAGGGACTAACTATTCACCAATCACCAACTATCTTACAGAGAACAACTATCCACCAGAGACCAACTATCTATCAGGGATCGTTCAGAGATCAAATATCTACCAGATATCAACTATCCTCCAGAAATTCGAGATCGTTCAGTTATCAAATAACTGACACCAACTTTTCACCATAGACCAACTATATATCAGAGATCAACCATCAACCAGAGATCAAATAACCACAAGTGACCAACCATCCAACAGAAATCGGTAAGAGATCAATTATCCACTAGAGACCAACTATCACCAGGGACCAACTATCACCTGACACCAACTGTTCACCAGAGACCAACTTTTCACCATAGACCAACTATCTTCAGAGACAAACTTTTCATCAGAGACCAACAATCACCAGAGATCAACTATTCACTAGATATCAAATATCCATTAGAGATCGTTTAGAAATAAGATATTATCGACCAGAGACAATTGATCTACCATACACCACGGATCCAGCAGAAACCACTGATTAACCAGAAACCGAATATCCACCAAAGACCAATGATCCACAAGAGACCAGTGATCCACCAGAGATAAACTATCCAACACAGATCAACAGAACGAAATATTAACGACTATAGGTCAACGTACGGCCTTCAACAATGATATCAACTATCCACCAGATACCAACTATCCGCCAGATACCAACTATCCATCCGAGAGACCAACTATTTATTAATTATCCACTATCTACCAGAAACCAACTATCCATCAAAGATTGTTTAAAGATCAAATATCCACCGGATAAAGTCTATCCACCAAAAATAAAAATCCATCCACCAGAAATAAAATCCACCTGAGATCAACTATCCACCACAGACCACTGATCCACCATAAACCACTAATTCAGCAGAGATCAACTATCTACCAGGAATCAAGTATGTACTAGAAATCAGCTATCCACCATAATTAAGTGAAAGAGAAAATTAACGACTACAGGCAAACTTGAACATATTAGTTGGCAAACATTACTACACAGAAGAGATCTTGCATCAGTAACCCTACTCTGCAAAATCCAACATCAACTAGTTTCCACATCAAACAAGCAGTACTTAGTACCATCAATTGAAAAAAAAAAGAGTAATAGTGCAGAGCGTAGTGCGGCGTAACATATTTTGCAGATTTTACCCCCCCCCCCCCCCAAAAAAAAGGTGGTGGCATAAAAGCTCTTTCAACCCCTAACCCCCGACTCCTCCACTCATGTTTGCCAGATTTAAATGATGTGGACTCTTAAGTGTGGCCTTCTCAGTTGTCATTCCTTTGTCGGAATTAAACCGTCCCTCCTTTTGAGGACATATGTGCGCATGGTTGTATCTTTATCCTACATTAAGTAGGTCTCCCAGTTAGAAAGGGTGGAGCAGATGTAAATCAAATATTTTTGTATCATGAAATTTTGTCTCTTTTAGAAAATGTCCAGAAAAGATCAATAAAATTCCATTTGCAGTTTTGTCCATATACAGACAATATTTCATATGATAAATGAATAGTATGAATATTATCTTGTTTTGAAAGAAGTATAAAACATGGTAAATATTGTGTATATAAAAACATTTCCGCATAGATTGCTTGACATATTGTTGTGAAAATGAATAATCAGTCCCTTGCTTTAATAAAAATGAAAAATCGTGTTTCAATAGTGCAGAAAATGAATAATATAATCTGTCCTCTTAGTTTGCAAAAATTAATAACCGATCAAAAACAAATCCTCCTGCCCTCCCCCTCCCCCATAATATCAAAGGGTCGTCCATTAAGGGAGCAAACCATTTAACTTCAAAGAGGGAGGAAGGGTATGATTTTATGTCTGAGTCATGCAAATATTTTCGAACTTTTGTTTTGGGGGTGTTGTTCAACGCTATCAATACAATTATTTTTTTCATTACTTAACACTGTAACATGTGTAAGGTATGGAGAAAATCTGGATTTAGAATATAGTGTTGGCTACGCTTGACCAGAATATTGTTTTGATGAAACTGGGGATCAGAATATATTTTTAGAAAAACCTTTCGTTCCCTTACTGTAATCTGTAATCTGTAATCTGTAAAGAAATACTACAAAACTACCGGAATTAATCAAATATTCCAAAATCGTGGTTTTTTTTTTATAATTCTAGACTTTTACACGTTAATAATAAATGTTGTAAAGTTCCTTCATTTTCATTACACATTTTACATATAGACATTTCTGAATTATTTATAAACTTGGTTCTAACTGTTTGTAGAATGTAACCTCCAGTAGCTATTTTCAATTTTGTAGGAATTGTGATAATTACCATTGAATTCATAGTGTTTATATTAGCAATAGGCTGACAACGTCCTGGTGTATATATCAATGACAAATATTGTAAGCTGGTATAAAGTTTTGCTTGATTCGGTATCTTCTCCGTCCAGAATTTTTGAAATTTGTAAGTTATTTCATTTTTCCATTGGTTTTTAGAAATTGGATTGACTAAAAAGTGTCCTTCTTGCTTTCTTTAAATTATCATCTTTTGCTTTACTTTAATCTTTTTGTACGACATATTCCTTTATGTGTTGCACAGATTTGAAGTTGGAAGAGTCAAATTGCCTAAAGTCCAAAAATGTTCAATTACTTTCTCAAGGTCACGTGATTTAAACTGTATAACAATTTGTTTTTGCTGGTTGTAGTAAGTATGACTCACGTTTACTAAAATCAAAGGTCAAATCAATCAAAATTTGTGTTTCATAGGGACAATTGCTAAGTATCGCTAATTCATCTGCGCTAGTAGGAGCACAAAATGAAATTGACCCAATTTTCCCTCCATATCCCAAATCAGCTAAAATGTCTTAAAGTGTAGATATAAATTTTGTAAAAGTCTGCACTAAGAGTCACACCTTGTCTTACGCTTTGTTCTATACTAAAAGTGTCTGATATTATGTTATTACATTTTACACAGGAAACAGCATTTCTTTTCTTAAATAAATTATCAATAATCAAAATAGATTGTTCTGAATTTTCATTTTATATAATCTTCTTATAAGCCCAGCATGTTTTACCGCATCGAATGCAGACTTTGCATCAAGCATAGTTATTATTGTTTGATCATTTATCTCAACACATTCTTTATGCAATTCTTATATAATAACAGAGCAGTTTAATGGTGCAGTTCTTCTTGTAAAACAACGGTGTAATGGATTTTGATATTTTATAATGTCAGGATTAATTCTGATCTTTAAAACAGCCTCAATGAGTTTGGATAATGTTGAAGTAATTGTTATTTCACGAAAATTTTTACTGTTTTTACAACTTCCTTTATTCTTAAAGAGCGGAATTACTATCCCTAATTTCTGTTCGTCTGGTATATAACAAAGTCTAAAAGTACTATCCAAAAGTTCTTTAAGGTGATAAATAAGAGATTGTCCTCCATATAATAAGTTTTGAGTTGAAACTCCAAATATATCTGGTGATTTATTTAAATTTAATAACTTAAAAGCTTCTACTATTTCATTTTAAGTAATACTTTAGTGCTTAAACATAGCTCTATAAATGTCAATTATATCAATATATTCTTGTTCGACCTTTTGTTGGTACTTGTTATCAATATGTTCATGAATAGAATTTTTTGTTAAATTTTCAAAATGATGTTTCCATCCACTTAGAATGGTGTTTTCTGTCCTATGCACTGTGTCCCCGTCAGTTGATGTGAATTCGCGGGAAATTGGCCATTTTAATACTTAAAGTCAAAGACGGAGTGTATCAATTCCGTTTTTAGCTCACCTGGCCCAAAGGGTCAAGTGATCTTTTCCCATCACTTAGCGTCCGTCGTCGTCTGTTGTCGTCCGTCGTCGTTAACTTTCACAACAATCTTCTTCTCTGAAACTACTGGGCCAAATTTTACCAAACTTAGCCACAATCATCATTCCTCAATCCTCAATCTTATGGCCTTATGGCACAACTCTTCTCATTGGTGCATATTACGACCTATGTGCATCTTCTTCCATTTGTTTTCTTCCATGCACTTTAATTTTGTTTTTGCTGTTACGATTGAGGTTGCGGATGTTCGAGTAAGTCGAAACGTCCTGTTTTTGAAATGATTTCTAACTTCCGTTTACATTTTTCTGTCACGGTTTTCTTGATCTAGTCTTTCTAGCAGGGTGCCTGTGTTGATTTTGCGGATTCCAATTTCCTTTGTAATTTGATGGAACATTTTTTCTCTATAACTCTCGTAGTTGAGGCACTGTGTGAGGTAGTGTTGTTGTGTTTCCTTGGTTCCACAGCTGCATAAGTCGGTGGTGTTTTGCCCTGTGCGTTGTTTATAATAGTTAAGGGTTGTATAGCCAGTTCTAAGTTGTATAAAGATGCTGAAGAATTGTTTGGTTGGATAGTCAAAGATTGGGATGTTTTTAACGTTTGGTGTTATCTCAAAAAGGTCTCTTCCTGTGTTGCTTAATTCCCATAGTCTTTGCCACTTCAGCATGACACTCTTGTGTGCACCTTGATTTACGTCTTGAAGGGTAATTATGTTGTTTTTTGGTAGGAGTTGTGTTGCTTCTTCTGCTGCTTGCTTTGCCAATAAGTCCGCTTCATTATTTCCTTGAATATTTGAGTGTCCTGGTGTCCATAGGATGCAAATTTCCATCCCTTTAGTTCTAAGGTCCTCGATGTGTTCTCTGATGTCTCAAATTACATCAATATATGATTTGGGTGCTGAATTTAGTGTGAGGAGTCCTACTGCAGCTATTTTCCCAAATAAATTAAAAGAAGCACAAGTATTACTTCTGCATAAAAAAATCATACACTCTTGATAAAGGAAACTATAGACCTGAAAGTATATTGACCATGTATAAAAAAAAAATTGAGAGGTCTATAGACAACCAACTTGTTGAACATTTTAATTTATTTTTCCACGTTTCTTTGTCAGCTTTTCGAAAAGGATACGGATGCCAAACCGCTCTATTAAAACTAATTGGAGATTGGAAAAAGGCTTTAGATCAGAATAAATATGAAGCAGCTATATTAATGGACTTGTCCAAGGCTATTAGTTGCCTACCCCATGATCTCCTCCTACTAAAATTAAAATCCTATGGGGTCGTATCCTCTTCTCTTAAAATTTTGGAAAGCTCAATGTATTTAACTAATAGAAAACAGTGTGTTAAAGTAGGTACTAATCCAAGCTACTGGCAAACAATGTTTAAAGGGGTGCGACATAGGTCGATATAAGGGCGATATTATTTAAAAAAAAAATTAAATGACATTTTCTATTTTATTCATAAAAGTGAACTCTATAATTATGCAGATGACAACACCCTTTCATACGCAGATAACGATTGAGATAGATTGATTAATACTTTAGAAAATAAAAGCAAAATTTTGATAAATTGGTTCTCACTAAATAAAATGAAAGCTAATCCAAAACAATTTCAAGCAATAGCTGTAAGTAAAAAAACTAAAGACAAACACCTAAAATTTAAATTAGAAGGTAATGCAATAGGATGTGAAGATAACGTTAAACTTCTAGGTGTAACAATAGATTTTAAACTAAATTTCAATGAACATGTCTCTATAATATGTAAAAATGCATCCAAACAATGAAATGTATTAAAAAGAATAGGTAAACCCCTGACTAAACGGGCGCACTAAGTTTGCGCACATTTGGGGGATTAAAATGTTTTACGTTTGCGCGCAGCTTTTGTAAACTCAGGTAAAAATATAAATAAAAATTAAATAAAATTATACCTGTCATAAAAATGCGCGCAATTGTAATCAAAAGCTGCGTGCAAACGTAATGATGTTGGCGCGCAAATGTAATGGTAATGCGCTCAAACGTAATGCACCGATTGGAATTTGTGTATTATAATTGTACTTTGGGGCACAAGAATGAAATATTATTATACGATTCAGAGTAGAATATTTCACTTATCTCTTTAGTTGTCTAAAACTAAACTCGGAAAATTAAATAATTTATTATTCTTTCATAATGTCCAAATTTAATTACTGCCCACTAGTTTGACACTTTTGTTGGGAGGTTAATGCCAAAAAAAAAAAATGGAGAAAATTCAAGAGAGAGCGTGACCAAGGTTTATCTATGAAGACTATTCAGCAAGTTATGAAGATCTTCTCTGCAAATCAAAAGTACCATCTTCAACATGTTTAAGAATAAGAAGAATGCGATCATTGGCTATTGAAGTTTTCAAAATTATTAATACAGACTGTCCTGTATATCTCCATGATTTAATAGACTTAAAGTAAAACACTTACTCTTTTTGATACTAGGGCCCCAGTCAACGAAGCTGTCCTAGGACTAGGACATGTCTTATGATGGTCTTAGTACACGTCTTAGTCCTAAGTCGGGTTAACGAAAGTCTTCTCTTGAACTGAATTTTAATGTGCGTATTGTTATGCGTTTACTTTTCTACATTGGTTAGAGGTATAGCGGGAGGGTTGAGATCTCACAAACGTGTTTAATCCCCGCCGCATTTTTGCGCCTGTCCCAAGTCAGGAGCCTCTGGCCTTTGTTAGTCTTGTATTATTTTAATTTTAGTTTCTTGTGTACAATTTGGAGATTAGTATGGCGTTCATTATCACTGGACTAGTATATATTTGTTTAGGGGCCAGCTGAAGGACGCCTCCGGGTGCGGGAATTTCTCGCTACATTGAGAACCTGTTGGTGACCCTCTGTTGTTGTTTTTCATTTGGTCGGGTTGTTGTCTCTTTGACACATTCCCCATTTCCATTCTCAATTTTATCCTAAATTTGGTCCCAAAGTAAGGATATACAAATAGATGTCTTAGGATAGTCCTAAAGGTTACAATGTCCTTAAACGTAATAAAAACAACAAATATAGCACTAACTCAATATTCTAATACAATATTAAACTATCATACTGTTATTAGAATTGAAGTAATAATTTAAAATATTTTCAATATTTGTTAAAGATTCAGTTGTATTATATTAAATTATTTCGTGCTGTTTATTTTGAAGCCTAAAACATACTAGCATTATAAGCAACGTTTTTTGCGACTAACCAAAACGGTGCAATATTAATTTGTATATTGGAAAAAAGTTGACTTCTTTTTTTAACTAATCCTGATTCGATACATGTTCTGAAATCGGGTGGACCTAAGTACAATATAAAGGCAGCAGTAGTATACCGCTGTTCAAAACTCATAAATCAATGGACAAAAAAACAAAATCGGGGTAACAAACTAAAACTGCGGGAAACGTATTAAATATAAGAGGAGAACAACGACACATCATTAAAATGTAACACACACAGAAACGGACTAAGCATTAGACAAAATCCTATTAGAATAACTAGTTTATGTACATAATCTAGTTAATGTACTAAAATTGAAGCACGAATATCGCATTTAACAAAGTTTTGTGACTATTTCCTTTTGTTTTCGTATTGAATTCATTTATATCTTTTATCATACTCACTTAATAACGTATTTATTAGTATTACGTTAAAACTTTAACTGTTGTTTTAAGTTAATTGTTTCCATATAAGAGTAGACACTAAAATACCATTAAATCTATGACATAGAAATTTCTACCTTTTTTTTCAAATAAATAAATGTGTTAGGATGGTTCTAGGACCATCGTAGTTAGGACTGTCATAAGACAGCTTTGTTTTACATCCTAAGACATGTCTTAGACACGTCCTAAGATCATCATAAATAAGACCAATGACATATCTTAGGACATATCCTAGGATACTTTCATTGACACAGCCCCTGAATACAATCTTTAGAAACTTTGAAAAGTACGTAATAAATTCTTAGACTTCTTGACACCTCTCATTTAACTGTCTGCTTAATATTAGGCAGATTTAGAGATCAGGGGGCTCTCATCATTGCGCTGTGCCCTTTGTTCTGAAATGTTGACATTTTTAAGCTGAAAAGTCACTATTTATTTTAAGCCCTTCGTAGATATCGAAAATTACATTTTTCTTTCACTAAATAATTCAAAATTTGGTGACTATGTTGAACGCATCTATCCCATTTAACTAGAGATAAAGGATACAACAGATACAGTTAATATGAAAAAAGAAGATATGGTATGATTACCAATGAGACAACTGTTCCCAAGAGACCAAAATGACACAGACATTAACAACAATAGGTCACCGTACGGCTTTCAACATTGAGCAGAGCCCATACCGCATATTCCGCTATAAAAGGCCCCAATGTGGCAATGTAAAACAATTCAAACGAAGAAAACTAAGTCGGCCTCATATCTTGACTTACATCAAGAAATTGGCAATGAGGGTCAATTGATACGATATTCAAGTGCTTGCATTCCCTATCATGCTTTTCTTGATAGAGGGTTGTCGCTATCAAGGAAGCTATTTAATCAAGAGTTCCAAATGGTGAAGTTGAAATCCTCACTTCTTAAATTTTACGGACGCCATCACGAGTTCGTTGACCGTTATGGAATAACCGTTTCACAAATGATATCGGATATGTTCCTTATGTCGTAACTACAGTCCCCTTTCCCTTCATGAATGCGACCTACCGAATTAGACTATTTATCGGATTTGTTATCTCATAAGCAACACGACTGGTGCCACATGTGGAGCAGCATCTGCTTACCCTTCTGGAGCACCAGAGATCACCCCTAGTTTTTAGTGGGTTCTTGTTGTATATCTTTTAGTTTTCTATGTTGTGTCATGTGTACTATTGTTTGTCTGTTAGTCCTTTTCATTTTTAGCCATGGCGCTGTCAGTTTATTTTCGATTTGTGAGTTTGACTGTCCCTCTGGTATCTTTCGTCCCTCTTTTCATGCGTATATCATGTAGGTTTTTATTATATATATATTTTTTTGTGTTTTCCATATATGATCTTATATATTTCTATTTATATTTCTAAATGTTTCTAGAGTGATCGGTTTTTGTTTTTGATTTAAGAAATATGAATTAACAGTTTTGATGTCGTTTTATTGTCAAAAATCTATACTACATAAAGACAAGTATGCAGCTAACATAAGCATTGATAAGGGGTGTTGTTCGAGGACAACGAGAGTTTAATACAGATTAAAGGGGCCATAAAACGATTTCCTACGTATATTTTAATTCACTTTTTTCAACTGTGTTTTATTTTTATGCTTTATATGCTATGAAAATCATGCTTTTAATGTTACCAAATATTATATGTTTTAATGATTTTCAACTAAATTTGACTATCTAGAAGCCGGTTTTGAATGAGTGCTCGATATACTTAATGAACCAAATGATACATAAAAATATAGATATACACAATGTACCGAACGAAAACCTTGGAACATAAAAGATTAGATATAATTATATCACTGGATCGGTGTAAGACAGTAATGTTTACGTAGTTGATAACTTACATTTAATTATCTGATTTGATATTAAACAAACATTTATTTCAACCTGGTTTCTTCACAAGAAGGAACGAAGGGCTTATGATTTTTTTTACGTTAGAAGGGAGATTGGACTGACCGTGTTGACAAAAAAACCTTGAAATTATTTTGATATCTTCCGTACAGTTTCTCCGATTTTTTTTCTTTTTTCTTTTCACCTTGACCAACATAATATGACACCTCCCCCTACCCACATTTTTTCCATCATTGCTATGATCCATACCGACACCCAAATCTGAATTTTGATAGATTATAAATATATAAACAGTTTTCTTTAGTTTATACGAAACAACTTGATTGAATATCTAGATGGGCGTATACGTGACTCCAAAGTTTGTTTTAAAGGTAAAGAAATTCAAAAATGATAATAAATGATCTTTCTGATCGCGACAATTCTTATATCCTACGGCATAATTTGTACTTATCCCCACAAAATTAAAAAAATCGTCCTTTTTCATTTTGTTAAACTTGTCCTAATCTTCTATGGACTCCTGAATTGTAAATAATGAGACCTCCATTTCGAGGAAATGAAATTGAATGTTTTTCGTTTTCGACTTTTGACCCCTTCCCCCCTTTTCACAGAAAACCAATTTAGTCGAAAATCCAAATTCAAACTTTAAAAATGGGTTAATAATCATTGCAAAACATCATGCACAATATTAATGATTAAGTACAAAATCATGTACAAAGTACACATTTCACTGATAACTTTTAACACATATAAGTTGTCTAGATACACAATAGATAGTAATTGGATTGAAGACAACATCGTGAGAAGTTCAAACATCAAGTGTGTTAACAGAGAAAGGTACTGTACTGGTTCGTATTGTATGTGATTATGTAACCTTTGTCAATCTTTTAATTAATACTAAAAAAGAGGAGATATATTTCTGTTTCTATTTATAAATGTTTCTAGAGTGATCGTTTTTTGTTTTTTGATTGAAGAAATATAAAATAACAATTTCGATGTCGTTTTATTGATAAAAATGTATATTACACAAAGACAAGTATGCAGCTAACATAAGCATTGATAAGCATGATAAGGGTTTATTTTTGAGGACAACAAGAGTTTAAGACAGATTAAAGGGGCCATAAAACGATTTCCTACGTATCTTTTAGTTCACTCCCTTCAACTATGCTTTATTTTTATGCTTTACATGCTATGCAAATCATGATTTTAATGTTACCAAATATATAAAAAAAAAATGATGATTTTCAACTAAATTTGATATCGAACCGATTTCTAGAAGCCGATGGATATTGAATATAACTTCAGATCCATGTTCAATAGAACGTCAATTTGACCTTTGACCTTGAGTTCAATTTCAAGGTAATAAACCAAGGGCTTCAAATCAAATTAAAAGACCATAGGTCTCAATTAAATGAATTACACATATATGGTTAATGAGTTAAATCACTATATGTCTAATTGTTGATACCAGAGGGGAGAAAACTCCAGTTCAATGTTATTGCACCCGTAAACCAAAATTCATGTGTTACGACATGTCGCAACTTATAATTTAGTAAACATTTGTTGTCGATATCTTATACAGTTTTGTATTTTTTAAATTTTAGTTTCTTGTGTACAGTTTGGAGTTTAGTTTGGCGTTCATTATCACTGAACTAGTATATATATTTGTTTAGGGACCAGCTTAAGGACGCCTTCGGGTGCGGGAATTTCTCGCTGCATTGAAGACCTGTCGGTGACCTTCTGTTGTTGTCTGCTCTATAGTCGGGTTGTTTTGTCCCCATTTTCTTCTCAATTTTATTTGAAAATAATTGAAAATAAGCCAAAATCAAATTGAAAATATGACCTTGACCTCTGACCTTGACCTCTAACCTTGAGCTAATGTTCTTATATTTGGATCAAGAACCGAAGATCAAAAGATCTTAGGTCTCTATCGCTTATGGTTTACAAGATAGAAATGCATATCACAAATATCAAATGCATAAGGGGAAATAACTCTCATATGGAGTGTTCATATCACTTCGGTCAAAAAAGGACAAATCATTAGATGGATATAGCGAGCAGTTTTATAAAATACATTTTTCTTTTACGGTTACGGAGAAGAAGTAGGCACAAGAAAAATAGTTATCAAAGGTACCAGTATTATAATTTAGTACATTAGACGCGCGTTTCGTCTGCATGAGACTCACCAGTGACACTCATATCAAAATATTTATAAAGCCAAACAAGTACAAAGTTGAAAAGCATTGAAGATCCAAAATTCCAAGAAGTTGTGCAAAAAATGGCTTAGGTAATCTATGCCTGGAATAAGAAAATCCTTAGTTTTTCGAAAAATTCAAAGTTTTGTTAACATGAAATTTATAAAAATGCCCACGTTATTGATATTCATGTAAGCACCGAAATGTTGACTACTGGGCTGGTGATACCCTCGGGGACGAAAACCGTGGTCGGGGAGATAACTCTTACAAAGAAAATTGTTAAAATTATAAACATGTATTCCTACACAATTGAAATGAAAAAAATAAACATACAAAAAACAATTAATTTGAGTAATATTGATCACTGACAAAGATATTTAACCTTTTTTTAGAACTTGAAGAATAAAGTTTATTTACTAATCTGGTTATGATATTTAAAAACATATAATTATGAAAAAGGTAAAATGTCACTAATTAGCTATTAGATTAAAACATGTCACTCAATGTCCAAACTGAAAAATAAATTGCACGTCAAAACATGTTGATTTAAGTCCTAGATATGAAATGTAAATAGAAACAAAAATATAAACTAAAATAAATTATAAACACAGAGAATTGAAGTCTAAAATATCAAAATGGAGAATTTTATATTTATTAAACAATAAAAAGAGGCTCTTTTTTTCCTTGGTCACATTTATATCCTTTAATCCAGTTGTATAATTCATATGTGAACTCTGAATCTATGAAAAAGAAGATTATCTCAGACAATATGTGCAAGCTATGTTGTATAAAATGCCCTCGTCCAACACCCTGTCTGTGTCAGGCTAGATATCAGGAGCTTGGTATATGAAAGTTGAAATTCAAAATATGTAAGCCTCCTTATACAAATTTGATATTGCTGAAAAATATTTATCTACATGTTAGGTCCTCTCCCCCTTATTTTTAGGAGGGTATTTTTCTGTCCAAAATGTTCTTCTATTTATTTGTATTGTAGTCCGGTCATGTCATATGCCATTTTTGTGTTATATTTTATATTGTCATAACAATGAGGGTTTGGCTAGCCACAAAACAATGTTCGGCCAACCATGTTTTCTTGAAATGTCCTATACCAAGTCAGATAAATGACAATTGTTATCTTATAGTTCGTTTCTGTGTGAGTTCAATTGTCGTTGATTTTTTGTTGTACTTTAGTGTTGCTGTTGTTTCGTTGTTTGTCTCTAAAAGTTGAAATATTTTCCTCAGTTTTAGTTTGTATCTCAGATTTTTTCTGTCAATCAAATTATGACTTTCGAACAGCTGTATACTACTGTTACCTTTATTTAGAGACAGACTCACATAAATTTTACCTTTGAATGATTGTGGTTAGTCTAATGAATAAAATTAGTATTTAATTGCTTTGCATACATGATATATTATATACTAAGGCATTTAAAAAGTAATTGTTTGCAATATTTTAATTTTCAAAGCCTCAAATGTTGATAGTTGAAAATTTTTAATTTTGACGTCAAAATTTAACACACATATGCATACATAATTTATTATATTGCCTGTTATATATACGCTATTGCTATGAAATGTTGTCAGCAGTCTCATAATTTAAAAAACTTTAGTCATACCAAGTGCTATTAAGATTCGTCAAGTCTTTCTATCCTAAAAGGTGAAATCAGTAATTATAGAATCTGCACGTTGACAACTTCCCTGAATGATTTAATGGTGTCAATTTGTCATATAGCATGCGTGTCTATCATGTCTATTGTACCTGTTCCATTTCACATAATATCTTCCTTTTCTTCTATAGGATAGCAAGTTGTTTAAATATAAGCCTGTTGAGACTAAAATAGCATACAAGTTTTTCACTAAAAAGGCAAAAATCTTTGTATCAGACCTACTGTCTGCAAGAAAAGTTAATTGCAAGAGCCTTTTTGTGCTCAGATTTGTTAAATCATGTCACATGAGTAAAGAAATGATAAAAAAGACACATATTTTTATTTCTTATAGCCTCAATATGCATTTTTAAATGTAAATACGTGGCACGGCCTAAATTGACCCTAAGTTTTGCAATAAAATTGAGAAAGGAAATGGTGAATATGCAAGTCTTACTAGTCCATCAGCTGGTAGGTCAAAATTTCAATTCTGTGTTACACCCCAGGGCACCGCAATTTTTTTGTATAAATTTAAAGCGTATTATCTGAAGAATAATTTAAGAGGTGTTAGACTTTTGAAAAAGTGTCCAAAAGGGGTTAAAAGGGCACTTATTTTAGGGTATATCAAAAATTTTGTTTTGCACATATTTAGAGAAAAATGTAAAAATAACCAAATATTCAGTAGTATTTTTTATTAAATGGAACACATCATACCTTATTAAAACGCAGGCTAATTTTAATTAATTTTTAAATCGTAGAGGACCAATAAAAAATGGGGAGGGTAATTTCTAAAAGTCATGATTTTGAATGAAAAGAAGCATACGTACTAACATTCTTGATAAAATGGAATATTTTTTTACATCGAAACATAGAGCATACAGTAACTAAAGGCTGTTGAAAAAACATTTAAAGGTAAGACACAAAAACATAAAATCAACGACAAACACAAACATAAGCAACCAGAAATGCACGATTCTGTCACAAATTTATACATCACATTCATGAAATAAATCGCATATTAAAGCACACAAAACTGTCAGGGTTTCTAGATCTCTATTTTTTAAACATTTTTTCAACAACCGTATCACCATATTTTAAGATCACGCAGAAGGTCAACCAATAGAATCATCATCAGTTTGGTCACCTGCATCTACCGAATTATCATTATCATCGTTTCCATCATCTTCGTTGTCATCGTTAGCAATATCGATTTGTTAATCCTTATATTAACATACAGCTATCTGTTCAGAATAAACCTTGTTAAACACATGAACATCTTTTGTTGGCACAACCAGCTTTACATGAACAACACATCATTATTATCAAAGCATTTAACGCTGGTGGTTGATCTAGCTAATTGATACTGAACAAAGCGTTCTACACAATTTAACCATAGCTGTTTGGTAACAGACCATCGTTGTGTTAAAGATCAGATTTCCAAATCTTCGTCGGAAAGTTTGCTAGTTTAATGTGCTTTAACATTGCATCTTTTGCATTTCAAAACGTTCTGATCTTTATTCATCGATATTTTTAATTTCGTAGCCATATAAAGAACACGAAAACCTCTCGAGTGTTTTTGACAACTCTTCACCAACCTCTTCAAAGGTTTCACCAAAATGGAAGAGACTTTCTAAAAACTCCACACAACGTGTCAAAAAGCCAAATGTTTTACTTTTTTTCTTCTTTACCAGACAAAACACTTACTGAATCACAACCTGTATTGGCGTGAAATCCTGGCAGTTTTCTACAAACATTCTCACCAAATGTCTCACACATTGATTGCACATTTGATAATCTGCATTTTGGAGATGTATCTGTCAGACTTACAATGTTAGAATTGATATGCAACTGTGAAAATAGTAAGCCAATATTTCCACATCAGTGTCAGAAGGTTTTTTTTAACAATTTTTAACAATGGAGTCGTAACCTTTGTCAGCTGCATGTTTTTGCATTAAGAAACATTTTTTTAACCGCTTCTTTCTGTTTGATTATAAGCTAAAACTTAAAAAAAAAGCCTAAAACCATTCTACGCTATTTCATTTTCAACATATATCTTGTGGCACATACTTCCATGTGATACAAATAAATCAATACATTCAAGTGTAAATCTATTGGATTGTTTACTCTTTTCCAAACCAAAGATTCAACAAGAGCAACTTTGTTTCCCCTAACTAACAAACCTCCTTTCATTCCCAAGAACACGGTTGTGATGTTCTAGAACTTATCGTACTGATTTGCCCTCCCAAAGACATGCCGTTCTAATTTCTTTATGAATATTGTGGGATACTAATCAGTGACAAAATCAATGCGGGACCTCTTTTCGAAACTAAAAGGATGGTTTTTAAAATAATTACTGCTAAATCGAAAAAAGTGCTTGGTATCCTAGTAATGGACTGCCATGTCATCAAATATACACATGCTTTCCTAAGGAATGACCCTTTTCTAAAAGACCACCAAGGACAGATTTTAACTTTTCATTACATGTGTACCATCAAAGTTTGCAAGAGACATTGGAAGAGGACCTAATTCAAACTGGAGAACGTATCGCATAACCAACTATCTTGTCTGGGCTATGACAAGCAGGCGACATTTTTTGTCATCTGCTCTCAATGTTTTGTTGTTCTTATCAGCCATTAACTGCTTGCCTTTTATTTCCTTTTTTTTTAATGTAAGCAATGATTTCCCTTGAGTGTTTTGAAGATATCGGTTGACTTTATAATAAGTCGTTCCGTAATGAAAATTTTTGAAGCAAATGTTCCCTTTAGATACGCGATTAGAAGGTCGAACATTAATTCTGAAAAAGCAACAGAACCTGATAACGAGCCATATAACTGCTCAGATGTTTTAAATGGATTTGACCAGCTTTGCAGTGTCTGAAACAATTTCAAAACATCAGTTTCGTCTCGCTTCATTCGAGTTTTTCTTTTTCGAGTTCTTTTTGGGCGGATGTTTCAGGGTAAACCATTCCTACCAAATCATGACATTTTAAGGATATTGCAGCTCTTTCATGTGCATTAAGCAACCGACGTTTATCAGAATCTTTATTTAAACTGAAACCAACAAAGGCATTTTTTTTTGTATCTCTAAGAAACTTTAGAAAATGAAAAGTATTGCCAAAACCCACAACTGACTATTTGACGTTCGATCAAAGCGATGTTTGTCAATTGAACGATTTCACAATCTTAAGTCAATATATACTATATAGCTAAAACACAAAATGTTATCAAGCACACCTTTATTGAGTTCGATAGAGTGCACCTTTTCTGAACGCAAAAAAACATCACCTTAATTTGTAATTTTTTCATAAATATTTCGTTATAAATTCACTTCATAAAATAGTTTGTCTCACAAAAGCATCATAAATCGACAATTAACTGGTTTTTTTTCAGTTGCAAATTGATAATGCTTATGTGTGAATACATTGTACATGTTGTATACTGAATCAAAGACGGTAATTTGGTGATTTCCGGTATTTCACGAGTATTTGCACATACATATATTTTATTAAATAATTCATATTTTAGATGATATACAAATACTACAAATGATTTAAACATTGTATAATGATTAATTCCCGAGTTTAATTAACTAAAACGTGTAATTGTATATCGGATTTCTTTATGAAAGGAGAAAATATGCCTTAATTTGAACCAAAAAAATCGGATTGTTTTTTAATGTAAAAAAAACATTTTTTTTAAACAAAAAATCTTCCGAGTTACATTTAATATGATAGTTTTGTATCGGTTTTAGTTGTTTAAACCTTTACTTTATTTTTTTTTAATCGCTTTATATAAAAAAAAATAATTTAAAATTACTGAGTCGTGATTGCTAAATTAGGGGACCATTAAAAGGGACGTTGCGTTTCGGTGTTGTGTCGTTGTTTTCCTCTTTTATCTAATGCGTTTCCCTCGGTTTTGGTTTGTTACCCCGATTTTGTTTTTTGTCCATGGATTTATGAGTTTTGAACAGCGGTATACTACTGTTGCCTTTATTTAAAAACTCTTTTGGACACTTTTTTTTTAGTCTTACACCTTGTATTTTATCAATAAGATAATGAAGTTGAATTCTGTCAAATAAAATCGCGGTACCCTTGGGTGTAACACAAACTCCTTAACTAGCGCGCTTTTTAGAACTAAATGATGGACTAAACATGGCGTAAGACCCTTGTAAACAAATATTATATATTATTTGTATCTTTTCTTTCCATTTAAAGTACATTCAATACATATGTAAGGATTATTTATAACCAAAAAGCTTCACAAATTTAAAATTACCGGAAAATATTACATCTTCCTATAAGGCACTCTCCCATTGAAAAACCTCAATTTCTAGGCCCAGGCTCATATAAATTTGACTTTTGAATAACCATGCTAAGTCTGATAAATCAAATAAGTACTATATTGCTGTAAGTACATACTAAATTATATATTAGGACATTTAAAAAGTATTGTTTTGCAATATTTTAATTTTTAAAGCCCAAAATGTTGATAGTTGAAATTTTTCAAATTTAAAGTCAAAATTTAACGCCCAAAGATGAGTATAGAATGTAATGTATTGTCTATAAAATATATACTTTTGTTATGAAACTTTGTAAGCAGTGTTATAATTTATTGAACTTTGGTCATACCAAGTTTTTTTAAGATTTGTCAACTCTTTCTATCCTACTAAGAGGTGAAATCTGTAATTATAGAATCTGTACTTTGGCAACTTCCCTCAATGATTTGTAGGTGTCAATTTGTCAAATAGCATGAAACTAAAGAATTTCAACTTTAATTTATAGAATTTATGCACAAATGACCAATTTTGGAATTTTATTGTCAAAATAGGTATTTTATATCTTTTTCAATGTTGATGCATACATGGAATCCTGACTTTCTATCTGACAGGTTTTCATGTGTCAATATTTGTGTTTCTATGCCTTAATCTAGTTCTTTTACTAATTTATGAACTCTGAATCTACTGAAAAGAAGAATATCTCAGACAATTTGTGCAAATAGTTATCAAAAGTACCAGGATTATAATTTTATACGCCAGACGCGCGTTTCGTCTACATAAGACTCATCAGTGACGCTCAGATCAAAATAGTTAAAAAGCCAAACAAATAAAAAGTTGAAGAGCATTGAGGACCCAAAATTCCAAAAAGTTGTGCCAAATACGGCTAAGGTAATCTACTCTTGGGGTAAGAAAATCCTTAGTTTTTCGAATAATTCAAAGTTATGTAAACAGAAAATTTATAAAAATGACCATATAATTGATATTCATGTCAACACCGAAGTGCCGACTACTGGGCTGGTGATACCCTCGGGGACGAAACGTCCACCAGCAGTGGCATAGACCCAGTGGTGTAAATTGTTATTAAAAGTAACAGGATTATAATTTTATACGACACACGCGCGTTTCGTCTACATAAGACTCATCAGTGACGCTCAGATCAAAATAGTTAAAAAGCCAAACAAATACAAAGTTGAAGAGCATTGAGGACCCAAAATTCCAAAAAGTTGTGCCAAATACGGCTAAGGTAATCTACTCCTGGGGTAAGAAAATCCTTAGTTTGTCGAATAATTCAAACTTATGTAAACAGAAAATTTATAAAAATGACCATATAATTGATATTCATGTCAACACCGAAGTGCTGACTACTGGTCTGGTGATACCCTCGGGGACGAAACGTCCACCAGCAGTGGCATCGACTCAGTGGTGTAAATAGTTATCAAAAGTACCAGGATTATAATTTTATACGCCATACGCGCGTTTCGTCTACATAAGACTCATCAGTGACGCTCAGATCAAAATAGTAAAAAAGCCAAACAAATACAAAGTTGAAGAGCATTGAGGACCCAAAATTCCAAAAAGTTGTGCCAAATACGGCTAAGGTAATCTACTCCTGGGGTAAGAAAATCCTTAGTTTTTCGAATAATTCAAAGTTATGTGAACAGAAAATTTATGAAAATGACCATATAATTGATATTCATGTCAACACCGAAGTGCTGACTACTGGGCTGGTGATACCCTCGGGGACGAAACGTCCACCAGCAGTGGCATCGACCCAGTGGTGTAAATAGTTATCAAAAGTACCAGGATTATAATTTTATACGTCAGACGCGCGTTTCGTCTACATAAGACTCATCAGTGACGCTCAGATCAAAATAGTTAAAAAGCCAAACAAATACAAAGTTGAAGAGCATTGAGGACCCAAAATTCCAAAAAAGTTGTGCCAAATACGGCTAAGGTAATCTACTCCTGGGGTAAGAAAATCCTTAGTTTTTCGAATAATTCAAAGTTATGTAAACAGAAAATTTATGAAAATGACCATATAATTGATATTCATGTCAACACCGAAGTGCTGACTACTGGGCTGGTGATACCCTCGGGGACGAAACGTCCACTAGCAGTGGCATAGACCCAGTGGTGTAAATAGTTATCAAAAGTACCAGGATTATAATTTTATACGCCAGACGCGCGTTTCGTCTACATAAGACTCATCAGTGACGCTCAGATCAAAATAGTTAAAAAGCCAAACAAATACAAAGTTGAAGAGCATTGAGGACCCACAATTCCAAAAAGTTGTGCCAAATACGGCTAAGGTAATCTACTCCTGGGGTAAGAAAATCCTTAGTTTTTCGAATAATTCAAAGTTATTTAAACAGAAAATTTATGAAAATGACCATATAATTGATATTCATGTCAACACCGAAGTGCTGACTACTGGGCTGGTGATACCCTCGGGGACGAAACGTCCACCAGCAGTGGCATCGACCCAGTGGTGTAAATAGTTATCAAAAGTACCAGGATTATAATTTTATACGCCAGACGCGCGTTTCGTCTACATAAGACTCATCAGTGACGCTCAGATCAAAATAGTTTAAAAGCCAAACAAATACAAAGTTGAAGAGCATTGAGGACCCAAAATTCCAAAAAGTTGTGCCAAATACGGCTAAGGTAATCTACTCCTGGGGTAAGAAAATCCTTAGATTTTCGAATAATTCAAAGTTATGTAAACAGAAAATTTATAAAAATGACCATATAATTGATATTCATGTCAACACCGAAGTGCTGACTACTGGGCTGGTGATACCCTCGGGGACGAAACGTCCACCAGCAGTGGCATCGACCCAGTGGTGTAAATAGTTATCAAAAGTACCAGGATTATAATTTTATACGCCAGACGCGCGTTTCGTCTACATAGGACTCATCAGTGACGCTCAGATCAAAATAGTTAAAAAGCCAAACAAATACAAAGTTGAAGAGCATTGAGGACCCAAAATTCCAAAAAGTTGTGCCAAATACGGCTAAGGTAATCTACTCCTGGGGTAAGAAAATCCTTAGTTTTTCGAATAATTCAAAGTTATGTAAACAGAAAATTTATGAAAATGACCATATAATTGATATTTATGTCAACACCGAAGTGCTGACTACTGGGCTGGTGATACCCTCGGGGACGAAACGTCCACCAGCAGTGGCATCGACCCAGTAGTGTAAATATGTGTTGTATAAATGACTCCTGTCTAACGCCCTGTTTGAATGATTTCAAAAATGGGGAGTTTTGTACAGAAAATTTGAAGTCCATAATAAAGACCTCACAAAGTTTGTATCAAAAGCACTTTACAATGTCTATTGTACCTGTTCCATTTCACACACTATCTTTCATTTCTTCTGTAGGATAGCAAGTGGTTTAAATATATAAACCTGTTGAGATTAAAACTGCATTTAAGTTTTTCACTATTTTTTGATGATCTCTTTGCTAATGATGTCCGTGTACTGTTGTTTATCTAATTTTTCCCATTTAATTTTCAGTTTCTGATTGTTTGATGTTTGTTGAGCATGTTGAATTAAATAACACTGCATTTGGAGAAGTATTGGGTGATGGTCAGAGACATTTACTGGATGGTCTGTTATTCTCTTAGATGGCTGTAGTTCTATATTGCTGTGTAGAAAGTTCTCTATTTCTGATATATCTGCACCGGATGTGTTAATAAAAGTTGGTCCTTTATGGTTTGTTGTTAATTTACATTCTTTCATAAATTCAAGAAGTGCAATTTTACGTTTGAAGTTATTTGTTTCTTTGACAATGTCTTCATTAAAGTCCCCTCCAATCACTATATCATGTGTCTCTTTGTATTTTTGGACTATCTCATATAGTTGGTCAATGCAGTCATCAAAGATAATTTTGCTGTCTGTTGTTGATTTAGTTGGTAAGTATACGGACATTATGACAGTTGGTTTGCTAGTTAATAACTCAACGCCTTGAATACGAGTAGAACCGTCCGTAATAGGTTTAATATATTTATCAATGGCTTTATTCCATAAAATTGCTACTCCTCCAAAACCACGTGTCATGAATGAGGCTGATATTGGATCATCACCGTACGTTTTTTCCGGGTAAAATACAAAATAGGAAAATTCCATGTAGAATCCTTCAGAAAATGCACGGTTTTAGAGTTACCTCCCTTAAAATGCCTATTTTTTTAATTTTTTTTTACACAAACCAAAATAATCACAATTTGCAAAAATATTAATATTTATATGTTATACTCTTATAAATTGGTTCTTTTAAATGAAAATTCACATTAAATATCTGCATTCCTGCATCAAATTTTGCTGACTTGATAGTTTTGGTCCCAATAATTTAGGAATAAGGGGCCAAAAAGGGCCCAAATAAGCATTTTCTTGGTTTTCGCACTATAACTTCAGTTTAAGTAAATAGAAATCTATGAAATTTTGACACAAGGTTTATGACCATAAAAGGAAGGTTGGGATTGATTTTTGGAGTTTTGGTCCCAACAGTTTAGGAATTGGGGGCCAAAAAAGGACCCAAATAACCATTATTCTTGGTTTCGCACAATAACTTTAGTATAATTGTAAATAAAAATCAATGAAATTTAAACACAAGGTTTATGACCACAAAAGAAAGGTTGGGATTGATTTTGGGAGTTGAGGTCCCAACAGTTTAGTAATTAGGGGCCAAAAAGGGGCCCAAATAAGCATTTTTCTTGGTGTTCGCACCATAACTTAAGTATAAGTTAAAAGAAATTTATGAAATTTAAACACAAGGTTTATGACAATAAAAGGAAGGTTGGGATTGATTTTGGGAGTTTTGGTCCCAACAGTTTAGAAATATTTAAGGGGCCCTAAGGGTCCAAAATTAAACTTTGTTTGATTTCATCAAAAATTGAATAATTGGGGTTCTTTGATATGCCGAATCTAACTGTGTATGTAGATTCTTAATTTTTGGTCCCGTTTTCAAATTGGTCTACATGTAGATCTACATTAAGGTCCAAAGGGTCCAAAATTAAACTTAGTTTGATTTGAACAAAAATTGAAACCTTGAGGTTCTTTGATATGCTGAATCTAAAAATGTACTTAGATTTTTGATTATTGGCCCAGTTTTCAAGTTGGTCCAAATCGGGGTCCAAAATTAAACCCGTTTTCAAATTGGTATATATTAAAGTCCAAAGGGTGGTCAAATTAAACTAAGTTTGATTTTAACAAAAATTGAATTTGATATGCTGAATCTAAACATGTACTTAGATTTTTGATTATGGGCCAAGTTTTCAAGTTGGTCCAAATCAGGATCCAAAATTATTATATTAAGTATTGTGCAATAGCAAGCAATTTTTAATTGCACAGTATTCAGCAATAGCAAGAAATCTTCAATTGCACAGTATTGTGCAATAGCAAGAAATGTTCAATTGCACAGTATTGCGCAATAGCAAGTATTTTCAATTGCACAGTATTGCGCAAAAGCAAGAAATCTTCAATTGCACAGTATTGTGCAATAGCAAGTATTTTCAATTGCAAAGTATTGCGCAATAGCAAGAAATATCTAATTGCACAATATTGCGCAATAGCAAGAAATTTTCAATTGAGGTTATCTTTCTTTGTCAAGAATAGTAGTTGAATCAACTTAAATCATTGTTTTATACAATATACAATGTATATTCACTTTTACTACCAACTGATAAATTAAAACAATCTTTACCGTTCATTGATAACAAGCACTTTTTTTACATTTTAATAGTTTATGATGTATTTAAATGAGTAGTTATTGTTGCAAACTCCATTAGAAATTTGAATTGAGATCAGTTTTCGAAAATGGGAAAGGGGGATGTGAAAAAAAATCGGGGGGGGGGGTTCTGTTCAATTTTTCTCATTTCAGATTTTCATAAATAAAAAGAAAATTTCTTCAAACATTTTTTTGAGAGGATTAATATTCAACAGCATAGTGAATGAATTGAATTGGCAAAAAAAATAATATTTAAGTTCATTAGACCACATTCATTCTGTGTCAGAAACCTATGCTGTGTCAACTATTTAATCACAATCACAATTTAGAGCTGAATCCAGCTTGAATGTTGTGGCCATACTTGCCCCAACCGTTCAGGGTTCAATCACTGTGGTCGTATAAAGCTGCGCCCTGCGGAGCATCTGGTTTAAATTGTTTACAAGTTCTACTGGTATTAATATTGTCTTTATGTATGCCATGTATACTAAACTTTAGAAATATATAACAGTTTATAATTTGCCAATCATGTATAGTACACCTATAGATGTTATTACAGAAAATATATGCTTTTCTACATCTCTTCACAGTATTGTGCAATAGATTTGTTAGATCTTTGAACACATTAATTTTGTAACAAAAACCTATATTATGTCAAAAATTTGATCACAATCCAAATTCAAGCTTGAATATTGTGACCAAATTTGCCCAAACCGTTCAGGGTTCAAGCTCTGCGGTCGTATAAAGCTGCGCCCTGCGGAGCATCTGGTTTAAGTTCAATTTGTTTCTAAACAACATTTGATAGAGAGAAACTGAAATAAAGAAATAAAGATCAACAGGACAAGATCTACAAATAAGATACAACGATTGCTTCTACAGGTCAGAGTTATCTTTCTTTGCACTTGTGTTTATAGTATTTTATGATCGTGTTTTGTATGGTCTTTATATATGAGACAAAGTTATTTTGATGATGTCACCTTAAACCTTTGATAAAGAATCTACATATCTTTACAACTGAGAGGATGTTATACAGTCAAGGGACTTACTGAAATAAGTGATTTTTAAATCACTTATTTGAGTAGCAAATTCAAGGTTTTTTTCACAAATTGGGATTTTGTAGTTTTTTCTAAATTTTAAACACATAGGTTTAAATAATCTTTTAATTAGTAAAATTAAAAAATATGAACTTTTTGCTTCTTTTAAGTAGCAAGGTTTATGCCTTTGATGCTATCATTTAGCTGAAAATTCTATTTTAGTTGAAAAAATGCTATAATAATGGCTTTACATAATGAACTGATACTTTCTTAAAAGATTTTTCACAGCAGTGGGAGTATTTTTCCTGTGAAGTTCAAGGTTTCATCTTTCAGATTATGTAATAGAATTCTTCTGTTCGCGATAAAAATTTCGCTGTTCATAAAAATTTCACTGTTCGGGGATGTTGAAATTAGTGGGGGTTATTAAAAGAATGATACTTAAAGAAGTGATTTTTGGGAAGGAAATTGAGGTCTGATACTTAAACAAGTGATTTTTATGTAATTATCCTAGATTCAGTACAAGGTCATCACCTGAAATGACCTAGTCATCCTAGACAATACAGATGTTGATTCTGATAAGTATAGAAACATAATTAGTCCCTGGATCATTAGTATTCTATATTTAAAGCTACAATAAAATTAAATCACTTCTTCTAGTTATTAATTTGTACTACTTAAATAGGTGATTATTAAAGAAAGACAACTCTAACTTTCAACCTTTATGGAAATAATGTTACTTGAATCAGTGATTTAGAAAATCACTTGTTTAAGTAAGTCCCCTGACTGTTATACTCATGCCTATTTCCACCCGGTTTCATATCAACATCATTGGAACCTCTACTCTAGTTACTATCACCATATCATTTTCATGTTTCAGTGACATCTTTTTTTTGCAGAAACACATGAACCATCAAGTAACACTGATATAGGTTTCGATTGTAAAGCCAATCTGAAATCATGGCGTCTCTTTCTGAAGAAGAGGAGAATTATGTCCGGTTAGCTTTGTTATTGAAAGGAGTGACACCTAGAGCAGTCCGTACTTATTTTGACAGAGAATTTCCACCTACCTCTTTACCATCAACACTGAGTACAAGTCACAACACTCTTTTGGACTTAAAAGTAAAGAGAATCATAAACCAGGCTCAGTGGAATCTTTTGAGAAATGGTAGGTCTTTATGTGACTGCAGAAATTTTGTAAATTAAGATTTCATTAACATGTGGTTCACAATTTTTTTTTTCTGGTGATGGCTACTAAACAAAAAATATCTTATTTGTAAATGAACATCTTCAATACTTTGTTATTACTAATTTCTTTTACATACTTGTTGCTTAATTAAGTTCACTTCTGTATCCATGGCGTAGATGTATAAATGATCAATACTTGAGTAAGTGTGTTCTATGTATCGATGGCCTAGATGTATAAAGGAACAACACTTGAGTGAGTGTGTTCTATGTATCGATGGCCTAGATGTATAGAGGAACAACACTTAAGTGAGTGTGTTCTATGTATCGATGGCCTAGATGTCTAAAGGAACAACACTTGAGTGAGTGTGTTCTATGTATCGATGGCCTAGATGTATAAAGGAACAACACTTGAGTGAGTGTGTTCTATGTTGAAACCATTAAAATGCAGGGGTTCAAATTAGCATTTGGTACTGGAAGGTCCAGGACCTTTGACACTCCAAACTGAAAGGTCCACAACCTAAATTCCAGGTCCTACTTTTACTTGAAATATTTCACAACTTAGTAAGATACAAAATTAATGTGCTTTAAGTTAATATTTTACATGTATCATTGTCATAATCACTGTAATAATAAATGTAATTGTCTTGTTTATTATTAATACAATGTTTATTATTACATTTAATTCCAATAATGTTTTTTGTATTGGGGAGGGTGTCAATGTTGGTTATTTTTGTCTCAACTATTGGTAATTAATTTCTTATTATGCCATTACCGGTATATTAAACAGTTTAAATTCAAAGCTGTTTATGTGCATCATATCTAGCTGCACTATTATAATATATATCAGTTCCTCTGTGAAAATAAATTAAAAAATTTCCAGAGTTTGGAGTGTCAAAGGTCCTGGACCTTCCAGTACCAAATGCTAATTTGAACCCCTGCAAATATATCCTCGGTTTTGTTAAATTGTATATAAGTTCTATTGATATTATTAATGTCTCTATGTATACTAAACTTTAGAAAGATATAACAGTTCATAGTTTGGCAATCATGCATAGTACACCTATGTTATATCAGAAAAAAATGTGCCTGTAACAAATAAAAGGTGTTATTACAGCATCTCTACATAACTTCAAAGCTTTTGCTCAGACATATAATATATATCATACTTAATCACAATGTATTTTATTTTATTGTAAGAAATAATGATCATAGCATGTAATAAGGTTTTGCACAAGCTTGCAAGTAATCCCCAAGAGTCTCATAATACATGTAATAAGTTACATGCCTGTAATAACTAAGCCTTGTTATAACAGCTAAGTTTCATCACTTGAAATCCTTGTATCATTGATTTACCATGGTTGATTAAAAATGTAATAATTTAGTTTGAAAACTAGTTATCAAGGCTATGTATTAAGTTACTGCGCAAAGTTTCAAGAATTCCCAAGTGCCCACCAAAATTTAAAATTCTTATGATTATTTAATAAATAACAAACATATGTTACTACAGATGAAGAAATTTTAGAAACAAAGAGTAGACAACTCATGAAATTATCTGTAATAACAACATGTATGCTATTTTCTCTAAGAACTTATTTAAGTTATACCCTTGACTGTTGTAGTAAAACCTTCATATTATATATACTTTAAAAAAAAAATCAATGATAAATTAAAAACCAATTGTTCTCTGAACAATTGAAGGTCTTTCCACCAAAAACAATGTATTTTAATATGAAAGTAGTAAAGTTAAGTTTAAAATGTCATTTCAATCGTCAAATGATAGCTTATTGTACGCTGATTCCAAAAATATATGGTTTCTTTACAATATTTTTTTAAATAAGGGAGATAATTTGTTACTTCCAGTTAAAAAAATGCTACTACCGATAATATTTGAATATTTACTTGACACTGATTCCCAAAATATCTGGTTCTTTATACTTTTATATGAATAAAGTACAAAAAATAGCTACTTCCGGTTTACACAAGGTCACTTCCAGTTGTTTTTTTCAAGGTAAAATGGTTTTATACCTTTTGCTTAAAGTTTCATGGCTTTATAAGGTATATCATATGAGGTAAAAGCAAAGGTCAAAATCTAGAACGTCAAATTAAGCTATGACTTTGATATCAATTTCAAGGTCATAAACCAAGGACCTCAAATCAAAAGACAATAGGTCTTAATTATATTTGGTTAATGAGTTATATCACCATACATGTATTTTTAAATACAAGAGGTGAGAAAACTCCCTTTTACGTTCAACGTGCCCTTGCAATCAAAATTTACATGTTACGACATGTCGCAACTGACAATCTAGTAAAAATTATTTCTTGATATCTTATACTGTCTTTGGGAATAAGTGAAAATAAGCCAAATTCAACAATTAGAATATGACCTTGACCTTTGAGCTTGATCTAATTTTCATTTTTTTGGACCAAGGACCTCAAATCAAAAGATCCTAGGTCTCTATCACTGATGGTTTACAAGATAGAAATGCATATCACTTATATCAAATGCATAAGGGGAAATAACTCTTATATGGAGTGTTCATATTGTTTCGGTCAAAATAGGACAAATCATGCGAAGGATATAACGAGCAATTTTATAAAATAAATTTGTCGTAATCTTTTACGGTTACGAAGGAGTAGTGGACACAAGGAAAACAGTGTTTGGGGAGATAACTCCTACAAAGAAAAGTATTCGGTTACGCAGGGTAAATTTTACGGAACGAAAACCTATGTTTTATAATAACTTCACAATAAATAGTCAAAAGAAGATGTGGTATGAATATTGCCAATGAGACAACTCTTCACAAGAGACCAAATGACAAAGAAATTAACAACTTTAGGTCACGGTACAGCTTTCAACAATGAGCAAAGCCCATACCACATAGTCGGCTATAAACATAATAAAAGGCCACGAAATGACAAATGTAAAACAACTCAAACGAGAAAACTGATTGCCTAATTTATGTACAAAAAAATTAACGAAAAACAAATATGTACCACAGCAACAAACGACAACCACTGAAATACAGGCTCCTGACTTGGAACAGACACTTACATACAGAATGGGGGGGGGGGGGGGTAAACATGTTAGCAGGATCCCAACCCTACCCCTAACCTAGGACAGTGTAGTCTAGTCAATTTAGCTCTAAAATCACTCAACCTCCAACTAATTGCAACACTAGGTTTTTTTTTAAGTGCAAATTATAATATAGACTTGTACTAACAACATACTTAAACTAAATACATTGATATAATTTTGTGGAAAAGGGTATTTTTGGGTGAAACATGTGGTTTTGTAGAGAAAAAATGCTGAAAACTGGAAAAGAAGAAAAAATGTTATCTATGGGGGGGGGGGGGGGGGGGAATGGGGAAACAACATTAAAGACTTTGAATTTCAAAAATTAAGTCTTGCATTAACATTTTTATTATACAGGACAAAACATATGTTTCGAGAACCCCTCCCCCAACTAAAAATTAACTGTCAGTACCTTTAACACACGGGCAGAACTCTTTCACATACCGAGTAAGATTGTGACTAAGTTGGTAAATCTAATTCAGTACAGTTTTCTATCTATCGGTTACATATACCAACACTGTGGTGAAGAATTAGATTCCGGGATTGTAAAATAGCAGAACACAATCGCGGTCTATATTTTTATTCAAATATACAAATATTTAAACAAGAAAGTGATGCATTTGTAATATTATTCTTTTAAATTGAGATAATTATGTATTGTATTGTATTATTCCAACTGTTTAAAAAAAATACTGAACATTTTTTGTATATTTTTTTTTTCAACTTTGGCAAATAAGGGGAAGCAATTCATTTAACCTCAATTTTACCACAAAAAATTTTGATTAAGTACACCACTTTCCGCAAAATATATTCATAACCCATGCAACGAAGTTGCGGAGGGTATAATGCTTTTGACCCGTCAGTCCGTCCGTCAGTCCTGTTTCTTGTCATCGCAACTCCTCTCAAACCACACAACAGAATTTCACGAAACTTTTTTAGATGAAAAGGACATATTATGTTGTTGTGCATGTCGACAGGAAATTACGATTCAATTTTTTTTCTAAAGGTTACGCCCCTTTGGACTTATTTGCTTCAATGTACTACTGCAACAGTGTCATCGCAACTCCTCTGAAACTACATAACAGAATTTCATGAAACCTTTTTAGATAATAAGGACATACTGTGTAGATGTGCATATAGACAGGAAATTACGATTCAATTTTTTTTCTAGGAGTTACTCCCCTTTGAACTTATTTACTTTAATGTACTACTGCAACAGTTTGTCATCGCAACTCCTCTGAAACTACACAACAGAATTTCATGAAACCTTTTAAGATAATAAGGACATACTATGTAGATGTGCATATCGACAGGAAATTACAATTCATTTTTTTTCTAGGAGTTACATGGCTTTGAACTTATTTGCTTTAAGGTACTTTTTCAACAGTTTGTCATCTCAACTCCTCTGAAACCACACAACAGAATTTCATTAAACTTTGTAGATAATAAGGACATACTATGTAGATGTGCATATCGACAGGAAATTACATATTTTTTTCTAGGAGTTACGCCCCTTTAAACTTATTTGCGTCAATGTACTCCTGCAACATTTTGTCATCTCAACTCCTCTGAAACAACACAACAGAATTTCATGAAATTTTGTAGATAATAAGGACATACTATGTAGATGTGCATATTGACAGGAAATTATTATTCCATATTTTTTCTCATACAATTTTTTTTCTTACACTTATTTAATTTCTCCAATGCCAATGCCAGGACACCCTTCCCTAGATTTTCCATCAAAACATGATGGAATTTTGTGATGGAACAAATGCCATCAAATTCCATCATGTTGATGGAGTATTGGAATAGCTTTCCATCAACTTTCCATCAATGATGGAAAATGGTTGATGGAAATTTTTTGATGGAATTTGTGTTCATGATGGTGGAAAATTGATGGCATAATTTCCATCTGATGGATAATTGATGGTATTTTTGCCATCTGATGGATAATTGATAGAATATTTTCCATTACATGTAAAGTGCATGGAAACTTGATGGAGAATTGACCATCAGATGGAATTTGAAAATCTTTCCATATATGGCATTTTATTTGTTCTCTGTCGTCTATATAGTTAGTCCAGTTACATGTGTGTATCTTTTGGTTCAGTGTCCCATTGGAATCTTTGTCCCTAGAGTTGAATTAGTTGATATTGGCTAATTCTGCAAAATAAAAGTAAAAGAATCTAGCATATTATAAACATGATAAATTAGAATAAGTTAACATTGTAAAGACATAAAGTAAGGTTATTAGTTACTTGTCATCTGTGGCTATATTAAATGTATATTTGTCAGTAATACCACAGATCTCTAATTTTATAGCAAAATTATTTTATTGGAATTAAGTACTAAATACTTTTATAAAACATGTAAATATTGTTTTAAAATGATACAAAATATGATTCCTGTTGTACACAATTTTATGATATGTATATGCACATTTTTTGTGTCATTTGGTCTCTTGTTGATAGAACTTTGTCTCACTGGTAATTATACCATGTATACCACATCTTCTGGATTAATAATTTTTGTAAATCTATGGTCTAGTTTTTTTCTCTTGACTCTGAAAAGCTAATAAAACATTTTAAATGTCACTTAACTTTGAACTAAAAGAGCATGCACATATATTCAAAATGGTGGAAATTCCAATACACTGTACTTACCAAAAGATTTAATCCAGAACATGTGTACACACTAAATCTTCCTAAATCCAAGAGACAATTATGTCATCAGAAGAATACATCTGCACTTTTCAATCCCAGTCAATAGAATTAATAAGAACATTTTGATCTAAATCCATTGTAAAATTCATAATTTGTTAATGGCAGAAGACATCTTTGCTTCTTGTCTGCATGTTCATAAAAGTTCAAATTTGAATTTGTTGATTTGTTGAGGTTGTGTAGGGTCTTGTGACAATTTGATTCCTTTGAAATGTGCCCCAAATAAATACTGTTAATTAACAAAATCTTGCATAATTGCTATATAAATTATATAAAAAATATTTATTTATTGTTTGTAGTTTATCTTTATGTAATAAGTTAGAGATATTGCAGAAGAATGCATAAAAACATGTGCTATCCTCATTGGGCCTCAAACTCTGTGTTCATTTATGATGTCACATCCTGTACACAAAGGTTAAAGAAAAACAGATTGGCACCTGACACCTGTGATGGAAAAATTTCTAAGTTTTTTTCCATCAAGAAAAATGACAGAGTCTAAATTCCATCCCTCTTTCCATCAAAGAAAATGTTTTAAGTCCAATTTCCATCAAACTTTTTTCATTTCCCTCCTATTTACCATCAGATGGAATAAGTGCCATCATATTTTCAATCAGGGGGTATGATGATGATGGGGTATGTGAGCGTGCTCTCTAAGGTTCTTTAATTTTGCATAATTTTAGTATGCTGTTCATAGATAGTAACAGACTTGATTTTCAAAAGAAAAACTTTGTGTTGCAATTAATTCCAGGTTGTTCACTAAATTGACTAGACTAAGTGGTGTAATAGTACAACATAAGAACGAACTATAAAGATCAATTGAAAAAGGCTTAACTCAGCCGATGGATACAAATAGAAATACATCTAACAAAAACAAGTGGACGTGGTACTTGTACATCCCAACAACAAAAAGACAAAGTACAGATCTGAGAGTACTTGCAGTTACTGACAGCTAGTTCAAAGCCAGTAACAACTAATAAGAAATCATGTATCTAAGACTAAATTATCAATCATTACACATCCAACATCCAATGGATTTAGTGTAAAGATGTCATAAACAGTCAGAGAAAAATACAACCTTGTGCAATGCCAAGATACAGGTGTCGACAGATTGCCCTTTATAGCTTATTGTTCGGTGTGAGCCAATGCTTCGTGTTGAAGGCCGTACATAGACCTATAATGGTTTACTTTTAAATTGTTAAGCTGTTTCATTCTTAAATACTTATAAAACGGTCCCGTCCTAATGATAAAGACTTTAAATAAAAAATAACAGAAGATTACCACGAACTATTTGAAATTTTCTTGTTTCATAGGTTGTACGAAAATTTTTCATTCATTTAGATATATCAAAAGTGGGGTTAACTGGCAAAAAAGACGAAACCAATATCTCGTCTTTCACATTGGACGGGTCTGCTTCCCGAGTGGTAAACTGTATTTGTTGTGCAATATGTTTATTTTTCGCTCATCCTGTAATGACCATGTATGTCCTGATTGTAAATGAGCATAATCCCCCTTCTACGAACTTATATGAGGATGACATGCCTTGTATGTTTAAAACAACGGAGAATAAATGATTGTCCCCATAACATAAAGAATGATGACAAAAAGGGGAGAGCATAAATATTGTAATAAAGCTGAAGTACACAGTAATTCTATACATATATGTCTTATAAAAAAAAATCCTATATACTGACATATGACTGACTGATTCGAATCTTTCACACAAAAATTCTGTAAACAGGCTACAAATTAAAAAACCTTGTCCTCTTATACATGTAAAAGAAATTATTGATTATTTCAAAGATATAATAATTTTTGTCAGTATTTTTAAAGGTTATTTTATCTGTAATTAGTTTTACATAATATTTATTATAAAATGGTGAGTGAAATACTCCAGCATAACACCTTTTAACACTGATTTTAGGATTATAAATGATACATTTCTGTTGCTTTTGATGTTACAGGGGTTCCGGATTCCAAAACATTTGATGAAACGTTGATGATCTGTTTGATCAGAAACTTAACATCTATCAATCCTCCAGTCAAGGGATTTGACAGCCTTCCACTGCCAGGGGAGATAACTCCAGGATCTGATCTAGCCAGGATAAAATATTACAGGAATAAACTAGCTCACCATGATAGTAATACAATAGAAACTACTTATTTCAATACAGCATGGAGAGATATATCAGAGGTAACTGTGGATCTACAATATTGATACTTTCATTTATATTTGACATGTAGGACATTTTTAGAACATTTCAGTGTTTTTTTTTACGACTGTAAAAATTATTTGTTATCATATTCTCTTGACCATACTGTAACTGTCGATCTGTCCATCCATTCACAATACTCAGAGACCGTTTGACAAATAACTTGCATACTTTTTTTTGTAATTATTTTATTTTTGATGATGAAACATGTGAAATTACATACTACAGTATTCGATACACATTTTAAAAATAAAGTAATACTTGATAAATCAATTAAGTCATATGGATATAATAAGATATAGATATAAATATTACAAAAAGATTTTGTCAATTAATCCAATAAATTAAATAAAAGCTGCTTCTAACAAATGCCATTTCTGATCCATTTTTACTTTTTTGTACAGGGGTTAAGAAACATACAGAGTATTTTTCTATATTAATCCAATATTTTAAATATTCTACCCCACCACATTTTGTGGGGAATATGTTCTTACATCTACATTTGTATATATAATATTTGAAATACAACAAAATATTGTTAACTATTTAACTGTTGACAAAATCCTCAGACACACCTAAAATGACTTCTTTTGCACTGAAAGGCAGGAGAATGCCATAATTTTTAATCCAATCACGGATAGCCAGAAGTTTGGTGATACATTACATTCCCAAAAAAATGTGAAAAATATTTTCTTTAATTTCTGAACAAAAAGTACAAAGTTCAGTTTCTTTTAATTTACATTTCAATAAAAATGAATTACATGGTAGAATCCTATGAACAATCTTAAATTGGAAGTTTTGCAAAAAAGAGTTTCTGGTTATGATGAAGGGCATGGAATAAATAGCATTCCAATCCTCAATCTGCATATCTAAATCTCTATCCCATTTTTCACGGGAAGATAAAGATAACACTTTATTATCCTCCAAAAATAATGTATAGAAAAATTTACAAGATTTTGGTTCCTTTTTAACTTTATCTATTAATTTATTTTCAATAATTTCCAGTTTTGAACTACCTTCTATTATAGTTTTCCATCTTTTTGGAATCGCACTTAAAATACTATAAAATTCTACAAAGTTAGTATTGATATCATACTTTTTTTTAAATTCATCATATGAGAATAATGTATTATTATCTGACATAAGATCATTAATGAAGAATATACTATTTTCAACATATTTGAACCTCAAAATCATCTTGCCATCTATTTTAATGTTTGGATTCAGCCATATGGACTGGGTCAAAATTTCAGTATTGTTTTCAGCTTTAAGCTTATTTTTAACTTGGAAAAATTTACCAGGATATCATGCCAAAATGGATTAACTTTTTCTGCTAAATAAAGTAAACCTTCCTGACTTAATTGTAAAATCTTGTCCCCCCCCCCCCAAATTTTTGTATATAACTAAGTAGCAAGACTTTCCAAGGAGAGTAGTTTTGGGGATCTAATAATTTATACAGCCAAGACATTTTTACACTATAGCAAAAATAATAAATATTGGGCATCTTAAGACCACCATCACAGTGTTCGGACATTATCACTGCCCTTTTCATTTTATCAGGTTTTCCTTTCCATTAAAAGTTAAAAAATATATTCTGAATCTCCCTCAAAACCCCTTCTGGGGGGTTAGGAAGGACAGTCAGAACTTGGACCAAAATGGGAAGTGCTAAAGTCTTAATAACTACAACCCTCCCAATATATGTCAGTTCTCTATAAGCCCAAGTATTGAGTAATGACTTGATACTGTTTATCTTGGCTGTAAAATTACATTGAGTTTTATCCATTTTAGCAAATTCAAACCATATACCTAGTAGTTTAAACCTCCCAGAATGGTTCCAAACAAGATTTTTTTCTGGCAAAAGTTTTTCCATACTACCCTTTTTTGACCCAATCCATACGGCTTCGGTTTTTGTCGAGCCTGCAACTTTTGTTGCAGAAAGCTCGACATAGGGATAGTGATCCGGCGGCGGCTCTACGGCGGCTACGGCGGTGGCGGCGGTGTTAGTTAACTTCTTAAAAGCTTTATATTTTAGAAGGTGGAAGACCTGGATGCTTCATACTTTGTATATAAATGCCTCTTGTTACGAAGTTTCAGTCAGTCACATGTCCAATGTCCTTGACCTCATTTTCATGGTTCAGTGACCACTTGAAAAAAAAGTTCAGATTTTTTGTAATGTTGAATTCTCTCTTATTATAAGTAATAGGATAACTATATTTGATATGTGCGTACCTTGAAAGGTCCTCATGTCTGTCAGACAGTTTTCACTTGACCTTGACCTCATTTCATGGATCAGTGAACAAGGTTAAGTTTTGGTGGTCAAGTCCATATCTCAGATACTACAAGCAATAGGGCTAGTATATTCGGTGTATGGAAGGACTGTAAGGTGTACATGTCCAACTGGCAGGTGTCATCTGACCTTGACCTCATTTTCATGGTTCAGTGGTTATAGTTAAATGTTTGTGTTTTGGTCTGTTTTTCTCATACTATATGCAATAGGTCTACTATATTTGATGTATGGAATGATTGTAAGGTGTACCTATCTAGCGGGCAGATGTCATGTGACCTTGACCTCATTTTCATGGTTCAGTGGTCAAAGTTAAGTTTTTGAGTTTTGGTCTTTTTATCTAATACTATATGCCATAGGTCATCTATATTTGGTGTATGGAAACATTTTATGATCTTTATGTCAGTCGTGCATGTTTTATTTGACCATGACCTCATTTTCACGGTTCATTGCACAGTGTTAAGTTTTTGTGTTTTGGTCTATTTTTCTTAACTATAAGTAATAGGTCAACTATATATGTTGTATAGAAGCATTGTTAGCTGTACATGTCTGCCTGGCATGGTTCATCTGACCTTGACCTCATTTTCAAGGTTAATTGGTCTTTGTTTAGTTATCTTGGTTAATGTTAAGTTTATGTGACAGTTGTATTAAAGCTTAGCTTTATACTTAGGACTATCAACATAATATCAATGATTAGTATAGAAGGCGAGACATTTCAGCGTGTGTACTCTTGTGTCAACATTACACCTAAGTCCAGCACATTCTGAAAATTTATCAAACAAGTATAAACACTGATTTAGGGATTTTTGGTTACCATCCAGGACTACGGAAGAATCGTCAGCGTATTGACTCAACAGAAATTCAGAGTCATTAATTGTTACACCTGCAACCTCAGGGTCATTTTTAGGCAGTTAAGCTGCCTTATGCGAGCACCCTGGATTTGTGTGCTACCCAATAAATGCTGAAATACGTGCCATTGTTATCATCTAGCTGGCTACTATATTATTTGTAACTTATTGGACAGTTTTTTTATACTTTTCATTCTGGATTACAAAAATTATGACTAAAAAAACCTTAAATGATCGTCGATTTTCCCAAAAGTTTTGAAGTTGCACATAGGAAGTAGAGCACATTAGGAATCCTTATGTAGTTTATTATCCCCTGAGCTTTTGGCTAAGATGTCAAAGAATAAATGTATGAAATATCTTATCGCCGAAAATCTCCAAAGACAAGTAGTTAAGATTTCCCAAATGGCAAAAGTCGTAGGAATATTGTTTTTCGTCAATACGTAGTCAACTACGTATTTAAGTTCAACTGATCACGCTGTTGGCGGCAATTTTGAATTTAAAAGAAGACGAAATTTTCGTATCTTTTCAATTTGGACGCAGGGGTTCAAATTATCGGTTGTCCGAAGTTTGCTACCTTACACTTTTGCAGACGGACTTTCTACTTGGTTACTAGCTACGCACGACATGCCCGACGGACCTTGAAAGAAAATAAAAAAATAACTTAGCAAACATTTTACCAAAGTTTCCTAATAAACGATCTCAAACTTATTTTCATCATTACTATTCATGACAGCGATGTTCAATTTGTTAAACTGCTAGCTTTATACATAAAATCGCCGATAAATAATGTGTAAATCCGAGTAAAATCGTATCTCACTATCTGTCAAAAACAACATTGAAACCAAAATGGCTGCCGCGAGATTACAATATCGACCCGATTCCGGAAGCGGATAAGGGTAAATCCGGATTTGGCTATCAACTAAAAAAAACCAGACAGGTGACAAAATACATCTATGCATGGTAAATAAATTTAAACACTAGAATTAAAAACCAAAAGACATATGTAAAAGAAAGAAAATGCAGAAAATATTTTGTACACCAATTTTAATGTGAAAATCCAATACATTGTGACAGCTGGGAACAGTTTATCTAACAATATATATGTTCCTGGTAACAGCATATTTTTTTTTTATCAGTGATAAATGTTGGTAATGCATGTTAAATGCTTTTCAAGTTAAACATATTACTGCAATTTCAAGGGGAATTTTTTTCTTCTCAATTTTGAAAGGTCAGTTAAAATAGCTGGACATTTCTTATATAAAAAAAAGATATGGTATGATTGCCAATGAGACAACTGTCCACAAGAGACAAACATTACCAAAACTTGGTAATGGTCAAGATCCCTACCCCTAAACCATATATATTTTTGAGAACTTGGAAACATACAAGATCATCACTTTGAAACAGTTGGCCATGGGATCCCCAACTCTTAATTAAATGAAATATAGGGGGAGTCCCTGCAGTCACCTGATTGAGAAATTGGAAACAAACCAGGTCCCCACCTTTAAATTAAACCATATATATTCATGTATGAGAACTAATCAAATGAAATATAGGGAGAGTTCTTAGGGTCACCCTACCCACTACTGTTTGATAACTTAGAAACAGATGAGACTCCCACCCCTCAACCATTTAATTCATGTATTGGACAATATAACAAATCAAATGAAATATAGCAGAAGTCACTGGGGTCCCCCACCCCCTCCTGTTTGAAAACTTGATAACGGCCGAGATCCCCACCCATAAACCATACATACTCATATATGGGACAATATAAAAAATCTAATGAAAAAATGGGGTAGTCCCTAGGGTCACCCCACACCCTCTTGTGTGTGTTTTGAGAACTTGTAAAAGATTGAGATACCAACGCCTATAAACCATATTCATTCCTGTTTGTCATTTCAAAAAAAATTGAATGACATACAAGGTCAATCTCATAGGCGACACATATGCATATCACTTTGCTAGACCCTAACACCTGTCATTTTATTCCAAACTAATTAGACACCATGGACTTGGGGTGAAGGTGGAAGTCATTTACATTTACTATGGACAGGTCAGTCAGACCTCACCATTGATTATTGTAGTAGTAAACATTTGTCTGATTTGTGTGTCATAACTTTTGTACTGAACAACACAAACTCAGTTTTCTTTCCAGGGAAGCAAGTCCATTCATCCTTTTACAATCTCGTACTAAAGTCAACTCAAACTACTAACAGTCAACTTATACGAACAATTAGGATCAACTAGAAGAACTGCAATCATTGCAAATTTGTACCACTGCTGGCTCATGAGGGACTCATGACAATTCGTGGTCATGTGCGTTGCTATTGAAAACCTTGATAAAATATGTTTATTTGCCTTAATGATTAATTCATTAAATGAACATAAATGTACAATTATATATGAATGTTTAATGTTTGTTTTTTTAAATCTTGAAAAAAAAGTTGAAGCAACATTGCCACAGTTTTTATAATTATGTTTATATAAAATAGAAGATGTATTATGATTGCCAATGAGACAACTATCCACAAAAATTCAAAATGACACAAACTTTAACAACTATAGGTCACTGTACGGCCTTCAACAATGAGCAAAGCCCATACTGTATAGTCAGCTATAAAAGGCCCTGATAAGAAAATGTAAAACAATTCAAACGAGAAAACTAACGGCCTTATTTAAGTAAAAAAAATGAACAAAAACAAATATGTAACACATAAACAAACGACAACCACTGAATTACAGGCTCCTGACTTGCCTTGGTTTTTGGTTAACTGCTTACAGTGCTTACAGCGCTTTGATTAATAGCTGCACTTAGTAATTCTAGCACTAAAATAAATAGGTAAGGAGACAGAGGATCCCCTTGACGGACCCCTCTTTTTAATGAAAAAAATCTAAAATATAACCATTATTCAACACAGCACTAGAAGCATCACAGTAGCAAGCCTTAATCCAATTTATAAATGTATGGTCAAATCCATAAAACTGCAAAGCCTCATATATGAAAGACCATTTGACTGTGTCGAAAGCTTTTTCAAAATCGACTAAAAGTAAAAGTCCAGGAATGTCGTCTTCTTCCATCTTTTCCATTAGATCATAAATAAATCTAGTACATTCGCCAATATACCTACCTTTAAGAAAACCTTTTTGTGTTTGACTAATTATATTTACCAAGACCTTTTTAAATCTATTTGCTAGACTGGCTGTAGCTATCTTATAGTCTACACACAGCAGTGTGATAGGTCGCCAGTTCTTAAGATAAAACTTTGACTTACCCTCCTTTGGTATACAGGTAATGAGTCCCTGTCTTTGAGTGATAGAGAAATTTCCATACTCTAAAGCCTCATTTAAACATCTTACTAGTGGAAATTTAATATCATTCCAGAAAAATTTATAAAACTCAACAGTGAATCCATCTATACCAGGTGATTTAGAGTTCTTCATATATTTAAGAGAAGACAGACATTCCTGTACTGATAAAGGTCCTTCACATGATTTCACCTCTTCCTCAATAGGTTTTGTAATAAAAGGATTGTCATGCTGAAGAAATGTGCTCCTGTGAGTCTCAAGTAACAATGGGTTAGAACTAGTATACAATTTTTTATAAAATTGTTTTTGTTCATTTCTAATAATACATGGATCCGTTATCTCAGATTCGTCCTCCAGAATAAGTTTGGGAATAATTTTTTCTGTATAATGTTTTTTTTCCAAATTACAAAAATAGTTACTTCCCTTTTCCCCCTCTACTTGCCATCTTGCCTTTGCTCTTGTAATTATTCCTTTAACATTTTTTTCTCTTATTACTTTAAATTCTAGTTCCAACCCTTCCCTTTCTTGTTGTACTGATGGCAAGTTATTCTCTATGAGTTTTTTTTATCTAATAATGATATCTTGTATAATAATTATTTTTCTTTATTATTTTGTTCCTTCTTTCGGAAAGACGAAAATGAGATTGCAGATCCACGAACTTTCAATTTAATCATATCCCATAAAAGCTGATAGCTTATATTAAACTGTTTGTCCTCTGTCTCAATATCAATAGATGGATCAGACTCATATTCTTCAATGACAGTTTTGATATCCCCTTTAACTTTTTCAATAAACTCAGTTTCCTTCAAAAGACTGTTATTAAATTTCCATGTACCCTTCCCTCTAATCTTGCTTGAAAATTTTAAATCAATAAGGACTGGAGAATGATCCGATCTATAGCTAATTCCTATATCTGATGAAATTACAAATGCTTCTATATCAGAGGTAATCATGAAGTAGTCCAAACGACTTTGTTTGCGATTTGTATCCCTCCATGAGTACCTCTTTTCAAAAGGGTGTTGCAGGCGCCATATATCTAATAAATCAAGGTCATGCATAACCTCATGTATCTTAGCTTTTGACTGGGGGTTATTTTCATTTCTATAATAGAATGTGTCCATCTCATAATCTTGAAACAACATTCCAATCTCCCACGACTACAATTGACGAGTTTCCAAAGTGGGATATTTTGTTTTTTATGTTGTCAAAAAAGGCTGGTTCATCATTATTCGGTCCATATATTGCTGCCAAAGTTATACGATAGTCCTGAATGGTGATATCTAATATAACAAAATTACCAGACAAGTCTATGGTTTCTCCATGGATTTTAAATTCAAAAGTATTTCTGAAAAGAACAGCTACCCCTCTACTTTTACTAGAAACAGAACTAAATTTCCCCACATATCCCCATTCATGCAGCCATTGTTTTTCTTTTTCAGATGTGCTATGGGTGTCTACTAATATAATTATATCATATAAGTCCTTATATTTTGTAATATATCAAATCTTTTAACTGTTTCTGATAAACCCCTGCAGTTTACACTACCAATAGTTATAGTCGACATAATATTAATAGCTTAAATAATAATAAATATAAATATCTATAAGCCCAATATATCCAAACAGTATGAACAAACCATACACATGTGCATCTATATGTAAAAGTGTTTTCCCAATGTTTCAATTTTTTACTTAGAGTTACCCCCAACCCCCCCAAAAAAAAGTGTCGAGAGTATCATAGTATAAATAAAATGAGCAAATATTTTTGTGCTATTAAAAAGTAAAACTGAAAGATATATCAAAAAGTTCTGTGAATCTTCATTTGTACCTCAATTTGCATGTTTTAATTTTTAATTTGTGTATTGTTCGTTTTTAAGAGAGACAAATTCTCAGACAATGTATACCAAAGAATAGCATATATAATAATAAAAGTCAACATGCTAATTTATAATCCCCATGCTAAATAAAAGAAAGTAAAGTAACGAAATAAAGAAACAAAAAAAAACATAATAACAACAAAGCATTTTTATCAACACAGGTACATGCAATAATACAATTGAAGAAAAAAAGAAAAAAAACCACATACAAATATACACATACATATGCCATAAACATGCACCTTTAAATCCTGATACACAAAACAACCATCTTTATATACAATTGAATTAAAATTGCTGACCCCATCTTAACTGTACATGTACATGCATCTCTCATCAGCTCATTTCAGTGTTACATGTATATTGTATTTATCCAGAGTGAAACTAACACTTAAACATTTATTGTATGATAAAATGTATTGACAAGGGTTTCATTTAATAAGTGTTTGTTTATCAATCTCACGATTATGTGCAGAGATTCCTCTGAAGTAGTACTAGGACAAATTCACAGTTATAATTTATAGGTCTACGAGTCATTTTTTAACGGTTCATTATTCTCGCAGAGACCAGATAAGATTTTACTTCTTTTTCCAAGAGGAGATGGTGTTCGGTGTATTTTTTCATATCAGTGAAGTGGCCCGGAAGTTTTTAAATCGACGACTAGCTTGAAAACCGATTACTTCTTACCAAAAATATTAAGAAATGTGTATTTCAAATGTGCAGTTTTTGTTAAATTCTCTACCGGGAGTTTTGAAACGGATAGTAAAATTAAAGACTCGTACGGAAATAGACCCTAAATTCCGTAAAAAAAAATAAAACAGGTATGCCACTCCCTGAATATACAGGCTACAATGCAAAGGTTCAAACTTTCAACTTTGGTGTTGAAAACAATATAAAAAAGAATGACATTTTTACAAGATATCAACAAATAATAAACAACAATAAACAACTTTGAATAAAGGTATAACAAATTTGTAATGTTAGAACCGGTCCGCATTATACGGGAGCTATTCTTATGAGCCCAGTTTCTGCCTTATGTTGTCATAAATGTCAAAACGATGCCGATCCCCCTTGCTGTCGGTGCCATATATGTGACCGTTGAAATACCACGCACTGGTGACATCCTCATGCAGGTATAGTCTATTTAGTAGCCCTTGGTTCAGTTTTGTAACATCGTCAGAGATGCGGACTTCTAACTTCTCATTGATAAGTTTTCGATATCGCAAAATAGAGATTTTCGATTCCATGCGCATAAATTTCACAAGAATTGGTCTAGGTTTGCCGTGTTTTCCTGGTATCCTGTGTGCTGCTACAATCTCTGATGGTTCAATATTTACACCCAGTTTACTTATCTCATGAAAAAAACTATGAGGCAATCTTTCCCCCTTTTTTTCTGGAAAGTCAAATATTTTAATATTTTTTTTCCTTGAGTATTGTTCATTCCAGTTTGACAATTCCATTGCTTCGGTTGCACGTTTACACGTATTTTCAATCTCCTCTTTCAAAAGCCTGTTTTCTTTGTGAAGGTTTGCATTTTTTTCTAATATATTAGCATTGTCAAATTCTACACTGTCTATTCTTTTACTAAGTCTAGATACCTCTGACTTAAAGTGCTGTTCTACCTTTTCTTTATTTGTTTGAATTTCAACCATCATTTCTTTTTTAAGTTCTTTTTTCATCTCTTTTTTCATTTGTGCAAGCAAGCTTGTAACTGTTTCAGTGACAATCATTTTAACGTCTCTTTTTTTCAATATGTTTTTCATTGAATTCCTTATCTCATTTAATTCGGTTTCGATGCATAAACCATGATCGCCATCGCTAGAGAGACATGAATGCGGGCGTTTTGCAGATTTTGGTTTTGCAGGTGTTGAGTCATTAAATACAGAGTCATCATTTTCCTGTGTAGCAGAGAGTTTGCCAACATTAGCTGTCGAAACAAAGCTCGTAATTTGTTGTTGTTGCGTCATTCTCGGCTTACGAGATATTTTAATGTTAATGTATGAACAATATATAGTTATTGTATAAAACTTGCTTTGTTTACAAACAATTTACGATCTAGTTTTCGAACTATTCTACCGTGAGTTTTATTTACTCAATTAAATCACTACCAATATCTATATTTAGATTGTTTTTTTCTTTCGTCCGAACTTCAAATGGCTATTAAAGTATCTTTCTTTGGTAAATGCATCAAAATTGTTATTCAGAAAGACTCACATATTATTATTTGAGAATCGAAAGTCCAAGAAAAATCATATACAGAACTGTAAAACTTCAAACTAGCACAAAAACATCGGAGCGTCAATACCCTCGACTAGTCACAGACGCCATAGTTTCACTTGCATACTTGGTAGGATTATTTGTTATCATATTCTCTTGACCATACTGTACTGTCGATCTGTCCATCCATACACAATACACAGATAGTGTTAATGCAGATAGCTTGCATTACTTAGTAGGATTATTTGTTATCATATTTCCTTGACTATACTGTACTGTCTGTCCGTCCATCCATTCACAATACTCAGAGACCGTTTTACAGATAACTTTCATACTTGGTAGGATTATTTGTTATCTTCTTTTCTTGACCATATTGTATTGTCTTTTTGTCGGTCCATCCATACACAGAGATTGTTTGACAAATAACTTGAATACTTGGTAGGATTATTTATTAGCATATTCCATTGACCATATTATTGTACTGTCTGTTTGATGTGATTTTTTATGTGAGTTTATGGACCTGGACTTTGACGTTTTTAGACAACTGTAACACAATGACTCATTGTGAACAGTACTCCTCTGCGACTATTCAACAAAAAGCTTTCATGCTTGGTAGGATTGTTCGCCGTTATGTGTAGTTGGCCATCTTATACCGACATGTTGATTGAATGATTTTAATAGGAGTTATGGAACTTTGACCATTTTATCGACCGCAAAAGACAAAGACACATTGGTTTTCGCACTTTAACTTAAGTTTAACTGATGGATCTTTATGAAATTTTACCATAAGGTTAAATACCACAAAAGGAAGGCTGGAATTGATGTTGGGGGTTATGGTACCAACAGTTAAGGAATTAGGAGCCAAAAAAGGGCCAAAAATAAGCATTTTTGTAACTTCCAGACAATAACATGTGTGTTAGTGTATAGATCCCCCTGACATTGTACCACAAGGTTCCATATCACAAAGGGAATGCTGGGATAGATTTTGGGGGTAGTTGCCTCAAAGTTTAAGGAATTAGTGGCCAGAAAGGGGCAAAAAAGAAGCATGTTTTGAAATTTTTTTGGTCGTATATTGGTATCACATTGGCGTCGTCGTCTGTAGTTGTCGTCGTCGTCCGAAGACATTTGGTTTTCGCACTCTAACTTTAGTAAAAGTAAATCTATGAAATTTAAACACAAGGTTTATGACCATAAAAGAAAGGTTGGGATTGATTTGGGTGTTTCAGTTTCGGAATAAGGGGCCAAAAAGGGCCCAAATAAGCATTTTTCTTGGTTTTTTCACAATAACTTGAGTAAAAGTAAACAGAAATCTATAAAATTTTAACATAAGGTCTATGACCACCTAAAGAAGATTGGGATTGATTTTGGGAGTTTTAGTCAAAACAATTTAGGAATTAGGGGCCAAAAACAGGTCCCAAATAAGCATTTTTCTTGGTTTTTGCACAATTACTTTAGTATAAGTTAATAGAAGTCTATGAAATTTTAACACAAGGTTTATGACCACAAATGAAGGTTTGGGTTGATTTTGGGAGTTTTGGTCCCAACGAATTAGGGACCAAAAGGGTCCAAAATTATGCTTTGTTTGATTTCATCAAAAAATGAATCATTGGGGTTCTTTGATATGCCAAATCTAACCGTGTATTCAGATTTTAAATTTTTGGTCCTGTTTTCAAATTGGTCTACATTAAGGTCCAAAGGGTCCAAAATAAAACTTAGCTTGATCTTAACAAAAATGAATTCTTGGGGTTCTTTGATATGATTTTTTATTATGGGCCCAGTTTTCAAGTTGGTCCGAATGGGGGTCCAAAATTATTATATTGATTAAGTATTATGCAAGAGCAAGAAATTTTCAATTGCACAGTATTGCACAATAGCAAGAAATCTTCAATTGCACAGTATTGTGCAATAGCAAGAAATATCTAATTGCGCAATAGCAAGAAATATCTAATTGCGCAATAGCAAGAAATTTTCAATTGCACAGTTTTTATGAAATATTCTTTGAAAATTGGAGTTATCTTTCTTTGTCCAGAATAGTAGTTGAATCAACTTAAATCATTGTTTTATACAATATACAAAGTATATTCACTTTTACTACAACTAATAAATTAAAACAATCTTTACCTTTCAGTGATTATAAGCACTTTTTTTACATTTTAATATTTTATGATGTATTTAAATGAATAGTTATTGTTGCAAACTTCATAAGAAATTTGAATAGAGATCAGTTTTGGAATAAGGGAAAGGGGGATGTGAAAAAAAATTAGGGGGGGGGGGTCAATTTTTCTCATTTCAGATTTCATAAATAAAAAGAAAATTTCTTCAAACATGTCTTTGAGAGAATCAATATTCAACAGCATAGTGAATTGCTCAAAGGCAAACAAATTTTTTTAAGTTCATTAGACCACATTCATTCCGTGTCAGAAATCTATGCTATGTCAACTAGTTAATCACAATCCAAATTTAGAGCTGAATCAAGCTTGAATGTTGTGTCCATACTTGCCCCAACCGTTCAGGGTTCAACCTCTGCGGTCATATAAAGCTGCGCCCGGGGAGCATCTGGTTCTAGTTTCATGACAATAACTTGTGTGTAAGTGTATGGAACTTTCTGAAATTGTTCTACAATTGGTTCCATATCACACAGGAAAAGCTGGGTGTGAGTTTGGGGGTAAATACTCTAAAGGTTAAGGAATTTGGGGCCAAAAGGGGCCAAAATAACAAGCATTTTTCTAGTTTCCAGACAATAACTTGTGTTCAAGTGTATGGTTCTCTCTGAAATTGTACTGCAAGTTACCATACCACAAAGGGAAGGCTTGGATTAAGTTTGGGGTGATGAATCATGAAGGGCTTCAAAAAATTATGGGGGATTTGTTTTTTCTTTAAAATTTTCCATTTTAAGCTGTTTTTTTTTTCTTATTTATATTTAAAATCAAATAATAATGATATGGTAGGAGTTACACTCCAAACAGGATGTTAAAATAATTATATTAAGTATTGTGCAATAGCAAGAAATTTTCAATTGCCTAGTATTGCGTAATAGCAATAAATCTTCAATTGTACAGTATTGCGCAATAGCAAGAAATCTTCAAATGCACAGTATTCCGCAATAGCAAGAAATTTTCAATTGCACAGTATTGCACAATAGCAAGAAATATTCAATTGCACAGTATTGCGCAATAGCAAGAAATCTTCAATTGCACAGTATTGTCCCATTTTGAAATTGGTCTACATTTAGGTTCAAAGGGTCCAAAATTGAACTTAGTTTGAATTTAACAAAAGTGTAATACTATTTAGATTTTTAATTATGGGCCCAGTTTTCAAGTTGGTCCAAATCAGGGTTTGTTTGATTTCAACAAAAATTGAATATATGGGGTTCTTTGATATGCTGAATCTAACCATACAGTATTTAGATTTTTGATTTTTGGGCTCCGTTATCAAATTGGTCCACATTGGGGTAAAAAAAGTTCAAAATTGAACTTTCTTTGATTTCATCAAAAATTGAATTCTTGGGATTCTTTGATATGCTGAATCTAATCATGTATTTAGATTTTGGATATTGGACCATAATAGTTAAATTTAAAAAACATAAGTTCTTAGACCACATTCATTCTGTGTCAGAAACCTATGCTGTGTTAAATATTTAATCACAATCCAAATTCAGAGCTGTATCAAGATAAAATGTTGTGTCCATACTTGCCCCAACTGTTCAGGGTTCGACCTCTGTGGTCATATCAAGCTGCGCCCAGCAGAGCATTTTATCAGACTATTGTTATACACTGACACCTTGTGCAGCCTATTGCTAATGACTCTAATTAATGCTAATCCTCTGATACAGTTTGACAGACAGCTCTTAAGCTTGGCAGGATTTGTAGGTCTTTACTAGTATATGAAGTTAGCCATATTATACCGACATGTTGATTATAGATCATTTTACAGGAGTTATATATGGGACTTTGACCCTTTTATACACTGACTGAATGACACCTTGTTGATATTGATATTGACTCTACTAAATGCAACACTCCTCTTTGATGTCGTTTGACAGCAAGCTCTGACACCAAGTCTCAAACTTGATAGGATTGTGTTTGCCATCATGGGTAGTTGAACATATTATACCACCATGTTGGTGCAGCTCTCATTTATTGGGAGTTATTGGACTTTGACTTTTTTTTTTACATATATAAATATATATTATGTATACCACAATGACACCATGTTTGGCCCTTTGAATCACAGCTCCAAAAACACTTTATAATGTACGCTATGATTTGTTGTACAATTTTAAACTTGCACACAATTTAATCCTTATGCAAAGTTTAATTACATGAATTAAAAATGATTATTGTACATAGACACGATGAGAATGATGTTTTGAAGCATACAAAATTATCGAACTATTTATTTATAGGCTGTAAGTCGACTGGGAGATCAAACAATGTATCAAGAGTGTCAAGACTTAAAGGTAAAAATCTTAGACCAGTCTAATCGGGAAATTATGTTGGTAATCAAACAATCACTGGAAGAGTTGAAAGAACTGAAACTTACAGTGGATAATTTGGGAATGGAACACTCTAGAGTGACAGAAAATCTTAGAGAGTTACAGACTTCCCACAATACTTTACAAACAGAATACTCAAAAGTTATGGAAATTGTGAAAGATCCAATACGAGAGAACATCAAAGGTACATTATACTTATTGATACAGATAAAAGTAGACTATCAATTGACAAGGTAAATATTTACAAATTCTTCAATTTCTCATATATTTGGCAATGTTTTAATCCTATACGTCACGTATATTGATCGAAACATATATCAATATTCCCTACAGAAATTGAGGTAATGTGATTTTATTATAAAACTTTTTCCCGAGATGACATGGCCAACTGAAGTGACATGGATATAAACAATTTTGATAACACCTAGGAACATAAACTGGACAATTCAAATCTTGTATACAGATGTATAATGGCCTCAAGTTTCCATCTTAATATATTGTTTGTTGTTCTTGATCTCATATTCTTTGTTAAGTGACTAAAACATAGGACTATATTCTTCATTACAAACAGAACTTAAATTTAAACTGACCACAAGAATGATACACACTTGGCTGATACACACACACCTGATTTTTGTGTCGCCTGTGAAGAAAGTCGCAGTATGGGAGACTTGGGTATGGAAATCCTGTGGGATCTACGGCATAAACTATAATAAAGCTTCATATTTCAGAATGTAGAAGACCTGGATGCTTCATACCTCATTTTCATGGTTGCGTGACTGCTTGAGAAAAAGAATTACAGTTTTCTTTTTAAGTGAAATACTCACTTATTATGAGTATAAGAATAACTATATTTGGTATATGGGTTCTTGCAACGTATACATGTCCGTCAGGTAGGGTTCCCCTGACCTCGACCTTATTCTATGTATCAAGGTCAAGGACAATGGACATATGACAGACAAAATCTTCCTAACATAAGGTATCCGCACACAAGGTATCAAGGTTAAAATTACATGGTAAAGTCCATATCTCAGAGAATATAATCGATAGATAGGTCAACAATATTTGGTATATATGGAATGATTGCAATTTCGTGATTCATTGGGTAATGTTTAGTTTTTATACGACCGCAAAATTTGAAAAAAATTTCGTCGTATATTGCTATCACGTTGGCGTCGTCGTCTGCGTCGTCGTTGTCGTCGTCCTCGTCGTCGTCGTCGTCGTCCGAATACTTTTAGTTTCGCACTCTAACTTTAGTAAAAGTAAAAGTGAAGTAAGAAGTAGAAATCTATGAAATTTTAACACAAGGTTTATGACCACAAAAGGAAGGTTGGGATTGATTTTGGGAGTTTTGGTCCCAACATTTTAGGAGTTAGGGGCCAAAAAGGGCCCAAATAAGCATTTTCTTGGTTTTCGCACTATAACTTTAGTTTAAGTTAATAGAAATCTATGAAATTTTGACACAAGGTTTATGACCACAAAAGAAAGGTTGGGATTGATTTTGGGAGTTTTGGTTCCAACAGTTTAGGAATTAGGGGCCAAAAAAGGGCCCAAATAAGCATTATTCTTGGTTTTCGCACAATAACTTTAGTTTAAGTAAATAGAAATCAATGAAATTTAAACACAATGTTTATGACCACAAAAGTAAGGTTGGTATTGATTTTGGGAGTTTAGGTCCCAACAGTTTAGGAATTAGGGGCCAAAAAGGGACCCAAATAAGCATTTTTCTTGGTTTTCGCACCATAACTTTAGTATAAGTAAATAGAAATCTATGAAATTTAAACACAAGGTTTATGACCATAAAAGGAAGGTTGGTATTGATTTTGGGAGTTTTGGTCCAAACAGTTTAGGAATAAAGGGCCCAAAGGGTCCAAAATTAAACTTTGTTTGATTTCATCAAAAATTGAATAATTGGGGTTCTTTGATATGCCGAATCTAACTGTGTATGTAGATTCTTAATTTTTGGTCCCGTTTTCAAATTGGTCTACATTAAGGTCCAAAGGGTCCAAAATTAAACTTAGTTTGATTTTAACAAAAATTGAATCCTGGGGGTTCTTTGATATGCTGAATCTAAAAATGTACTTAGATTTTTTATTATTGGCCCAGTTTTCAAGTTGGTCCAAATCGGGGTCCAAAATTAAACTTTGTTTGATTTCATCAAAAATTGAATAATTGGGGTTCTTTGATATGCCAAATCTAACTGTGTATGTAGATTCTTAATTTTTGGTCCCGTTTTAAAATTGGTCTACATTAAAGTCCAAAGGGTCCAAAATTAAACTAAGTTTGATTTTAACAAAAATTGAATTCTTGGGCCTCTTTGATATGCTGAATCTAAACATGTACTTAGATTTTTGATTATGGGCCCAGTTTTCAAGTTGGTCCAAATCAGGATCCAAAATTAATATATTAAGTATTGTGCAATAGCAAGAAATTTTCAATTGCACAGTATTCAGCAATAGCAAGAAATCTTCAATAGCCCATAATTGTGCAATAGCAAGAAATCTTCAATTGCACAGTATTGTGCAATAGCAAATATTTTCAATTGCACAGTATTGCACAATAGCAAGAAATATCTAATTGCACAATATTGTGCAATAGCAATAAATTCCAATTGGATTTCAATTGGAGTTATCTTTCTTTGTCCAGAATAGTAGTTGAATCAACTTAAATCATTGTTTTTATACAATATACAATGTATATTCACTTTTACTACCAACTGATAGATTAAAACAATCTTTACCATTCAGTAATAACAAGCACTTTTTTTACATTTTAATATTTTATGATGTATTTAAATGAGTATTTATTGTTGCAAACTTCATTAGAAATTTGAATTGAGATCAGTTTTGAAATAAGGGAAAGGGGGATGTGAAAAAAAAAATTGGGGGGTCAATTTTTTTCATTTCAGATTTCATAAATAAAAAGAAAATTTCTTCAAACATTTTTTTTGAGAGGATTAATATTCAACAGCATAGTGAATTGCTCAAAGGCAAACATTTTTTTTTAAGTTCATTAGACCACATTCATTCTGTGTCAGAAACCTATGCTGTGTCAACTATTTAATCACAATCCAAATTTAGAGCTGAATCCAGCTTGAATGTTGTGTCCATACTTGCCCCAACCGTTCAGGGTTCAACCTTTGCGGTCGTATAAAGCTGCGCCCTGTGGAGCATCTGGTTGTGGTTTGATCTGTTTTTCAGATACTATATAATCAATACGACCACTATATTTAGTGTATGGAATGACTGTCAGTTGTACATGTCTGTATGACAGGTTTCATCTAAACTTGACATCATTTCCATGGTTCATTAGACAATTTTGTGTGGTTTGGTTTATTTCTCAGATACTATAAGCAACATGTCAGTTATATTTAGTGAATGGATCAATCTTGAGTTGTACATATCTGTCTGGTATGGTTCATATGACTTGATCTCATGTTCATGGTTCTTTGTTCAATGATAAGATTTCGTAATTATGTCAATTTATAAGGTACTAAAAGCAAAAGGTCAATTGTGTTTGGTGTCTAGAATCATTGTAAGGTGAACATGTCTGTCTGGCAGCTAGAGTTCATATGACCTTGACCTCATTTTCATGGTTCATTTGTCAATGTTAAAATTGTGTGGTCTGATCTGTTTCTCTGTTACTTTTAGCAATGGGACCACTAAATTTAGTGTATAGAATGATTGTTAGGTATGCATGTCTGTCTGGCATGGGTCATATGACCGTGACCTCATTTTCATAGTACATTGTTAATGGTAAGATGATGGGATACTAGTAGTAAACCCTTCATATTACAGACTTTCAACATGAGTTCAATGATAAGTAAAATAGGCAAGACATTTCAGTGTGCGCACTCTTGTTTCTATTATTAAGAGTAATAATATCATTCTATTTGGTATGTACAATCCTTTTTAGGTATACATGTCCATGAGACAGGGTTTATCTCACCTTAAACTCATTTTCAAGTTTCATGTGTCAATGTTAAGTTTTCATGGTTAGGTTTGTGTCTCAGTTGTAATAAGCAATAGATCAACTAATGTGTGTATGGAATCATTTAAAGATGTCTGTCTGGCAGGATTCATCTGAACTTGACCTCATTTACATACATTCTTGATAATGTCATGACGTTAATGTGATACTTGTAGTAACATCTTCATTTTAAAGACTTTCAGCAGAATTTCAATTATGATCAGTTTAGCAGGCAAGACAGTTCACCCTTTAAACTCTTGCATGTCTTGTTTTCATATTTTGGCCAGATTTTTTTTCTTGTTTTTTTCTTTTTCTTAACAGAACCTAGGCTAACCTATAAGGGACATGTAACCTTGGCATACACATGTAAAATTGTGTGCATAGTCAGATCTCAGTAGGGTCATTATAATTTATTCACCTCAAATTGATGTACTCAAATATGTATAGTAAGTAAATAAAAAAGTATTTGCTGTGATATTGGATACGCTTCAATTTTTTACAAGTGACTGAGCTTAACTATTTGTCATGTTTGTGCTTATTCAAAGAGCAGAGCATCATTCAATAAATTTGTAAAACCTATGGAGTTATTAAATGTATGCAAAGTACTAAATTTTAAAATATTTCATTCATTGTTATTGTGTGAAAAAAAGGATTTATTACCAACAGAAGCTACATCACAAGGGACTTTTTAGGGTATGCTCAATTACTGAAAAATAAATATCATTTTGGACCCCGAAAATGTCACCACACATGTGCAAATGTCTCAGCTTTGAAACAAGCATCATACATATATATGCAAGTTTGCCATATGGGCAGAGGAATTGAGTAAAAATCTTACCATTATCGCCTTCCTGAAATGAATTGTGCATATTGAACAAGTAGGCCAAGAACACAGCTTTGTCCTCGCCATAACATTTTTTACACTTTGTATGAAGGTGTATAACTATCATTATATGACGCTGTTGTGTTTAATCTTTATGTGACCTTGACCTTTAACCTGATGGTCATATTAGTTGATTTTTGGGGATATTTTTTTATTTGGCGTTTCATATTTAGTATAAGGGTTCACCAATGAGTCCACACCATGATGAATGACATGACCATTCAACTCAAGATCAAATACGTAAGCATGTTCAGAGGAACCCAAAATCATGTATTTTAATGATTTATTTTACAATTTGTTATATTTTTATACGACCGCAAAAATTGAAAATTTTTTGGTCGTATATTGGTATCATGTTGGCGTCGTCGTCGTCCGAATACTTTTAGTTTTCGCACTCTAACTTTAGTAAAAGTGAGTAGAAATCTATGAAATTTTAACATAAGGTTTATAACCACAAAAGGAAGGTTGGGATTGGTTTTGGGAGTTTTTGTCCCAACATGTTAGGAATTAGGGGCCAAAAAGGGCCCAAATAAGCATTTTCTTGGTTTTCGCACTATAACTTGACGGCCTAGCCACAATCAGATGTGCATTTTGTGTTTCACATGAAGTCAAAAATGAGTATCACCTCAGGGAAAAACTCTTTTTATATTTTGGTTCAAAAATGGTTTAAAGTATGAAAAATTGCCATCGTTAGGCTAACACTGGCAATGACTGGAAGCATTTATATAATTACATGCAGTTTTTGAAAGAAAATTTAATATTTTTATTAAATAAATGGTGTTTAAAAACTGTATAATTTTCTTTAATGGTTGCCTTCAAGACATGGTCACCAGTGACAGATTTTTGGTCAATGACAAAGACAACAAAATATGTTTAGAACTATTGAATATCAAACATTTTAATTGAAAAAAAAAATAACAAGAACATGTTTGACTCACAGTTATTTCCAACAACAGTAGCTTTCTTTGATCATTAATCTTATCTGATAAAACTGTATCTAAAATTATCTATAAATAACAAAACTTCCAAAAGAACCCTTTTTTTTGGTGTATAGAACATTAAAATAACTTGATGCATATTCTTACAATAAACAATCAAACTTAGCAATACAATTTATATGTTTTGTCTACGGACAAGACATTGTATTCATATTTAATGAAATGCATTATTAAAACCTAATTTTGATATAGCTGAAAGTGTTATCTTGAAAAAAAACATACATTTTATCAAGTTTATCTATCAAATGATGCTTAACTTCGAGGAAAATGGAAAGAAATACATTTTGATAATGTCTACGGACAAGACATTTTATTGATATTCAAATAAATGCTTTCAAAGATGATTGTTAAAGTTAAGATTAAAGGTTACTAATTAAGTTTTAAGCAGTGTTTTTTAATTTTGGAAAATATAAAAATGTGCCATTAATTCTTTACATATCTCAATAATTTATTGATTAAGCAAAAATAAAGACACATTCTTTTAACTGAAATCCATATATCTGACTGTTTAAAACAATCAAACTATTATTAAAACTCAATTTTGACATAGTTGAATGTGTTCTCTTGACAAAATAACATACATTTTACCTATCATATTAGGCTGAACTCAAGGAAATTGGATACAAATATATTGTGGTAATGTCTACGGACAAGACAATTTCAGTTAAAATAAAATCTGTTAGAATTAATTGTGACTATATTTATGTTGAAAATACTGAGTTTTAATTTGAATAGATAACTTTCATCACCTATAAATAAGATTTAAGTTCCATAGCAGACAAATAATTGAATTTAATACTTGTTATGTACAAGTGTCTTGTCCGTAGACACTTCCTCATCTGCTGTTAATACTGAAATGCAAAGGATAAAGTTAGAGAGAGAGAAATACTTTTTCTTCATTTGATTTAGTTAATCTTTTAAGGTATGCAGCAACTGGAATAAACAATATTGAAGTAAAATAAGGTATGCTTTTTATGACTGATAATCTGACACTTTTTAAAATCCACTCCTGTAAAGTAATTTTACAAAAATGGAGAACACTTAAATTACCATTTATTTATTAAAAATAAGATATTTCTAAGTTTAAACAACACATAGGACTAATTAAGACCCATAAAGCCAAGCAATATTGATAAAAAGACATGTCTACGGACAAGACATGTGTCTACGGACAAGACATTCTGACATATTTTTGAATTTTTTCCTCTATTAATAGATGGTAGAAAAAAATGTTAGTAGTGTTTTTTATATCTACAAAAGAACAGGAACTTAGCAATGCAACATTAATGTAATTATGCTTCCAGTTTACTAGGGAATGCATGTCTATGAACAAGACATTTTTTCACTTTATTTGTTTATCCAACTTTGATGGCATATATCTCCAGCTAGGGTACTGCAATTTTGATAAATGAGGTAGTTTTTGATAATGTATATACTAGAAGAGAAAACAAAACACATAATAGCATAAATTTGATTTATTTTTCTCTTTTATCACTACACTGAGCAAGCTAAAAACAAAAGTACAAAATTTCATAACAAGCACATAGTATTCAACTTTTTATCATAACTTTGTAACCACTGAAGATTTTTTGTTGCAACAAACAGTAAAAGAAAGATGAATAAATTGTCTATAGCAATGAACCAATAATGTAGTTCAAATTAAGTTCACTTATTAACTATCAATTGATAAAAACAGCGAAATTTTAAATGAAACAACATAACGTGAAATTTTGCCCATTTTCAGCGTGTATTTTAGTGGGTTTTTTTTCAAAACGGTAACACCTATACATGATATTTTATATTCATTGTGAAGCCCTACATTCTCTTCTTCAGTTCAAAGATGTATTACTTATGTAAAGTTTATCTTCTTGTCTTTACAAGCCTATAACATAGACCCAATATGAAATGCATATCTGATCTTGGCTAGGCCGTTTAGTTTAAGTAAAAAGAAATCTATGAAATTTTGACACAAGGTTTATGACCACAAAAGGAAGGTTGGGATTGATTTTGGGAGTTTTGGTTCCAACAGTTTAGGAATTAGGGGCCAAAAAAGGGCCCAAATAAGCATTATTCTTGGTTTTCGCACAATAACTTTAGTATAAGTAAATATAAATCAACGAAATTTAAACACAAGGTTTATGACCACAAAAAGAAGGTAGGGATTGATTTTGGCAGTTGAGGTTCGAACAGTTTAGGAATAAGGGGCCAAAAAGGGGCTCAAATAAGCATTTTCTTGTTTTCGCACCATTACTTTAGTGTAAGTAAATAGAAATCTATGAAATTCAAACACAAGGTTAATGATCATATAAGGAAGGTTGGGATTGATTTTGGGAGTTTTGGTCCCAACAGTTTAGGGATAAGGGGCCCAAAAGGTCCAAAATAAACTTTGTTTGATTTCATCAAAAATTGAATAATTGGGGTTCTAAATCTAACTGTGTATGTAGATTCGTAATTTTTGGTCCCGTTTTCAAATTGGTCTACATTAAGGTCCAAAGGGTCCAAAATTAAACTTAGTTTGAAATTAACAAAAATTGAATCCTTGTGGTTCTTTGATATGCTGAATCTAAAAATGTACTTAGATTTTTGATTATTGGCCCAGTTTTCTAGTTGGTCCAAATTGAGGTCCAAAATTAAACTTTGTTTGATTTCATTAAAAATTGAATAATTTGGGTTCTTTGATATGCCAAATCTAACTGTGTTTGTAGATTCTTAATTTTTGGTCCCGTTTTCAAATTGGTCTACATTTAAGTCCAAAGGGTCCAAAATTAAACTAAGATTGATTTTAACAAAAATTAAATTCTTGGGCTTCTTTGATATGCTGAATCTAAACATGTACTTAGATTTTTGATTATGGGCCCAGTTTTCAAGTTGGTCCAAATCAGGATCCAAAATTATTATATTATAAGTATTGTGCAATAGCAAGAAATTTTCAATTGCACAGTATTCAGCAATAGCAAGAAATCTTCAATTACACAGTATTGTGCAATAGCAAGAAATTTTCCATTGCACAGTATTGCGCAATAGCAAGAAATCTTCAATTCCACAGTATTGTGCAATAGCAAGTATTTTCAATTGCACAGTATTGCGCAATAGCAAGAAATATCTTATTGCACAATATTGTGCAATAGCAAGAAATTTTCAATTGGAGTTATCTTTCTTTGTCCAGAATAGCAGGTGAATCAACTTAAATCATTGTTTTATACAATATACAATGTATATTTACTTTTACTACCAACTGATAAATTAAAACAATCTTTACCATTCAGTGATAACAAGCACTTTTTTTTACATTTTAATATTTTATGATGTATTTAAATGAGTAGTTATTGTTGCAAACTCCATAAGAAATTTGAATTGAGATCAGTTTTGGAATAAGGGAAAAAAATTGGGGGGGGGGTCAATTTTTCTCATTTCAGATTTCATAAGTAAAAAGAAAATTTCTTCAAACATTTTTTTGAGAGGATTAATTCAACAGCATAGTGAATTGCTCAAAGGCAAAACAAAAATTTTAAGTTCATTAGACCACATTCATTCTGTGTCAGAAACCTATGCTGTGTCAACTATTTAATCACAATCACAATTTAGAGCTGAATCCAGCTTGAATGTTGTGTCCATACTTGCCCAAACCGTTCAGGGTTCAACCTCTGCGGTCGTATAAAGCTGCACCCTGCAGAGCATCTGGTTATAGTACTGATCCTTGGTTAAACAAGACAATATGTTAGTGTCTTACTTATAAGTATATTTTTTGAGGGGTTATTTTAAATTTCGATTGTATCAAGACAAGTAGATGTGATATGATGGCCAATGAGACAAATATTGACAAAAGGACAGGCAGGTATGCAACCACTGGTCAGCATCCAGCCATCAACAATGAGTACAACAGATATTGTATAGCAAATTGTATAGTAAGGTATGAAAACAAAATGTGAAACAACTTACACCATAGACTTATTTTGCCATTTTATATCTGTTTTAAATGATTATAATTAATTCATATGAATAGTAAGTTTTTTATGCCCCGCCATAGCGGAGGGGGCATTAAGTTTTACCCTTGTCCGAACGTACGTATGTAGTACCGTACATACGTCCATACGTCCCAAAGTTGGTTTTCGTTCTATAATTCTGGTTTGCCAAATGTTACCAAAACTTTTACACAATGATTATTACCTCAAAACACAGATCAAGTTTGAATTTTGGAGGCGTCACTTTAACCGTTCTAGAGTTATGCCCTTCACAATGTCGTTTCCGTTAACTAACTTTAGTTTGTCTCAACCAAATGTTATGAAATTTATACACAATGCTTATTACTACAAAATACAGATCAAGTTTGAATTTTGGTGGTGTCACTTAAACCGTCTAGAGTTGTGCCGCTTTAGTTTCCGCTCTCTAACTTAAGTTTGTCTCAACCAAATGTTATGAAACTTATACACAATGCTTATTACCACAAAATACAGATCAAGTTTGGTTTTTGGTGGTGTAACTTTTACTGTTCTAGAGTTATGCCACTTACAAAAGGAAAAATTGCTGAATTTTTCGTTTCAGTTCTCTAACTTAGTTTGCCTCAAACTTATACACAATACTTATTACTACAAAACTCAGATCAATAACAAATTTGGGTATGCGTAGCATCACTTTTACTGTTCTTCAGTTATGTCCCTTTATAACTTTATATGATATGCAAGCGGGGGCATCATCTGTGTCCCATGGACATATTCCCCATTTATTTTATTTCTAATTAGCTACACTTAATATATTTTTCAGAGCTGATAAAAAAACAAATAGAAGACTGGGAAAAGAAAGATAACATGTTCGTGTCTACAAGAGCCAGTGATTATGTCATGGAACAGTTACAGGACAACAGTTGTTTGACATTAACCGCCCCATCAGGAGTTGGAAAATCATTTATTGCAAGACACACAGCACTTCTTTTAAAGAAGGAAGGATACAACATAATACCAGTGTACTTACCAACAGACATTAGAGATTATTATCAGCCTGGTAAACAGACCGTCTTCATTGTCGATGATATTTGTGGAAATTTTACTGCCAACCAACAACAGATTGAGAACTGGAAACAACTGTTACCTGTGATTAGCACAATTATTGCAGACAAATGGTGTAAGATTATTGTATCTTGTAGATTACAAGTTTATAAAGATTATAAGTTTAAGGTATTATCACCTTTTAAATCCTGTGAATGTAATTTAATATCAGATACGTTATGTCTTACATCTGTAGAGAAAACAAATATAGCAAACACCTATATTAGTACAAGTATGACAGATATTGATGATTTATCTTTTAAATGTGATTTTTTCCCACTCTTATGTTCCTTATATCATGAAAAAGAAGATGTAGATGTCAAAGAATTTTTCAAAAATCCTTTTGATGTATATAAAAGTGAGCTAGACAGGTTAAGTGAGCATGGTGATGAAGGAAATTATAAAATATGTAGTCTTGCTTTATGTGTTCTCTTTAATAATCAGCTAAGTGAGAAATGGTTCCAAGGTAAAGTTACAAATGAACAACGAAATATTATAGAAGACACATGTGAGGCTTGTAAATTGAATAGAGGTACATCGAAAGCAAAACTTAAAGAGGGTATTGATACTCTAGATGGTACATTTATCTATAAACAGAAAGGTATTTATAGAACTGTACATGATAAACTTTTTGACTTCCTTGCTCATTACTTTGGTCAGAGAATGATTGAATGTTTGATAGATCATGGTGATAGTGATTTAGTACGAGAACGTTTTATCTGGCAGAAGTCACCAGATGATAAGAACAGTAACATAGACTTCATTATTGAAATACCAGATGATTATTTAGAACCATATTTACAAAGGTTTATAAAGGACTGGTCAGAAGGAAAGGTGACATTCGTATTCAGTAACAATAATATAAAAGTATATTCATTCAGACAAAAGTTATTACAGTACTTACTACAACTAGATAAACCACAACAAGTAATATTAGCCAGTACCAAGGATACAGTGCTACCAAAGGATAGTTATGGATCAGGTAATACTCCACTGGGATGTACTTGTTCTCAGTATAAAGATATGGAGAATTGTAGATCAGGTAATACTCCACTGATATTGAACTGTTATGGTGGTTATACTGATATGGTACAGTGGTTGTTACATAATGGTGTGGATGTGGATCAATGTAGAGATGATAGGGTTACTGGACTAGTCATGGCAAGTCAGCAAGGACATACTGATATAGTAAAGTTACTGTTAGAGAGGAATCCTAATGTTGATCTATGTAACAAGATTGGCTGTAGTCCTCTGTACAGGGCAAGTCAAAATGGACATACTGATATAGTAAAGTTACTGCTAGAGAAGGATCCTAATGTTGATCTATGTAACAAGGATGGCTATAGTCCTCTGTACTGGGCAAGTGCTAAAGGACATACTGATATAGTAAAGTTACTGTTAGAGAAGGATCCGAATGTTGATCTATGTAACAAGGATGGCTATAGTCCTCTGTACTGGGCAAGTTCTGAAGGACATACTGATATAGTAAAGTTACTGTTAGAGAAGGATCCCAATGTTGATCTATGTAACAAGGATGGCTGGAGTCCTCTGTACTGGGCAAGTACTAATGGACATACTGATATAGTAAAGTGACTGTTAGAGAAGAATCCTAATGTTGATCTATGTAACAAGAATGGCTGGAGTCCTCTGTACATGGCAAGTCGGCAAGGACATACTGATATAGTAAAGTTACTGTTAGAGAAGAATCCTAATGTTAATCTATGTAACAAGGATGGCTGTAGTCCTCTGTACATGGCAAATCAGGAAGGACATACTGATATAGTAAAGGTACTGTTAAAGAAGAATCCTAATGTTAATCTATGTGACAAGTATGGCTGTAGTCCTCTGTTACAGGCAAGTTATCATGGCCATACTGATATAGTAAAGTTACTGTTAGAGAAGGATCCGAATGTTGATCTATGTGACAAGTATGGCTGGAGTCCTCTGTTCATGGCAAGTTGTAAAGGACATACTGATATAGTAAAGTTACTGTTAGAGAGGAATCCTAATGTTAATCTATGTAACAATGATGGCTGTAGTCCTCTGTTACGGGCAAGTTATTATGGCCATACTGATATAGTAAAGTTACTGTTAGAAAGGAATCCTGATGTTAATCTATGTGACAATGATGGCTATAGTCCTCTGTTAAAGGCAAGTTATTATGGCCATACTGATATAGTGAAGTTACTGTTAGAGAGGAATCCTAATGTTGATCTATGTGACAAAGAAGGTTTCACACCACTTATCAGTGCATGTATCAGTAACCACATCAGTATAGTACAGCTGTTAATGAAACATAAACCAAATGTTAATGCCCAGACCTATGATGGTGGCAGTGCTTTAAATTGCAGTGCACAGAAAGGAAATGTAGAAATAACACAGTTACTGTTAGAGAACAATGCTGACTGTAATATATGTGGCCATAGTAAACAAAAAATTACAGATGCATTAAATAATGATCCATCCCGAACATTAGATGAATATAAACAAGGATTATGTGATAGCTTTCTAGAGAAAGCATTACAACATGTAGCAGATTATATCAGTAAGAAGTCAATAGATTATGTCTTTGATGTAGACGCTGGTTCTTCTCCATTACACATTGCCTGTTTTATGGGTAGGTTAGATATAGTCCGTTGTCTACTGGACTACAATGCTAACATCAACATGACAAAAGAAGATGGAATTACACCATTATTTTATGCATGTGAAGTAGGACATGAGGATCTTGTACTTTTATTGCTAGAAAAAGGAGCAGATACACAGATATGTAGACTTGATGGGAAATCCCCTTTAGACATTGCAACAGATAATGGACGTACATCTATAGTAATGATGTTTACAAATCACATAAAGGAGGAGAAGACACTTTCGTCTTAACTCTTGTTATTTTGTCAGTGGTTCTTTAAGACATGTGAAACAAACACTCCATGGATGTTGAAGAAACCTGCAAGGGATGTTGAAATGTTTTCTTTTAAACTCTTGTTCTTAAGTCAGTGGGTTGTTATGACATGCAAAATTCATTTCTAAATTGTATGACCAGGAATAGAAGAAACATTTAAGATTTAAATGCAGTAGAATTATTATTATGTTGATGACAATGAACAAAACTGTACCACACTTAGTAAATATTGTAATTCTATCATTACTTAGTTGTTTTCGATTACTTCTATCTGCTTGATAAGTCAGGTCATCAGCGATAAGTTTTTGTCTTTAATATTTGATTTTTAAGCTAAACATTCCATATTGTACTGAATTAATGACTACTTTACCATGATAAGTCAGGTCATCAGCGATAAGTTTTTGTCTTTAATATTTGATTTTTAAGCTAAACATTCCATATTGTACTGAATTAATGACTACTTTACCATGATAAGTCAGGTCATCAGCGATAAGTTTTTGTCTTTAATATTTGATTTTTAAGCTAAACATTCCATATTGTACTGAATTAATGACTACTTTACCATGATAAGTCAGGTCATCAGCGATAAGTTTTTGTCTTTAATATTTGATTTTTAAGCTAAACATTCCATATTGTACTGAATTAATGACTACTTTACCATGATAAGTCAGGTCATCAGCGATAAGTTTTTGTCTTTAATATTTGATTTTTAAGCTAAACATTCCATATTGTACTGAATTAATGACTACTTTACCATGATAAGTCAGGTCATCAGCGATAAGTTTTTGTCTTTAATATTTGATTTTTAAGCTAAACATTCCATATTGTACTGAATTAATGACTACTTTACCATGATAAGTCAGGTCATCAGCGATAAGTTTTTGTCTTTAATATTTGATTTTTAAGCTAAACATTCCATATTGTACTGAATTAATGACTACTTTACCATGATAAGTCAGGTCATCAGCGATAAGTTTTTGTCTTTAATATTTGATTTTTAAGCTAAACATTCCATATTGTACTGAATTAATGACTACTTTACCATGATAAGTCAGGTCATCAGCGATAAGTTTTTGTCTTTAATATTTGATTTTTAAGCTAAACATTCCATATTGTACTGAATTAATGACTACTTTACCATGAACACAATTATACAATATTATGTTTATTGTTATGTTATTATTGATATTCCATTTGTTGTGTTGTTGGGTTACTGTCTAAATGCTAAATGTAGTAAGTTTTTTTTTCATAATGTCATTTTATGATTTGTTTCTTTTTAGTACATTTATTCCTGTTAGTTTTTTTACTGTATATTGATTACATAATATTCATTTACAGACTTTATAATTTAGATATTCTGTCATACAGAAAATATCAGTTCAATTTGTTAAACTAAACTTCAATGCAATTATCAAGGAATGTTATATTATGGGAGAGAAGCATTCTAGTCTGTGTCAGCATAATTTGCTTGTAGTAATTTTTTATTTATTTTAGAAAAGAAGGATATTCATGTTTATATCATCATATGTTCAAAACTTTTTTTCATTTGAAAATATTTAAAATGAAATGGTTATTGAATTTCTAATATGTTTTTGTTTATTTGTCAATGCTATAATTACTATCTGTGTTTTTCAAGACATGTATTTTAAAGACATATTTTACATATTTTTGTGCCTTCTTTAATTTGTTCTCCCTGTGTTCAACATGTTGTAAATCATATCTTTTTTTATATCATTTGTGTCCTAGATTTGCAGGACAATTTCCAAAAACTAATTTAAAGATATGAAGTAACCATTATCAAGGCATAATGTATCGATTAAATATGACTTACTTGTGTTGTCATATATTAAGATGTCTGTCTTTACTCTTTTGGAGTTATGTAATAACAGAATTTTAATTATTTTTTTTTTTTTTATATATACAGAATTGTTTCCGTATGTCTAAGTAGCTATATATGGGGAGATTTTTTTTTTAATTGGCATATTTTGTAGTAGTTCCCATATACGTATTTCTACATGGCAACCTTATTCATTTTTGGAGTAATCTCCTCTGTAGCGCACTATTTTAAAGTAGCCGCTTTAAATATTTTAGAGTGATTGCTCTGTAGGAAATTATTTTCATTGTGACAGGTACAACTGTTTTGAGAATCGTCACTTTAGGAAATAAGTTTTCAAAATCATAGCTTATAATATTTTTGAGAAACTCCTTATACCTAAACACTGATACATTCATTAAATTATTTCTTTGATTTCATTTGGACACCAATGTTGGTTTTTTTTTCAAATTTAAGGACCTTACTGTGTACTATCAATTATTACCCAATAACTATAGGGTTGTAACCTTTAAACAATTTTAGGGTCTCTATAAGATTAGTTTAGGTACATATGCAGACCATATACAGTGAAAAGTTGTCATGTGAGCAACTCACGCTCTGGAGCTTATAGATGAATTCCTGGTTCAGTAATCACACAATCAATTTACAGCTATTATGATCAATGGATTCTGAAAGTTTTTATGTAATGATTATATATGAATTGAGAACTTTCAGTGAAAATATATACTGATTGCTCCTATTTGTTATTGTTTTGAGTGATATATTGTTTATATTGTATCACATAATGTTTGTTGATATAATTATTAATAGAAGATCATTAGAATGAAATTATGTATTAGTGTTATAAGTATGTTTTTATTTCCTTTTTGTAAATTTATTTTCAATATAAAAATAAGAAGGTATTGTATGATTGCCAAAGAGACAATTATCCAACAGAGACCAAATGACAAGGATAAAAGAAAACTGTAGGTCAATTTGAGAGGATGTTTATAGGCTTTAGCCTGCTATCCAATAAATTTTAGTTATTTTCTGAATAAAATACAGTGATGGACTCAAGTGGGGAACCTGTACGCCCCCTTTGATTGGGAAAATAAATGTTTTTGGCATTAAGTAAAAAAAATATGCCTATCTTTCGCTTAGCCCTATTCCTACAACTTCAGGCAATTACTCCCCCATTCCCTTGCCTCGATTCCTGGATCCACTCTTGGATAATGTTAAAATAAACTATAGGTCACTGTAAGGCCTCAACAATGAGCAAAACCCATACTGTGCAGTAAGTTATAAAAGGTTCAGACATGACAGATCAACACAAAATTCCAAAAAGTATTTCAGAGTCATTTTTGATTGATTCACCGTATTCCTTGGAAATGGCAAATTGGGAGATAGCATTCATTATTTATCTTAACTACGGCTGTAAACTTGATGTTTTTTTGGGCTATATGTCAAAGGCGATTGCCACAGTACTTTTGAAAAAAGCCTGAAATTTTATGAAATCTGTTGTTTTGGGACAATATCTTTAGAGCCATACATGTGATTCAGATCTTTACCGATCTGTAGTATAATTCCAATCTTCCTTTGACAATGCCTGGTCCATATATGAAAGCATTGGTCAGTTTTGGGATTTTACGATTAGAAGTTAAACTAGACATTACAGTCTTTACTTCATCACAAAAGATGGGGGGGGGGGGGGGGGGGGGGGGGATTGGAACAGTATCCAAGAAAAAAAGTTTCTTGTACGCAGTGTGACATATCCATAAAGATCACTACTTGATACATTTTATTAGAAGTTATACTAGACAATACAGTCTTCACTTCATCACAAAAGAGGGAGAAGAAAACAAAAAAGAACAGCACTCGAGACAAAAAAAAATGTTTCTTGTACGACATAAAGATCACAATTTGGCTTTTTCTCCTATGATGTATTGGTACTTTTTTTCTGAATAAATTTGGTTGGTAATTGTGAAGAGCTTTCCAGTTTATATTTAAATCAGTTATCAACGACAATGTCCTCGCATGACAGTTATCGTTTATAAAAGCAATGTGTACCGGACGAAGTTGATAAGGCAACAGGGAATTATGCAGATATATTACTAAGCAAAAGAACTAAACTTTAGATTAACGTTTAAAAGGCCCCATTGTGATATAGAGATGAAGAACAGCAATACAATCGCTATTCGTTTCTATTGGGTTTTGGCAGGTGCATTTAGTGATGATTTTATATGAGGCGAAGCGGTCTCAAGAGTAGTGGGTTCGTGTGGAATACGGGAGGTCAAGGGTTTGATCACTGGTCGGGTCAAACAAATGACTGTAAAATTGACCTTTGCTGCTTCCACATTAAGCACTCGGCATTTAATGGTAAACGCAAACACTGGTCTGCTTGGAGTCAGAATAATGTGTCCAGTAATGGTGGAATTTCATCCTGCGTATACTCTTTCCTTATGATCTAGCATGTTAACAACCGGGATCAACTTGTCAAACTGAGACTTCTATAACACATGTGCTATACTGATCTCAGTGTCAAAGCAGTACAAAGTAGGGTTTATATTCATATCACATTAACACGTTCTTGTCCTGATAAGAACGTAATATTCGTCACTGAACGCTAAACACTAATTCGTAATCACGAATAAATACACTATATTCTTTAAACTGGGGGTAGCTCTATCAACATAAATTAGCAAGGACTACGGGTATGTATATTTAAAGTCGGGATAGCTCATTCATCAGCAAGGAATACGGGTATGGTATATTCAAACTCGGATTAGCTCATTTAACATTCAACAACACATGCTATAGGAATTAAATATTTAAACTCGAGGTTGCTCATGATCATTCAACATTCACCAACAAGGACAACGGGTATGGTATATTTAAACTCGTTATCACTTTTAACATTCAACAGTAATGACGGACATGGTATATTTGAACTCGAAGAGAAACGCCATGGTAAAAAAACGAAAAACGACGAATAGATAAACAACACTACACTACATAGAAAACTAAAGACTGATCGAGTTAGTGGTCATCCCTTTGGCAGCAGCACTGTTCAGCTTTTTTATAATGTGCTTTTATTTTACAATATATGGATTATATAAGCATAGAGGGCGATAAAGGGGGCGTTTTCTAGTTTTAGTAAGTGAAATTCTGAGTTGAAATTTCAGGTATCGTCGTTGGTTGCTGTCTGCTACATTTATTTTATTTTCAGGATTTAGAGGACATCACATGACGGGCAAACATAAACGCGCGTAGCCGTGTAATGTAATGTAGATCACATCATGACGGACAAACGTAAACGCGCGTAGCCGTGTAGTGTAATGTAGAGCTCCCCTCGACTGAAAAAAGTCAATGCGAGAAACCATGCAGTGCCATTTAGATCTCACCATGACAGAGAGATGGCAATGCAAGTAGCCATGAAGTGCCATATAGATCTCACCATGACAGAGATATGCCAATGCGAGAAACCATGCAGTGTCATTTAGATCTCACCATGACAGAGAGATGTCAATGCAAGTAGCCATGCAGTGCCATTTAGATCTCACCATGACAGAGAGATGTCAATGCGAGAAACCATACAGTGCCATATAGATCTCACCATGACAGAGAGATGTCAATGCGAGAAACCATGCAGTGCCATTTAGATCTCACCATGACAGAGAGATGGCAATGCGAGAAACCATGCAGTGCCATTTAGATCTCACCATGACAGAGAGATGTCAATGCGAGAAACCATGCAGTGCCATATAGATCTCACCATGACAGAGAGATGCCAATGCGAGAAACCATGCAGTGTCATTTAGATCTCACCATGACAGAGAGATGTCAATGCAAGTAGCCATGCAGTGCCATTTAGATCTCACCATGACAGAGAGATGTCAATGCAAGTAGCCATGCAGTGCCATTTAGATCTCAACATGACAGAGATGTCAATGCGAGAAACCATGCAGTGCCATTTAGATCTCACCATGACAGAGAGATGTCAATGCAGGTAGCCATGCAGTGCTATTTAGATCTCACCATGACAGAGAGATGTCAATGCAAGTAGCCATGCAGTGCCATTTAGATCTCACCATGACAGAGAGATGTCAATGCAAGTAGCCATGAAGTGCCATTTAGATCTTACCATGACAGAGAGATGTCAATGCAAGTAGCCATGAAGTGCCATGTAGATCTCACCATGACAAAGAGATGTCAATGCATGTAGCCATGAAGTGCCAATTAGATCTCACCATGACAGAGAGATGTCAATGCAAGTAGCCATGAAGTGCCATTTAGATCTCACCATGACATAGAGATGTCAATGCAAGTAGCCGTGTAATGTAATGTAGATCACATCATGACGGACAAACGTAAACGCGCGTAGCCGTGTAGTGTAATGTAGAGCTCCCCTCGACTGAAAAAAGTCAATGCAAGTAGCCATGAAGTGCCATTTATATCTCACCATGACAGAGAAATGTCAATGCGAGAAACCATGAAGTGCCATTTAGATCTCACCATGACAGAGAGATGTCAATTCAAGTAGCCATGAAGTGCCATTTAGATCTCACCATAACAGAGAGATGCCAATGCAAGTAGCCATGGAGTGCCATTTAGATTTCACCATGACAGAGAGATGTCAATGTACGTAGCCATGACGTGCCATTTACATCTCACCATGACAGAGAGATGTCAATGCAAGTAGCCATGAAGTGATAAGTAAAGTGTCCAGCAGTCATTTGAAATGTTCAAGAGTCTGTATATGTGTCCACTAGTATATCTACAAAGTGTCGACAAGTCTGTTTATGTGTCCACCGGTCTGATTACGTGTCCACCAGTCTGTTTGTAAACATGTCAACCAGTCTATCCACATGTCCACGAATCTGTTTCTGTATCCAGTAGTCTGTTTTCGTATCCACCAGTCTGTATATGAGTCTACAAGTCTGTTAACGTGTCCACCAATCTGTCTACATTTCCACCGGTCTGTTTACGTGTCCGACAGTCTATCTTCATGTTCACAAGTTTGTCTACATGTTTATATGTGTTCACTAGTCTATCTACATATTCACCCGTCTGTTAACGTGTCCACAAGTCTGTTTATGTGTCCACCAGTCTCACTACGTGTCCACCGGTCTGTTTACATGTCAACCAGTCTTTCCACATGTCCACAAATCTGTTTATGTATCCAGTAGTCTGTTTACGTATCCACCAGTCTGTATATATGTCCACAAGTCTGTTAACGTGTCCACCAATCTGTCTACATTTCCACCGGTCTGTTTACGTGTCCGCCAGTCTATCTACATGTTCACAAGTTTGTCTACATGTTCACAAGTTTGTCTACATGTTCAACAGTCTGCCTAATTGTCCACTTGTCGTTTTACATGTTCAAAGATCAGACTATGTGTTCACAAGTCTGTCAAAATGTCTACCTGTCTGTTTACGTGTCGATCAACATGTCTACATGTCCAACAGTTTCTGTATGTGTCAACAAGTCTATCTACATGTTAACAAGTCCGTTTACGTGTCCACCAGTCATTCAACATGTTCACCAGTCAATTTAAGTGTCCACCAGTCTGTTTAAGTGTCCACCAGTCTGTTCACATGTCCACTGGTCTGTTTACGTATCTGCCAGTTTGTATATGTGTCAACAAGTCTGTAGAGCTCCCCATGACAGAAAACCCTCAATGCTAGAAACCATGCAGTGCCATTTAGATCTCACCATGACAGAGAGATGTCAATGCAAGTAGCCATGTAGTGATAAGTAAAGTGTCCAGCAGTCATTTGACATGTTCAAGAGTCTGTATATGTGTCCACTAGTCTATCTACATATTCACCAGTCTGTTAACGTGTCCACAAGTCTGTTTATGTGTCTTCCGGTCTGATTACGTGTCCACCGGTCTGTGTACATGTTAACCTGTATATCCACATGTCCACCAGCTGTATATGTGTCCACAAGTCTGTTAACGTGTCCACCAATCTGTCTACATTTCCACCGGTCTGTTTACGTGTCAACCAGTCTATCTACATGTTCACAAGTTTGTCTACATGTTCAACAGTCTGCCTACGTGTCCACTTGTCGTTTTTCATGTTCAAAGGTCAGACTATGTGTTTACAAGTCTGTCTACATGTCCACCAGTCTGTTTACGTGTCGATCAGCATGTCTACGTGTCCAACAGTTTCTCTATGTGTCAACAAGTCTATCTTCATGTTCACCAGTCCGTTAACGTGTCCACCAGTCATTCAACATGTTCACCAGTCTGTTAACGTTTCCACCAGTCTGTTCACATGTCCACCGGTTTGTGTACGTGTCCACCAGTCTGTTTATGCGTCCAATAGTCTGTCTACTTGTCCACCAGTCTGTTTATGTGTCCACCAGTATGTGTAGATGTCCACCGGTCTGTTTGTGTATCCAATAGTCGGTTTACGTGTCCACCAGTCTGCTTATGTATCCACTAGCATGTTTACGCGTACACCAGTGTGTCTACGTGTTCACCTTTCTGTTTACGTGTCCACCAGTCTGCATGATTGCGTGTCCACTAGTCTGTCTACATGTCCACTGGTCTGTCATTGACGACGGTACTACGTGGCGGAATAAGTTCCCCGTGCTACTTTGTTGAAAATAGGCCTTATCCTGGCCCCATCATGTTAAGGGGGGAGGGGGGGTAATGCCATTTTTTTCCGGGGGCGACACTGAACCACACCAACAAATGACAACCACTGAACCACAGGCTCCTGACTTAGGACAGGTGCATACAATGCAGCGGGTTTGAACGTTCACCATCACCTGAAACAGTGGCATAACATTACAACATGAAAAGACTCACAATAAAATATCAATGAAAAGGGATTAACTCGATCAAGGATTTGTATAGTGAGATACACTATACAAATTCTTGACACGATCAAAAAGACAATACACAAAAACCTAGGGCAAAATGGCGTTAAATAAAGTAAAGTACACAGGTAAATTTAAATATAATAATTTTGTTGTTAGGAGTACAAAAACATTTGTATGCTCCACCTAGGGGCATTATGTTTTTCGGTCTGTGCGTCCGTCTGTGCGTCCGTTCGTTTGTTCGTCCGTTCGTTTGTTCGTTCGTTCGTTTGTCCCATTCCAGGTTAAAGTGTTTGGTCAAGGTAGTTTTTGATAAAGTTGAAGTCCAATCATCTTGAAACTTAGTACACATGTTCCCTATGCTATGATCTTTCTAATTATAATGCCATTTTTTTTAGTTTTTTCCCAATTTCACGGTCCACTGAACATAGAAAATGATAGTGCGAGTGGGGCATCCGTGTACTATGGACACATTCTTGTTTACAAAAAAAATTTGTTGTTCATAGTACGAGTACAGACGTGCATTTGTTTTCGTCATATTAATATGTGGTATCCTTTACTTACAGTTTAATGGGATTAACGCGATTGCATGCATGCATGTTATATCAGCCCATGCATTGAAATTAAAAAGGGGAGCATTGAGAATTAAAAACTATGTTCAACACACCACATATGTTCATGAACTTGGTTAGTCTTAATATGTTATATCTTAATGTTTTGTTATTTGGACAATTGGGTGTTGACTGTAGACCTTTGATTGATTCGGTTTAATTTATTACAGCCTTTATAGACTTTTGCATTTCTAAAACGAATAAAGAAAAGAAAGACGATCAAAAGAGTTTAAGGTGGCTCGGCCCTTTAACAGTGCGCAGTTGTTAACGCATGTTTCTAACGACGAGCGCGTGCTCTCCGTCTTGGAAACGATGGCTTTAAGGGGTCTTCTCAAAATAAAATTTGACGATATTGGAACGCTGTCGTGTCTGAGAGCACCCTTTCCCGATGTCAACAAGACTTTCTACAAAAAGGAAATACAGTCATCGTACGGCTTTTAAAAACAAGTAACCCATACAGCATGCTATAAAGGTATGACCAGGTTGTTGGTCACCTCTGTCATGTTAATTAGTTTCTGGGGGGAAACTAGCGATAGTTGAGATAAAGTCCAAGTCGCTGGAAAGTTTACATATTTATTGCACATCCATATATTTCAAATATTAAAACCTAACTGAATTACAACATAAAAACAAATATAAAATACAAATACAAAAGACTGATTGACATACGGAAAATAACCAATCAAATATCGTTTTATTAAATAATATTAATTTGTGTTTTGCCGAAAGCGGAGATAACGGATTAAAAAATGCTTCGTATATTAAAGTTTTTCAAGAATGGCTTTCGGCAGTTATCACTTAGTGTCAATTTATCTATATTCTTTGTTACAGAACCTTTTATCATAAAGACGGATATAACTCTTTGATAATTAATCTAAATGAAAGGATTATAGTTAAGTGTAAAATACAAGTAACTTTTGAATAGCTTAAAATACAATAAAATAATAAATTATTAAAACGCAATGAGGACTCGTAATAATTGATCAAAAGCAAATGTTATAAAAATATACAAAATCCTAAATGTGAACTTTGAACGAACAATTGTCGCGGGTTCATCTGCACGCTATCCGTTTTGCGTATTATTACATTTTGTTACTTGAATTTTTCTTCTTTTTCTTGAAAATACAGTTTTGAACATAACAATTTTCAAGCAAAGGCTAAATACTTGACAGTCACATCTTACATTTTACAGATTTATATACTTTATCAAATCATGGGCACGAAAAAGCAGTGTTGTCTAACTGGATTTTTGTTTATATTCACGGTATTTGTTAGAGTAAAGAGGATATCTAACAAATTCTCTCGTATCATAATTCAATGATTTCTGGAACTCTAGTACTATAACACAAGACCTCGGGGCCAATGTTTTCTATTGATGATATTTTCCTCTTACTTATTTTGCTATTTGTTATTTTGTCATTTTCTATTTCCGACATAACCGAGTTCGCATAAAAAAGAGGAAATATCAGCGTAAAAAACTTTAATAGTGAATAAGAATGATTTTGTTATTATATTAGACTATATACCGGAACTAGAGCAACACATTTCACTGAATTGATGTGTTGTTTTACTCAGAAAAAAAACAACACTTCTGATCATAGATGAACATTGGTCAATGGTAACCTGGACCTATTATCCCTCAATGCCGCATGCTTTGCGGAGAAGCGAAAAATATTTGGATTGACCAAGCCGGGATTTAGCCTAGGAACCCACAGTTTAACGGACAGTTCCAAACACTACCCGCTAAAGGCTGTATACAATGGTATGTATATATAAACAAAATGTATACTACTTACTTGGTTCAGGAAAAGTTGGCATTAGAATTTTAAAACTCCGCCCAATACACAGGGACGCTATATTAGTCGGTGATAAAGGCAAATTTTAACTTCTGTCTTATACTTTTTGACATGCATTTTTGAGATGGGAAGCTAATAATGAAAGGTCTTGATTTCAAAAAATGAAAGTGAAGTATGTCATTGCGGCAAAAAATATGAATGGCAATTTTCATAATGATGTGTGAACACTAGTTTGACCCACCTGCTGCAAAGTAACGTAATTATCGGTCTTATGATGATATAAATAAGGAAATGACTTGTATTTTAAACTGGACTCGTAGGGTTAACATAGGTACAGACATATGACTTCCCTAATCCGACAGATAACCCCTTGCTAAGACAGGGTGTTCATACAGCTGAATGTATAAATACGCAGCCTCGTAGGGTAAAAAAGGGTAATTTTGTCCAGAACCAACATACATTGTACATATTTTTACCAGTCATGCCAGTGGCAGTCCATATATCTCGCCCTTCCTTCTTTGCAGAACCTTCATATGGTACTTATCATCAATATGTTCTCATCCGTATTATGCTTAAAATATTTGCCACAAGACGTTCAGCAAGCACCAAATAAACTTTTATTCTGTGCAATATATACAAAAGAACGTCATTTCTGGGCCTTTTAAAAGCTGACTATGCGGTATGGGTTTTGGTCATTGTTGAAAGCCGTACGTTTACCTATAGTTGTTAACTTATATGTCATTTGGTTTCTTGTGGAGAGTTGTCTCATTGGCAATTAAACCACATCTTCCTATTTTTATATTTCACACATCTCTCCAACCTTTGTAAGTGAAAATTTACTTTGATAAAGTTTGCCAAAGACAAACTATTAATTTCATGGTGAAAAGTTTTATTTGAGGGTCACCTTAGATCTTGAATATCGCAGTTGTCATCTCTGCAAGACCAACAAAATGTACCAGATTTGAAAATGGTAAAGACAGATTAATTGGTGTTTTCAACCATGATAGCTGTGTTTTGTAAAATCAATTTCACAACACCAAATATGGAATAAGTTTTCTTAAAAAATATATTGCTTACAAGCAAACGGTTTGAACTATTAGGACTTTTTTCAATACTATCAAGAAGTATCAGGATATAGATAACATATTTTTCAAGTGGTTACCACATATTCCTAGATACATCTACATGTACGACAGTCACTGTTTTCAACACATTTATTTGTGTAAACAAGAGTGCACAAGCTGAAATGTCTCACCTGCTTTACTAATCATCATTCTTTTTTTATTTTATGTTGATATTCCTAACTACAAGTATCAGACAAACTTAATATTATCAATGATCATGAAAATGAGGCCAAGGTCAGATAAACCAAGCCAGCCTTACAATCATTCCATATGTGAGCCAAAATTTGTTCCTGTGAAAAAAATGTTCCAGTGGAACTAATTTCACATGAAATTTGTTCTGGGAGAACTTTTTTCACAGACAATTTCCATATAATTTGTTCCATCTCTATGAAATAAGTTCCACACTCTACCTGGTGGAATAAGTTCTGGGTTGGTGAAATTTGTTCCTTACCTAGTGAAATAAGTTCCATGTTTGTGAGATTTGTTCCTTACCTGGTGAAATGAGTTCTGGACTTGTGAAATTTGTCCCTCACCTGGTGAAATAAGTTCCTCGTCTATGAAATATGTTCCACTGGTTAAACAAGTTATCTTATATACTGAGCACTTGTCATCAGTGAGTTTAAAGTCATTATAACACATGTATTATATTGATAATGTAATAAATAATACATTGTAATGTAAGTGTAATTATTCAATTTGGATCCTGTTGAGTAAATCAAAAGTCTAATAACATTCTCAATTAATACGACTAAAAATGAAACTTATGGACCAGGAAAGAGTAGGATAAGAAATAATAATAAAAGTAATTTCGAAAAAAAGTATTATAGTTAAAGTTGAACATTTGTACTAATTTGAAAAGGACAATGTAACTGATCAATTAATTTAATGGCATAAAGAAACAAAAGACACACTCTTTTAAAACTGTGCAATGACCATAGCTAGGTACATGTATGATTAGAACACACACGACAGATCAGCAGGAAACAAGGAGGTTGAATACTACATAAATAATAATACATACATTGTAGATACAAATAATGATACATTATCATCGCTTTTATTTCTTATCTTCATCCTACAGTCATGCCTTAATTGCAAATGTACCCCATGCAAGCATAGTACAGCATCCAGCTTGCATTTATATAATTTTTAAGTGTAAGAAGAAAATATTTCGCTGTGCAATAGGTTAAAGGTACTTATTTTCTGTGAAATAGGTCCGTGCAGAACATTTTCATTGATTCCTGAAAAATAATTTTGATTTTGACGGAACAAATGTCACGCCGGAACAAATTTTTTGTTACACATACACCAACTATTGTTGAACTATGCCATATATAGTATACAAGAAACAGACCAAACCATTAAAATGAGGTTAAGTTCAGAAAAACCCTGCGTGACAGACATATTTGTTTTCCATTCTTTATTTTGTCCATAAATCAGGCCGTTAGTTTTCTTGTTTGAATTGTTTTACATTTGTCATTTCGAGGCCTTTTATAGCTGACTACGCGGTATAGGTTTTACTCATTTTTGAACGGCGTAGGATGACCTATAGCTGTTAATTTCTGTATAATTTGGCCTCTTGTGGAGAGTTGTCTAATTGGAAATCATGCCACATCTTCTTATTTTCATATATACACCTAAAAATCATTTCATCCACCAATTACAGTTGACCTATTAATTACACAATGTAGTATCTCAAAAGAGGACTTTCCATTGACCAATGAACCATGAAAATGAGGTCAATGACAAATGATAACTGCCAGACAGACATGTACTCCTCACATCCATTGCATACATCAAATATACCTAATGCAAGTATCCTATTTTAGCTGTCACTGAACCATGAAATAAGACCAAGGACAGCAGACATACATGTATCATGAGACGGGTTGATGTTTTGTTTATGAATACTCCATATTTCTCAAGCAATCTTTAATGGATGTTTTGGGTACCAAGGTTCTCCGGTAAAGCCCCTACGTGATATGTCTCAGACTTTCACACTCTCACTACGCGAAGCGTCCAAGTGAGAGAGACTGATATGTCCCAGACTTTCACACTCTCACTACACGAAGCGTCCAAGTGAGAGAGACTGATATGTCTCAGACTTTCACACTCTCACTACACGAAGCGTCCAAGTGAGAGAGACTGATATGTCACAGACTTTCACACTCTCACTACACGAAGCGTCCAAGTGAGAGAGACTGATATGTCTCAGACTTTCACACTCTCACTACACGAAGCGTCCAAGTGAGAGAGACTGATATGTCACAGACTTTCACACTCTCTACACGAAGCGTCCAAGTGAGAGAGACTGATATGTCCCAGGATGCGCTCTCTTCGACACTTGTTTAAGTTCCTTCTTAAACATCCAAGTGTTTGGTTATAGTGTTTGATGTTGCTTTGGAAATATAGTGGTTCAAATTCATTTCCTCTGACATTTTTAAACCGAGATATGAAGGTAATGCCCCATCATATTGTTGTGAACAACAGGTTTGTGTTTTATGTACACATTAAGGATGAAACATTTTGCTGGATGGAATGTTATCTGCCAGCGTCTGGTCTATTCTACGAGTTGCGCAAGATCTTTTAACAGCTGCTAACATGTCAGGGGCGGATCCAGCAATTTAAAAAAAGGGGGAGGGGTTCCCAACCCAGGATAAAAGGGGGGGGTTCCAACTATATGTCCTCATTCAAATGCATTGATCGTAAAAAAAAGGGGGTTTTAACCACCACACCCAACCCCTCCTTCTGGATCCGCCACTGTATGTATCTGAGTTGTAGACGCTTTTGTCTCGGGGGGTGGGGTTGGGGGTGGAAGGGCACGTCCTATATTTAAGGTGATATGACGTGCCGCATGATAAGATCAAACAAGTTCCAATTACTTGTATATCAAAAGCAGTAAGTAAGCATTACATATACATAAACTTAGCATTAAATATTCCACTTTTCCAACACACCACTCGAATCCCAATCAATATGGGAAAAGGTTACATTTTTACCTACGCAATTTATGAAGGTATACATTTTAAAGCCAGAATTTAATTATATAAAAGGGGGTAACAGAACCGCAGCGGCACCCTTTATCAATTAAGTATTGAAGTAAACCCCCACCCCCTCCCCCAGGCTTCTGTACAAGAGGAAGTCGTCAGCAAACAGTGGTACACTGGTACATGGCGATATAGAATAGCCTATGTCGTTGATGTACAGCAGGAAACATAAGGGTCCAAGGATCGTCCCCTGGGGTACACCGGAACGTACTACTTTCATCTGACTCATTTCACCATCTACACACTCTCGTTGATTTCGTTTGGTAAGCCAATCACTGATTCAGCTGATAACATTTCCTCTAATACCGTAGGAGCTCATTTTCTGTAACAGCCGCTGGTGTGGGACTGTGTCAAATGACTTTGAGAAATCTAGGACAAGCATATCTACTTGTTCTCTCATATTTAAAGATCGTGCGACTGATTATATGGTGTTCACCAGTTGAGTTTCACAGGAGCATACCGTTGCTTACAGTATTAATCAGTTGCTTATCCGTGCTACACTACAAAAGTAGTGGTACTCCAGATAGTGGAGGAAAGAATAAAGAAGAAGAAGTTGTCTGAAACCTTGTTGTGTTTTTCCAAGTAGTACATAACATGAAGGTAGATGGTATGTTCATTGGCGGATCCAGGGGGGGGGGGGGGGGGGCGAACCTTGCATTTGAATGGGGACATAAAGCTTGAACCACCCCTTTATCCTGGGTTGTGACCCCCCTTTTAAAATTGTAAGGTAAAAGAGAGACGGGCCTGTAGTTGACAGCTTGTGTACGATCACATTTCTTGCTTAGCTACGACAGAGGCGAATTTGGGGGGGGGGGGGGCAGGGAGAGCACCCCCCTTTTGTGAGAAAAAATAGTTTGATAGTTTGATATTTTAGGGACTCACTAATATTCCCTCTTAGGAAGTCAGTGGACCCTCCCTTAGATTTTAAAGTCTTTATGAAAATTTCTGGATTCGCCACTGTACAGAATATATATATCATTTAATATATGTTCCTGGTGTAAAAAAAAATCAGCCAGCAATGCATTCCCATCCCCAGTTGGGAAACCGTGGATCTTAAGGTCCTGTTGGAATTTTTTGACAATTGGCGGACAATCCTTGTGTTGTTTTATTTAAAGTGGGTCTCATTGGGGTCTAAGCGTGACGCGGGATTGCCGATTTTTTGTAAGCATGACACGTGAAAGTCAAATTATTGTGTCGTGAAAACGGGAAATGAGGTCTTGCGGGACCCGGGAAATGACAAAGAAATGAGAATTGCTTAGTTACATAGTGTAAGCGGGATACGGGAATCTGACAAAACAGTAAGCGGGATCCGGGATCGGAACCCCCCAATGAGACCCCCTTTAAAGTTTACATCCCATTTAAATTATGGCGCGGAAAAAACTCGCTTGTTATTTCCCTTGTTACCGCGAGAAGCCAGGTAAATTTCTTCCTGGTAAAATTCCTCTTCAAACTTCCTGATAATCTTTTTGCTCAGCAGAAAACAGTTATTATGTGAACTATAAAAGAAGCAAGGTAAGAAAGAGATTATTTACAATCTGTTTTCCCTGTGTGACAAATCATATCAAAACCTTTTGGCTAATATGGCCGTATTTACATCACAAATTTTACTCTGAGTACAGCTAGTCCAAATAATTATGACGTCTTGAAAGGCTTTTATATTTTTTTTCTTTGACGCCTTACTATAAAATAGCCTTTCAAGACGTCATAATTATTTGGACTAAGCCAAACCTATTCACCTGCAAAAGTTTTAAGGGATGGCAGGAACTAGATATATGGGTCTCCCTAATTAGCGACAACAAGCGTCAAGAAGCGACAACAAACGTCAACAAGCGACAACAAGAATAATTTTAGAGACAACAAGCGACAAAAAGACTATTTAGCGACAAGAAAACATTTTTTTTTTTTATTAGATTTGTGTCAACAAAGTAGCCACGTGCCTTTCTATTTAAAGAACTAATTTAAATAAAAAACATCCGGGTGACCACCCAGGTAGTATATAACGACGAGCAGGCTCCCGCCGCATGCTTATTTAAAGTAAAGATTTGTTGAATAAGGGAGGGTCAACATTACTAGGGAGGGAAATTAAACCCTCGAAGCCGTACGGCTTATTCAGAGAATAATCCTCATCCATTACATCCCTTGGATGCTTGGATGAGGTTTATATTCTCAATCATATAGCCTCCAGGCTATCTCGTGTTTAATTGGGAATCTTTAAAGCCCAACAAATCGTATAACAAAAGACCTTGAATAAAACATGATACCATCAATAACCTTTAATAAAGTAATCATCCCAAATTACATTATCCCACCAGAATACAATAAATGTATTAAAGTTCAAATATACTGCATATATATATTGTCTATTGTCTATAAAGAAATTTGTATGTAATGTTTTTTTTTTTAATTTACAAGCATATATGTCTAATTAAAATGTTTTTTTACATTGGTTGCAATAAATTACATTGATTTCCCAGTTGAATAAAAACCGATAGTTTCACATGTGAAATAAACGTGGTTATTTCACTCTCTGATGTCATACAACAATAGGCGTTGTCAAGGCGTCGATAACGTCGGACCAAAACAAATTGTAACTGCGTAGGAAAATAATATAGTTCCTTACATTTTCTGCATTAGTTTCATAATAAAATGCCATTCGCCAATGTAATACAAAGTATAACTAATCGCCGTATTTGAATATAAAAAATAAGACAACTTGTGACCGAACGCCGCTATGGATTAAACTTGTGCTGCGCACTCGTTTAATCCATGCATCTTTCGGTCACGCGTTGTCTTACTTTTGATATTCAAATACGGCAATTAGTTATACTATAATTATTATATAGATAGACGAAGACTGAATGAAACATTTGTGAGGCCAAATAAAAAAGTATGTGTGGTTCCAGTTACATCTGAAAAAAAGTTAGGGTAGGTAGGTAGGGATTTTTTTTTATTTTATGTTTTTTTTTTACATTGAGTCTATGGGAGCAACTAGTCCAGCCCTGGCCTCAGTGACTCATTTTTTTTAATTTTTTTTTTTTGTTGTCACTGAGTCCAGCTCGCCCTCCATTACCTTCAATGGTGCAAGCTCCCGGGTAGATTACCCGGGGACGATAGAGATAATGCCAGAGCGCTCAAGTACGAAAATTGTATCACAAATGGTAAAACTTGATAAAATAAACAAGTTGCATACCTGAAATGCTTGTACACTATATGGAAACTCATCTTAACAGAAGGAAATCCCTTGCAGTCGGAGCTGTGGACATCTTGTTTACATCAATAACGCTATATTACGGAACATGACGTTTCTACGCTATAACGTTAGACGAAACGAATTCAATGTATCGACGTTTAAACTCGTCTAATCAACTATTTTGCACCTCAAACTATTTAAACGCGGACCTTAGCATTGTAATTTAATGCAATTTAATACATTTTTCTTTCTTTCAAATTAAAGAAACACATACTTGCTATTAACATATGGACCAAAATAAAGTATTTTGGATGGTGATTAATCATTTTCCAAGTCCAGTTTCCAAAATCGTATCAGGGCCAGACCATCTCCGTTAACATTCGGATTGAAAAATTGTTAAAAAATAAAAGTGTAATGATTAGTTGATGAAGAGATTTCATATTGTCCCGTCATTGACTGAAAATTTACGAAGAAACGGAATAATCGTTCGAGTTATATTAGATTCTTTTTATACCCCCGCTTTAAAAAAGGGGGGGGGTATACTGTTTTACCTCTGTCTGTCAGTCCGTCCGTCCGTCCGTCCATCAGTCAGTCCGTCCGTCAGTCCGTCCGTCAGTCAGTCAGTCCGTCCCATGAAACTTTCGTCACATTTTTCTCAGGAACTACACATCCACCCTTTCTGTAATTTGGTATCAACATTTATATATGTCAGCCATACCGTGTGATGCGTTTTCAGATTCATCACTTGACAACTTCCTGTTTACCGAACACTTGTCTGATTTTACACATGATAGCCAAGTTGAAAATTTTCGTCACATTTTTCTCAGGAACTACAATACAAGGATTTCTGAAATTTGGTTACAGGATTTATATAAGTCAGCTATACCGTGTGATGCGTTTTCAGATTCATCACTCGACAACTTCCTGTTTACCGAACACTTGTATGATTTTACACATGATAACCAAGTTGAAAATTTTCGTCACATTTTTCTCAGGAACTACAATACAAGGATTTCTGAAATTTGGTTTCAGGATTTATATAAGTCAGCTATACCGTGTGATGCGTTTTCAGATTCATCACTCGACAACTTCCTGTTTACCGAACACTTGCATATTTTTACACTATTAATATTATCCACTTGCGGCGGGGGTATCATCAGTGAGCAGTAGCTCGCAGTTTCACTTGTTTTTTTAGTCCTAGAAGATATGGCCAACTATGAAAACATTCCTTTACAGGTGTGAATGTGGGTTTTTTTACCCGCAGAAAACGTTCATACATCCGACCGTTAATGCAGCAAGTTCTTTAATTATGAAATCATTAGAAAATAAAAATTCTTTTTGTTTTGGTAACTATGTGACATTTTTAACTGTTAATTTCCATAGATGCAGAGTGCCGACAGATTTGTTGCAAAACGTAACGGTTATTTGACATTGATTGCTTTATCGTTTTCCCCGGAATATTCTGCTCATTGTTGACCTTCAAAAATATCATTTTTAAATATTCTATTGATACCTAAGCCTCTGCAAGATTTATCTATTAATATATATATATACATATACATGTATATATCTTCTTATGCATTACGGACTGAGTTTTAACACTTTATTTTTTATTCTTGCAATAACTTCTCATTTATATTCTTGCAAAAACTTCTCATTTATAATGCACGCCGTATCCCTATGAAATTTTGTTTTGGAAGTAGGAATTTAATTTATAGAAACTCAGGTTGATGTATGAAAACCCGGGAATTGTAACCCTATTAATGCAATTTCGTTAATCCCATCCGTTTGAATATGATCACAAAAAACATCGATAGAAAAATAGAAAAAACGAAATTTATTGGACTGAAAGAATACGGATTGAATTAGGAAAAAGCAAAACACAAGCAGACGTTGAAACTCATGATCATACAAAAATTAGTTTGTTAGCCATGGAATGAGAGAAAAAAAATGGTTATTGTTTGAATAACTTTCCCTGTATTCCAAGTAAAAACAGTCTCTGAAATTCATTGTTCTGTATACAGAAGAAATCCGATATAGAACCAATATGGTTTCTGGATTTTTTTTAGTGTTGGTGTTTCTTTGTGTGAATAAATGGAGATATGGGATATACAATAAGATAGCAATGGCTATGCAATTAACGACATCAAAACCATAGACATTTTTCAGTTTCCTAGTACATATTTGTTGAAGTCGTTAAACTTCTAATTGAACTTCTGGAGAAAAATCAAACCATAATGAAATCAGGAGATGTGGTATAGTTGATAACGAAACAATTTTCCACCAAAGACCAACTGACGTACATGATAGCTCGCTAACATTGGTACATTTGATAACACCAGTTTACCATTTCACTACACTGCATATTCACTGATACATAAATTGTCACCACATTCCTAATAAAATAGCACCATCATATTGTTTTAACCGTTCGGCAATCCAATTTGCACTGGGTATATATAGGTTTCATATATATACGGCTTATCTATTAGGACGACAGTCTTTTAAATTGTATACCTGCTTGTATGCTTGTACTAAAGCTGCGTATATCGTCAGTTTTTTTTTTTAATGACAGGTTGCTGGATTATGATACATGATATAAAATAACACGCAGAATACAGACTCCGGCTTAAGTGTCGTACATGCACAATTTCAAACTGGAATTTTTGCGCGGAGTGTTTTACTTATATTTAGAGGGTGCATATGTAAGCGTAATTTCATTCCACCGTGTATTTATTCCGGGTATCTGTTTTTCACTAGAGAATATTGGAAGTAAAAGTGTCACGAGCGTCGATCTTGGTATCGTTTGTTTTGTTTATATTGACCGGTTTTTTGTTTACATATACATTTATGGGTTGAAATAATTTTCAGGGAATTAGTTTAATAGTCCTTCATTACTGAGTAAAAATATAAATTTTTCGTCAATAGACACGTTATAAAATTGATCGTTATGTTTTACTGCTTCATTATACAATATATTTCGAAGGTCTGCATATAAAGGACATAAAGTAACTATATGTTTCTCATCTTCAATTTCGTTTTTACACATAAAACAACATCTTTAATTTATTGGCTTTTTCTCATATCGTCCTGTTTCTATTTTAAGTGGCGCAACGCCACATCTAAATTTTGCATAAGCACTTCTAAATTTAATAGATATATTTTGTTTTAAATATAACTCTGTGATTTCTATCGCTTATAAGTACGAAGCTTGTTACCATTACTCTGTGACAAAATTTTCGTTTGCATTCTGCAATATATTATTAAATAAAACATTTTCAATTTGTAGAACAATTTTCTTTATGCAGCACACTATCAATACTAGTATACAAATCAAAGTTACAATCTTTAAGTTTTTTTCATGACTCTATTACACCAGGTTTTCTTATTATTTACAGCATTTTGATGTGACCATTTGAAAACTTTATAATTTATTCTTACGCAACGTTAGATATTGCTACTACCACGAAAAATAGCGTTAAGTAACTATTTGACGGGAAAATTTTTATAGAAATTCTGAAATAAATATTTCAACTTATACATGAAAATAAAGATTGATTCTTGAATTTTCACATTATGATATAGAAAGAATAAAAATATAATATTCATAGTCTTAGGAAGACACAGATTATCCGTAAAAACGTTTACTTAGAGTTGTCCCATGTAACAAACTCGAAACATAAAACTCGAACAATTCGCGAAATGTCCACGCAACTCTTCGAAATTTTGCATGAACATTCTATGACGTGATATATTTCAGTACTGGTTAACATGGCTGTCTCCTTTTAAGATTTGCATAAATATTTTCAAAAGAATATGATGTACGGAAATGTCCCATCGGAAAGTTAATTTGGAAACTTGAAACATTTCAGTTCAAAAATAAAATTTTGACAGATAATTTATTAAATTGTAAGCACGATCGTTTTGTACTAAGTGTAAGCTCCCACAATTCGAATTGAAAAATAAATTGAGCTTCATATTCAATTCAAAACAATAGATTTGCAATGTCTTGCGGAAGTGTCCGAGTTAAACTTTCATGCCCTCACAAAACTTTTACGGCCAAAAATACAGAGAGTTGATTTCGTGAAGATTATTTTTTGGCTTTGATAACTATACCAATAAAAAGTACTTTTAAAGTTGAAGTTGGTACACCAAATAGCATTAAGATTACAGGGTTATCTATAAAAAATACGGATTAATGAAACTGTCTTGCAAGTTTGTCCTTTATCATAATTTGACGTCGCCACAAGCGTAATATGCTAGGGACGGCATGAACTAGATATGCGTGTTCCTTCCGACACTAGATATAAATGTCCTGCTTTCAACAAAACGAAATGATACACACATTACAAAAATACAAATCTATATATAAGACGATCAAAAAGTAGGAAAACGTCAGTATCATAACTATAAGCTACTGTATGTCACTGCTTGAATAAAATCATACTCGGGTTGAATATATAATGGAAAGCTAGATACATATTTTTCTCATAAAAGTAATTTCCAAATGGAAAAATATCTTGATATTCAAAGTTTTCAATCAAGACAAATTTTATGTAAATTTCGCATAAGTGCTCACCAATTAAGAGTAGAAAAAGAGCGACATAAGAACAAACCTATAGAAAGGTCACAGAGGACTTGTAATTTTTGTTCTCATAATGATATTGAAGATGAGTTTCATTTTTTAATTAACTGTCCATTGTATAATCAATGTAGAGAATCACTGTTTGCACAAGCTCATGAACACTGTCAAAATTTCAATAACTTGGACTGCAAATCAAAATTTTTATGGTTAATGACCACTGAAGATCAACATATACTGAAAAAGTTATGCATTTTTCTTATCCAGAGTTTTCAATTGAGATCCACAAATTCTGTTAATGGCTAAATCTCTTTTAGTTTATCTATATATATATATTTTAAATTCAAAAATTTAATTTAAGTGCACATTTCTCTATGTGTATGCATATTTCTTATATTATTATGTAAATGCTTATAAACAAACTGCAGTAAAACTCTAAGGTGCTTATCATATTCCTGCAATTGTCAAAAAATATAATTATATACATAAATATCTAGTAATTGGTTGCTGTGTGTACATGGGAGAAAAATACCCTTAAATATCTAATCAGTTGGGGCTGCATATCATTTGTATGCAACTCAAAACACCATATCTGTTTAAAGGGGAATAATCCTTACAGAAATTGATTGATTGTCTCCCATATTACTTTCTATTCCATGTGCATGCAATAACTGTTCAGAGTTCTATTGTCATGTATCTCATTTTATTATTTCATTGTTATAACAAATCATTGTAATCATTGTATGAAATTTAAAACCCGCAAGGGTCCATAATTGGATTAATAAAGTATTCTTATTCTTATTCTTATTCTTATAATGCAGCAATATTCCTCCAAAAACACATAATTACTAGAAGTTAAATAAATTGAATATCCTATGTTAATTATAAAATCATATTGGATTCCATTTTCACGGCATTTATACTTGTTTGTTATACTTTGCATTTACCCAAAAAGGAAAGCAGGAAGAATTAGATAGTGTGCGTTTCCAATTTAACGTCATTTTTCTATTACACTAAATGGTAGCAATATCTGACGTTGCGTATCTGTCATGGCACTACATCTTGCCCAATGCCTAAATACACATGTCCATTGTTTTACACTAGGAGGTCTCCAGCCTATGTCCCCGTTAATTTCATCACCTATAAAAAAAAACATGATAGCTCTGTTCTGGACAGCGTTGATACAAGAAAAAGAACGAGTGCCCCAAATGGATGCACCGTAGCTTATTACTGACCAGACCAGAGTATCAAATAATGTTTTAAAGTACTAACCACAATGTGCTTTACATTTAACAATTAATAAACTTAGAGCTCGACTGGCAGACCTTGCTACAGCTTTAGCCATAATATTATGATGAGTGGTGGATATTTGGAACTGGATCCGGATTAACCAACCTTTTAAATTCTGTTGATGGATAAAAAGCAATATGTGAATTTGTCGCAAAAATTGACGTTTTCCTATAAAATTACAAGACCAAAAATGGTGACCCAAGTTTTTATGCATACAATGACTTATACTGATGTAACTCGATTCAAAATACAAGTGTGCCAAAAAGTTTAGAAATCGGGAGATATGGCATTCGGTATCGTGTTACGAGTTTAAACGTTGAAAATCTTTATTGATACATTGAATTCGTTTCGTCTAACTTTATAGCGTAGAAACGTCACGTTCCGTAATATAGCGTTATTGATGTAAACAAGATGTCCACAGCTCCGACTGCAAGGGATTTCCTTCTGTTAAGATGAGTTTCCATATAGTGTACAAGCATTTCAGGTATGCAACTTGTTTATTTTATCAAGTTTTACCATTTGTGATACAATTTTCGTACTTGAGCGCTCTGGCATTATCTCTATCGTCCCCGGGTAATCTACCCGGGAGCTTGCACCATTGAAGGTAATGGAGGGCGAGCTGGACTCAGTGACAACAAAAAAAATAAATTAAAAAAAATGAGTCACTGAGGCCAGGGCTGGACTATGGGAGCAACATTCTGACTTTAACAGTTCTTAATGAAAAATGACAATAAAATCATTAGGGTAGGCTATTTATAAACATGATCAATATCGTTTAATGAGGCAATAAACAAATAAAAAGATGAAAACATTCTCATTTTAATTTTCTTTTCCTCTTGTTTGATTTCGGTTCTTTGTATTTTGTCAATATTTTCAGGACAATGATGCACAAATAATTCATTTTATGAACTTGATATATATTTCACGAAAAGAGTTTTAAAAAACAAATTATAAGATAAGTAACAAGGAAAAGTAATTTCATAATACAATAATTAAATGTAATACTGGCTGTTATACATAATAGACATGATAGATGTTAAAATAAATATGTAAATACTGTTTCATTTTTTTCTATCAATTTTAACTTTCTTGTCGCGTAAATTATTTTCTTTTGCATATTCTTTTAATATGTATTGCAATCATTAATTTTAATTAAAAAAATATGTTTTCTTAAGCTTGTCGCTAAATAGTTTCTTGTCGCTTGTTGTCGCTTCTTGTCGCTTGTTGACGCTTGTTGTCGCTAAAATTCTTGTTGTCGCTAATTAGTGAGACCGAGATATATAAATTGTAAGTGCATTTTATGTTTTAGAAAATTAAAAACTTTTCTAGATTTTGCTTTCCAGTTTTTTTCGTTCCTGCAGAAGGTGCCAAAATAAACTAAGTCGGGAAAGAGGTTTGAGAATCTCCCCTTATATAATACATGTTGTGAGTAGTATTGATTTAAATGGACAATAGATGGACAATTGACATCTGCAGGCAACAGGTGATTTAAACTGTGTAAATGAGTGGACCGTGTCAAATGAAACTCGGGTGTTTGTTTATTTTGCTATCTTCTGCAGACTGGAAAAAACTGGACATCAAAATCCAGGTTAGTTTTGACTTTTCTGAAACCTATACTTCATATAACTTTTATATATCTAGTTCCTGCCATGCCTTAAAACTTTCCTAGATGTACCAGTTTCTCTGTAATCATAGTAAATTTTGAGGGGTAAACACGGCCATATTTTAAAATTCCTTATGATGAACCTTAATATCTTTAAATTTAAAAAAGTGACCTACACCACCATAAATATCATTTTAATGAGTGTTTAACCATGCACAATTTGCCAGAAGGTTTTACATGTAGAATGTGGGCAGAACATATAATAAGAAATTAATGACGTATATCATGTAGCTCATATCTAAGACGCTAGTACTTGTAGTAATATAAATCATTGGACAACTTTCGTTTCTGTACACACTGCCACTGGTGCACTTTTTTTTAATGTAAATCCCTCCACTGTGAGCACATACATGCCATATAACTGAATGTGTTAATAACGGAAATGGAGGAAAAAATACATTAATCCATAATTAAAATGCAGCATACAAAGTTTTATTATATTACACCATTTATGTGTATTGTATCAATGTATGTCCTGTATCTTCCTCCTTTAATAGGAGCACCACCATGGTCCATGCAAACTTAATTAAAAGACTTCATCAATATGGTTTTTCAAATCGATCAATCTTATTGATAGACAATCTATACCAAAATGCAGTTTTGTATGTTAAATGGGACACTAGCTTTTCAGAAGATTACTTTAAAATAGAACAAGGTGTTCGGCAAGTTGGAACTCTCAGTTCTGACTTAGATAAACTATATATAATTATAAATCCTCTTTTGAATTTTCTATGTGACTCTGGACTTGGTGGAAAAATTGGAAACATTAATTGCTGTGCTCCGACCTGTGCAGACGATGTTGCACTACTTGCCTGTAACCCATTTGATATACAAACAATGGTAGATATTGCCGTAGATTTCTGTAAGCGCAAAGAATACCATCTACAACCTTCAAAAAGCGTAATTTTACCTGTAAAAAGCAAAGCTTAAACTATAGAAACTAATTTAGGATTTTGGAAATTGAACGATACTGTAATGCCAGTAGTAGACAAAGCTTCACATATTGGAATAACGAGATCTCAAAACAATTCTGCACAAACAAATGTTGAAGAAAATTTGAAAAAAACCCAGAAGAGCTATATACAGTCTAATGGGAACTGGTCTGCATGGGGAGAATGATCTTGATCCTGAAACCTCAATTGCAACATTGTGCAATGTTGAGAACCTATTTTCTTCCAATACTAACCTGATGGGCTTGAAATTGTGTTACCAAAAGGCAAAATTCTGGACTATTTACAGATCCAATACAAAAAGTTACTTAAGCGAATTCTCTCGCTAAATATTAATGTTGCTGATCCTGCTGTGTACGTAATATCTGTTTTACTACCCATAGAAGCAGAAATACATTTCAAAATCCTTCCATTGTTTGGAAATATTGCAAGAGCAAATAAAAACTCATCTGAGTGGAGGCTAGCAGAAAGACAACTACAGATTAAGAGCTTTGATAGTAACAGATGGTTTATAGATATGAAAAAGATAGTATCAAATATAATCTACAAAACCCATTATCACTACTTTATAACGAAATGTCAAAAGGAAAATGAAAGAAAATGACTACCACAGCAGTACATAAATATTGGACAACAAGAATTAATGAAGAAATAATGTATTACTCCAGCTTGAAAGACATTCCAACATCATCATTTAAAGTTGGGATAATTCATCCTTTGGCCTTAGCGAATAGTGCTAATCAAAGAGACATCAACAGAATCCCAATAAGAATAAAAATTGCAACTGGAACCTACATTCTACAGACGAATAGAGCAGCTTACAATCAAAACAACGTTGATCCAACATGTAAATTATGTGACCAGGCAGAAGAACCGCTATCACACTTTTTGCTGTGTTGTAGAGCACTAGATCAAATTCGTACACCAACATTGAAAAACATTATATGTAAATGTAGTGAGCTTCTTGCTTTGCAACATTCTAATATTCAGCTAGACATTTTGCAACTAATTATTAATCCATTCCACTATGCTGGCAGTGTTGAGTCAGAAAATGATATAAGCTGTAGAATTGAACCTCTGTGTAGACAATTACTATATAATTTACACAATAAGAGATATGAAATACTTTCAAAAATGGATTTGATCCAAGTAGTTGGAGGAAGATGAACTTTAAAGTCAGTTAGAAAGGTCAAATAGGGTTTTTGGTGATCGCCTAGGCTAAATATTATAAATAGAATTTTTATATTCCTATTTTAATAGTATACAGACAATTTTTATCTTTTACATTTAAAAGGATAAATAATATCGTAATTTGAACTGTGAACTGTGTACGTAATGCTCTTAGTGTAAATATATTGATGGATTAATATTCTATACTATTGCGGTGGTGGAACTACTTTTATTGTTTTACTCCATATACGGAGGTGTGCCTATATTGGCAGAAAAATATAGGCAGAAATTCATTGGATACATACATACATGGGTTATTGTGCATGTTGTGTAGGATTAAATATTGTCCGCCATGAAATTATGTCCATCGGACACTTTTTCACAATAAATTGTGTCCCAATGATATAATGTTGTTATAAAATATTGTCTGGACGATAGTTACCTATGAAATAACAGTCAAGGGTCTAACTTAAATTATTAGAGAAAAATAACATACACAAAGACAAACAAAAATCTGCAGGACAAAGATTTACAAATAGGTCAACAAGACTAAAATTCTGTCGACTCCTTATCATGCTTATTGCTTTTAAAACAACAATATTTACCCATTTTTTAAGTTCAATTTGTTTATAAACAATATTTGATAGAGAGAAACTGAAATAAAGAAATAAAGATCAACAGGACAAGATCTACAAATAAGATAAAATAATTGTTTGTACAGGTCAGAGTTATCTTTCTTTGCACTTGTGTTTATAGTATTTTATGATTGTGTTTTGTAGGGTCTTTATATGAGACAAAGTTATTTTGATGATGTCACCTTAAACCTTTAATAAAGAATCTATATATCTTTACAACCGAGTGGTTGTTATACTCATGCCTATTTCCACCCGGTTTCATATCAACATCATTGGAGCCTCTATTTACTATCACCATATCATTTTCATGTTTCAGTGACATCTTTTATTTTTTGCAGGAACACTTGAACCATTAAGTAACAATGATATAGGTTTCTATTGTAAAGCCAATCTGAAATCATGGCTTCTCTTTCTGAAGAAGAGGAGAATTATGTCCGGTTAGCTTTGTTATTGAAAGGAGTGACACCTAGAGCAGTTCGTACTTATTTTGACAGAGAATTTCCACCTACCTCTCTACCCTCAACATTAAGTTCAAGCCACAACACTCTTTTGGACTTAAAAGTAAAGAGAATCATAAACCAGGCTCAGTGGAAACTTTTGATTCCAAAAAATGGTAGGTCTTTATGTGACTGCAGAAATTTTGTAAATTAAGATTTCATTAACATGTGGTTCACAATTTTTATTTTTCTGTTGATGGCTACTAAACAAAAAAAATCTTATTTATGAAATAACATAAACAATATTCCTTTTTAGCTCACCTGGCCCAAAGGGCCAAGTGAGCTTATGCCATCACTTGGCGTCCGTCGTCGTTTGTCGTCGTAAACTATTTCAAGAATCTTCTCCTCTGAAACTACTGGGCCAAATACTTCTAAACTTTAACTGAATGTTCCTTAGGGTATCTAGTTTATAAATTGTATCCGAAGTTTTGATCTATCAATAAACATGGTCGCCATTGCTAAAAATAGAACTAAGGGGTCAAATGCAGTTTTTGGCTTATAACTCAAAAACCAAAGCATTTAGATCAAATCTGAAATGGGGTAATATTGTTTATCAGGTCAAGATCTATCTGCCCTGAAATTTTCAGATGAATCAGACAACCCATTGTTGGGTTGCTGCCCCTGAATTGGTAATTTTAAGGAAATTTTGCTGTTTTTGGTTATTATCTTGAATATTATTATAGATAGAGATAAACTGTAAACAGCAATAATGTTCAGCAAAGTATGATTTACAAATAAGTCAACATGACGGAAATGGTCAGTTGACCCCTTTAGGAGTTATTGCCCATTAAAGTCAATTTTTAACCATTTTTTGTAAATCTTAGTAATCTTTTTCAAAAATCTTCTCCTCTGAAACCACTGGGCCAAATACTTCCAAACTTTAACTGAATGTTCCTTAGGGTATCTTGTTTATAAATTGTATCCGAAGTTTTGATCTATCAATAAACATGGTTGCCATTGCTAAAAATAGAACTTAGGGGTCAAATGCAGTTTTTGGCTTATAACTCAAAAACCAAAGCATTTAGATCAAATCTGACATGGTGTAATATTGTTTATAAGGTCAAGATCTATCTGCCCTGAAATTTTCAGATGAATCAGACAACCCATTGTTGGGTTGCTGCCCCTGAATTGGTAATTTTAAGGAAATTTTGCTGTTTTTGGTTATTATCTTGAATATTATTATAGATAGAGATAAACTGTAAACAGCAATAATGTTCAGCAAAGTATGATTTACAAATAAGTCAACATGACGGAAATGGTCAGTTGACCCCTTTAGGATTTATTGCCCATTAAAGTCAATTTTTAACCATTTTTTGTAAATCTTAGTAACCTTTTTCAAAAATCTTCTCCTCTGAAACCACTGGGCCAAATACTTCCAAACTTTAACTGAATGTTCCTTAGGGTATCTTGTTTATAAATTGTATCCGAAGTTTTGATCTATCGATAAACATGGTTGCCATTGCTAAAAATAGAACTTAGGGGTCAAATGCAGTTTTTGGCTTATAACTCAAAAACCAAAGCATTTAGATCAAATCTGACATGGTGTAATATTGTTTATAAGGTCAAGATCTATCTGCCCTGAAATTTTCAGATGAATCAGACAACCCATTGTTGGGTTGCTGCCCCTGAATTGGTAATTTTAAGGAAATTTTGCTGTTTTTGGTTATTATCTTGAATATTATTATAGATGGAGATAAACTGTAAACAGCAATTATGTTCAGCAAAGTAAGATTTACAAATAAGTCAACATGATGGAAATGGCCAGTTGACCCCTTTAGGAGTTATTGCCCTTTATAGTCAATTTTTAACCATTTTTGTAAATCTTAGTAATCTTTTACAAAAATCTTCTCCTCTGAAATTACTGGGCCAAATACTTCCAAACTTTAACTGAATGTTACTTAGGGTATCTAGTTTGTAAATTGTATTCGAAGTTTTGATCTATAAACAAACATGGTCGCCATTCAGTGATATTGTTTGCCTTAAATTACCGGAGAATAAAGGCTTTTTCCCCTGGAGAAGAATCCCAATTTGAAAAAAAAATGGCTTAAAATTATTCCCAAAAAGACAACTTTTTTCCCAAACAGTGCAGTCTCAGTAGTAATTGTGTATGAATACAAACTGAAAAACAATCATTTAAACATTTTTTATGCCTAAAATGACTACATGTGTAGATTTGAGGGTCTATTTATGTATCATCACTAATAATAAGGGGTCTTATTTAAAATGAGGGTTTACCTCTAGAAAGGGGTTCTGCAAATTGAAGTTCCAGTCAAATTCATGGTTTATTATAAATTTCCCAATATGGTCAAAATGACGCACATTTTCCCAATAAAAAAGGGTAGAGGTAGTTTTGAAAAAAGCCAACAATATCACTGCCATTGCTAAAAATAAAACATAGGGGTCAAATGCAGTTTTTGGCTTATAACTCAAAAACCAAAGCATTTAGAGCAAATCTGAAATGGGGTAATATTGTTTATCAGGTCAAGATCTATCTGCCCTCAAATTTTCAGATGAATCAGACAACCCGTTGTTGGGTTGCTGCCTCTGAAATAGTAATTTTAAGGAAATTTTGCTGTTTTTGGTTATTATCTTGAATATTATTATAGATAGAGATAAACTGTAAACAGCAATAATGTTCAGCAAAGTATGATTTACAAATAAGTCAACATGACGGAAATGTTCAGTTGACCCCTTTAGGAGTTATTGCCCATTAAAGTCAATTTTTAACCATTTTTTGTAAATCTTAGTAATCTTTTACAAAAATCTTCTCCTCTGAAACCACTGGGCCAAATACATCCAAACTTTATCTGAATGTTCCTTAGGGTATCTTGTTTGTAAATTGTATCCGAAGTTTTGATCTATCAACAAACATGGTCGCCATTGCTGAAAATAGAACATAGGGGTCAAATGCAGTTTTTGGCTTATAACTCAAAAACCAAAGCATTTAAAGCAAAACTGACATGGGGTAAAGTTGTTTATCAGGTCAATATCTATCTGTCCTGAAATTTTCAGATGAATCAGCAACCTGTTGTTGGGTTGCTGCCCCTGAATTGATAATTTTAAGGAAATTTTGCTGTTTTTGTTTATTATCTTGAATATTATTATAGATAGAGATAAACTGTTAACAACAATAATGTTCAGCAAAGTAAGATCTACAAATAAGTCAATTTGACCAAAATTGTCAATTGACCCCTTAAGGAGTTATTGCCCTTTAAAGACTTTTTTCACATTTGTTCATCATGTTGACTTACTTTAAAAAATCTTCTCCTTTGAAACTGCTGTATCAATTTCAGCCAAACTTAGGCTAAATGAGTTTCAGAGTATCTAGTATAAATTTTATATTTTATTTCCTTGTATGTCAAGAAACATAGCTCCTATGGCTAAAATAGAACATAGGAGAAAATGATTATTTTTTTGGATTTTGAAGAAAATAGGACGATCCAAAGAACATTTAAATAAATTGAAAAGCTAAAAATAATCATTGATGAGAGATTTAACCAAAAGAATTAAGGTGAGTGATTCAGGCCTCTTGTTTACATACTTGTAACTTAGTTGTTGGTTAATTAAGTTCACATTTAAAGATCTAATTACAGAGTTAATTCGGTAACTTAAAGTTTATTTTCCTTTTTTGTCATAATTCCATAAGATTTTATTTTGAACCATTTTGGATAAGCTGTTTCATTCTTAAATACTTAACGATCCCGTCCTAATGATAAAGACTTTAAATATAAAATAAATTACCACGAACAATTTGAATTTTTCTTGTGTCATAGGTTGTACGAAAATTGTTCATCCATTTAGATATCAAAAGTGGGGTTAACTGGCAAAAAAGACGAAACCATTATCTCGTCTTTCACATTGGATGGGTCTGCTTCCCGAGTAGTATTTAAAACTGTATTTTTTGTGCAATATGTTTGTTTTTCGATCATCCTGTAATTAGATATAGGAAGATGTGGTGTGAGTGCCAATGAGACAACTCTCCATCCAAATAACAATTTAAAAAGTAAACCATTATAGGTTAAAGTACGGCCTTCATCACGGAGCATTGGCTCACACCGAACAACAAGCTATAAAGGGCATGTTATGTACTGATTGTAAATGAGCTTAATCCCCCTCCACTTTTACAAACTTATATGAGGATGAAATGCCTTGTATGTTTAAAACATCTGAGAATAAATGATTGTCCCAATAACATAAAGAATGATGACAAAAAAGGGAGAGCATACATAATTGTAATAAAGGTGAAGTACACTAATTCTATACATATTTATGTCTAAAAAGATATAATAATTTTTGTCAGTATTTTTATAGTAATATTTTATCTGTAATTAGTTTTACGTAATATTTAAAATGGTGAGTGAAATACTCCAGCATAACACCTTTTATATATAAAAAAAAAGATGTGGTATGATTGCCAATGAGACAACTATCCACAAAAGACCAAAATGACAGACATTAACAACTATATGTCACCGTACAGCCTTCAACAATAAGCAAAGCCCATACCGCATATAAAAGCTATAAAAGGCCCCGATAAGACAATGTTAAACAATTCAAACGAGAAAACTAACGGCCTTATTTATTTAAAAAAATGAATTTAAGACTATAAGTATAAGTGATACATTTATGTTGCCTTTGATGTTACACAGGTGTTCCGGATTCCAAAACATTTGATGTAACGTTGATGATCTGTTTGATTAGAAACTTGACATCTATCAATCCTCCAATCAATGGATTTGACATCCTACCACTGCCAGGGGAGATAACTCCAGGATCTGATCTAGCCAGGATAAAATATTACAGGAATAATCTAGCTCATTATGATAGTAATACAATGGACATTACTTATTTCAATACGGCTTGGAGGGATATATCAGATGTAAGTATCTCTACATTTATACTTGGATTTATATTTAACATGTTGGACTATGATCCCATTGTCAAAACATGCAATACATAGCTCAAGTAAAATAATATTTGAATTAAGTAATCAATAAACTTTTCTTACCGTCTTGCCTCTGAAGGGATCTTTGGGACTGAGGAAGGATGTCATAAACTTCCACATTGCACAATACACCATTCTGCATTCCACATCATACGCTACACTATTCCACATTGCACCTTATACACCATTCTGCATTCCACATCAAACACTACACCATTCCACATTGCACATTGCACTATGCACCATTCCAATTGCACCATACATCCTTCCACATTGCACCATAAACCATTCCACATCAGACACTACATCATTCCCATTTGCATTATGCAGCATTCCAATTTGCCTTTTCAGAATCTAAAACACTATGGGTAATCTCATTGTTCATGTTAAAAAAATCATCTGCTCTGAAACTAGGCGATTTGCTACCAAAATGTACCTGAACGTTTCATAGGGTTTCTTGTTTCTAAATTGTATCTGGGGATTTAATATATCAATAAACCTGGATGATGTTGCTAAATATAGAGCAAGTTAAAGGTCGTGAAATGCAGTTTTTGGGATACGATTGCTGAAGACTTTTACCACTGACTCCTTTCCAAGGTCTTCCAAGGCCCTCACGTCAACCGTTTTGCTTTACATTAAGGAACAACTCAGATTCTTAAGATTGTCTTGTTATAAAAGGTAAAAACAAACAAACAGATTGAGTTTAAACAACTTTCCTATAATTTTCATCTCATAATCTTCATGTTTTGTTTGGAAAATCAGAATTAATCAGTATTTATATTTAGAAACACGTCAAATAGGGAATTCCGCAGTTATGATAAAATCATCATCAGAGTTGTTCCTATAAAACTATTTCTGTCAGATAAGTACTGAAGTGGAGTTTTTCTTATATGTTACCATGGTTACCGTTATGAAACTGAAACTTTGATATTGAACTTCCATAAAGAAATGAAGAACCATCTATGACGTTTAACTAACATTTAATATGCTACAATTGACCTAAATCAAATCATAATTCTAATGGTTTGTTTAGGTATTATGTGCATGCGTATAGTTTTCTTGACCTATAGGGGTATCAGACTAAATGGTTGATCTGGTTTCCCCACTCCATTGATTAATTTGAAACTCGAGAGAAACTGTGTCTATCTGCTATTTAGGGTTATTGTTGTTGCATGATTTTAAATCATGTGCAACATTTAAATAAAAAAATGTAGTCAACAATGTTATGGTAGAACTAGAACACCCCTTCAGCCGAAATGGAGTCTTCCATATTATCAACGTTAAGAAACTTGTTGCTCATCTTTGATCAAAGATTTTTAAAAAAGTAAAATTTCTTTAGCATGTTGGTGAACTTGGTCATTGATAGATTGTGAACAGCACAAGTTTATTTAAAATGATTTATACTTTATACTGTTATGGGTAACTCTCGTACCTTATCGTGTTGTTCATATTAAAACATTCGGACATTTAATGCAGGGAACCAGATTTAGAGTTGTAGCCCATACAATGCTTAGGTCACTTAAGAATCAAAATACGACGACACAACAAGTAAAATTGATCCGTTCTGTCAATAGATGTTGAATTATATTAAAAGCGATGGCAATTTAAACAGAGGAATGTGTACGGAAAGGAGTCATGCCCACTGACCTAAAGGAAATTAAATATTTAATGAATCAGAATTGGGATTCCTCCTAGAATTCACGTAGGAAAATAGATGATATAAGGTACGAAGTGAGATACCTTCTCTCTATATAATATAGGCACTGGCTACGGTTACATGGAAATGTAACAATAATAAAAATATTATTGTTACATTGGAGATTAATTGCCGAAATGCAAAGTTGGCCAAGGAAATGATTAATTACGAGTGTAACATAATTATTGAGGCTACGTTACATGAAAAAACGACAATGTACGATGGGACTAGTAATATTTACTAAATAATAAAAGTTAAAAACGTTTATTTTATATTTACAATACATACAATTATTACATACAATACATATCCAGTAAGTATTTTTTGGAGCATTTTAAAGTCCGACTCATTTTTTTTTTATAAAACCTCTCCAAACAATATTTGTATATAGGTATATAGATTTAAAAAAAAAAGGGGGAAAAGTTACCTTTGGTTAAGGCTCCATCTGATTTTGAAATGAAATTACGTCCTTCATGGATACATGTATACAGAAGTTCACAGTATGATATATCATTTTTTCAGAACTGCGTGTGTATAGTTGTATGAAATTTGTGTCCTGTTATTAAATCAGTTTCGTTTCAAACCAATCCAAAGTTTTACATTTTTCACCCAAAACTAAATTGGTAATAGGAATCTCTTTATCCTTTGTTCAAAGTATAATGACAGTTATGAGAGTAGGTGTGCAGTTAAATACTGAGAAAAGGACACTTTTCTCAACCCGACTCGGTTCCCAACAACAAACCATTGAACTATAATTTTCGCCTTTGACACTACTTATCTGAAGTAAAATTGAGAATGGAAATGGGGAATGTGTCAACTTAAAAACGACAACAACCCGACTATAGAGCAGACAACAGCCGAAGGCCACAATGGGTCTTCAATTTAGCGAGAAACTCCCGCACCCGGAGGCGTCCTTCAGCAAGCCCCTTAACAAATATGGACCATAATTTGGTATTCGGCCTTTGGTTTCTTTTTGTATCCTTTTTTATAAGTTCTAAAACTTTAACTTTTATTCTGTGGGTTGTGTTGATGTTAGAATAGTATTAATGGAACAATTGAGTTTTTCAAGAAAAAATTAATACATTTTGATTCACCGTTTACGTGACAGGAAACAAAACAGGAAACCAATCTTTATTTTCTTTATTTTGCACAATATATTTCAAAAGACATAAATGAACACCATTACTAGTGTTACTTGCTTCATGTTAATATTTAAAATCTATTTTCAATGTTAAATTAAAGTTTTTTTTAAACGCGACAGGAAACCATAAGAAACCGAAAGCATTTTTTTAGTTTTATTTTATTGCAAAATCTGCTTAAAATGATCTGAACAGTATACTTTTTCTTAAAATCCATCTTAAATGTAACAGTATTATAAAACTCCTAAATATGTGCTTGTTTTGAAAACAATTAGTACAATTTATTCAGGAATTTCCGTATACATTTTCTTCATTGATACAGGATACCATAATCGTTGTATCTTGATGTTTTAGCCAAAAAAATGTATTTATATTTGGTTTTGAAATTCCAGTTATATACAATTTATTCCAAATCATTGGTAATGTAAAATTCTTTAAATCCAGTAAAGAAAACAACTTTTAACTTGGAATTAGCATCTTTAAAATAGGCACCATGTGATATTTGTGACCTGTACACCATCTACATGGTTTCCACATTTTAACCTACTTTAGTGGGCTAAAATCAATAAAGTACTTCCTTTCAAGTCATGCATGGTAAAAGTTTACTTTTCCTTTGACAAGTTTATTGCGTTTCTGATAAGTGTTTGCAGAACATGAATAAAAAAAATTAATTAAAAATTGTGACAAAGATACCAACTTTGTACATTCCAAGTGTAACGGTACATTAACATGTATTTTTTATCAAATTATCTTTATTCACCTAAAATATCCAGTAATATTTACTGTTGAAGCTAAATCAATCCAACGAACATCGGCACCATGATAGGAGACGTAATTTCGATTGAATTTTCCAAGGACCCTTTACATCGTTATTGGGAAACAAAGTGTGTTAAAACGTCGGTCAAATCTGAAATCGATTTTGTCAAGTCATTGGGCATTTATTTTCACACAAGATCGTATGTAACATTATGCACATAGGAAAAATAATAGACCCCCAGCGCAATCTCTTTGAAAATTGTATTTTCCTTTTTTAAACAAGACGAAACAAGCCTACAGATTATGTTTGCTTACATCCCGTTGGAAACAAATACAATGTTTAGACCTAGTATTTCGTATATCCGGCTGTAAGGGCGTGATCACATGTTAGTCACATGTTTCACGTATGACCGGAAATGATTAGAACTTAACGACAAAAACAATTTTAATAAATAAATGGACTTCTGTTTCGTGTGAAATGTAACGCATAACGATAACGTCATTTTCTAACTTAATTATTACGAAGAACAAAACAAGAATGTAAATCATCTCTGATTTACCTGTTTGAACATCTCGCGAGAGTTCGTATTTGCATATTGTTGCAAAGAATTCTTTTACAACAAAGCAGATTAAACCATCTAAAATGTGCGTTACGAAATGGGAAACCAAAATAACGACAGTGTTCTTACACCTGCTACAGAAATACTTATAGTTCTCGGCATTTTCTTCTCACTATTCTTATTGGTCGATGTTCTTTGTTATTTTAAAGCAAAAATTACGAATTTGCCGGTGACTATTATCTATAAATTAGTCAGCGTTATGCACTTCGGACGCGAAAAGTAACGCGAGAAACGACACACAAATACGGTCGTATAATCTTTGAAATTTGTTAGTTTCAATTTTTTTTCTAGGGAAGAGTTAAGCATACACTTGTATGTTGATAAAAATAATGGCATCTTTAGATGTAGTTACAACTTTTCTTACAGTAATTCACATTTTATCACTTTTCTATAGTTATAGGAAACGGAGCCGAATAGCAAATTATGGTCCATATGTATACTAGTTCAGTTATAGTGGACGCTACGCTAAACTCCGGATTATGCACAAGAAACTAAAATTAAAAATCATAAAAGACTAACAAAGGCCAGAGGCTCCTGACTTGGGACAGTATCTTTAAGAACATAAAAACCATTAATACGTAAAACTATTCAAACACAATTGGTTGATTTATAATATTTATCATTTGTCATTACAACAAGTATTATTTGGTACATATGAAAGAATTAGGCAACAAAACTAAAGAAGATTTAAATTTTAAAAATACAGCGTATATTGCTGTTTTTCATGTAACAATAACGCAATGTAACTGTAGCCTCAATAATTATTGTTACATTCGTAATTAATCGGTTCCTTACCCAACTGTGCATTTCGGCAATTAGACTCCAATGTAACAATAATATTTTTATTATTGTTACATTTCCATGTAACCGTAATAAGTGCCTATAATATATCAGTGACTACTGTGGATAGTAAACTTGGAATTGATAGTACAAAAATAAAACACAATAATTACATCATTTACATTGTTCATACACTTGTATCAGAGATTGGCTATTTTCTTAAGTTGAAAATCTAATCAAATAGAGTACATTGTTCATACACTTGTATCAGAGATTGGCTATTTTCTAAAGTTGAAAATCTAATCAAATAGAGTACATTGTTCATACACTTGTATCAGAGATTGGCTATTTTCTAAAGTTGAAAATCTAATCAAATAGAGAATACATGTGCAGTTAAATTATTTTGGAGAATAATACTAATATCAATGAAAACAATAACAATCGTATCCCTCAGAGGAATCATGCTCTTTGATTCTATTTTTTATATTTAAAAAAAAGTAGTCATGGTAGTTGATACAAAACTGACAAAAGCAAAAATTATCAGCAAGTTAAGGTCTATATAATGTTAGATTTTCTGATCAATCTGAAGATCCATTATTGGCATTTTTATGCCCCCTGCTGTAGCGGAGGGGGCATTAAGTTTTACCCTTGTCCGTCTAGATCTGCACGTCCGTGTGTCCGGAACTTGGTTTCGGTTCTGTAACTTTAGTTTGCCTCAACCAAAAGTTTTGAAACTTGCACACAATGCCTATTACTACAAAACACAGATCAACTTTGAATTTTGGTGGCGTCACTTTTACCGTTCTAGAGTTATGCCCCTTTTCAAATGCAAAAATTGCTGAATTTTTCATTTCTGTTCTCTAACTTTAGTTTGCTCAACCAAATGTTATGAAACTTATACACAATGCTCATTACCACAAAAAAAAGGATGAAGTTTAAATTTTAGTGGTGTCACTTTTACAGTTTTAGTGTTATGCCCCTTTACAAATGGAAAAAATGCTGATTTTTTCATTTCTGTTCTCTAACTTTAGTTTGCTCAACCAAATGTTATGAAACTTATACACAATGCTTATTACCACAAAAAAAAAGATCAAGTTTGAATTTTAGTGGCGTCACTTTTACAGTTTTAGTGCTATGCCCCTTTACAAATGGAAAAATTGCTGAATTTTTCGTTTCCATTCTCTAACTTTAGTTTGCTTCAACCAAATGTTATGAAACTTGTACACAATACTCATTACCCCAAAACACATATCAAGTTTGAATTTTGGTGGCGTCACTTTCAGCGTTCTAGAGTTATGCCCCTTTACAAAAGGAAAAATTGTTGAATTTTCGTTACTGTTTTTAACTTTAGTTTGCCTTAACCAAATGTTTTGAAACTTATACACAAGGCTTATTACCCCAAAACACAGATCAAATTAGAATTTGGGTGGCATCACCTTTACAGTTCTAGAGTTATGCCACTTTACAAATTTCCGTTCTCAAATTAGATATAAGAAGATGTGGTATGAGTGCCAATGAGACAACTCTCTATCCAAGTCAAAGTGTATAAAAGTAAACCAATATAGGTCAAAGTACGGTCTTCAACATGGAGCCTTGGCTCACACCGAAAACCAAGCTATAAGGGCCTCCAAATTACTGGTGTAAAACCATTCAAACAGGTAAACCAAGGGTCTAATCTATATAAAAAATGAGAAACGAGAAACACTTATGAACCACATCAACAAACAACAACTACTGAACATCAGATTCCTGACTTAGGACAGGTGCAAACAATTGCAGTGGGTTTAAAGTTTTAATGGTACCAAACCTTCAGCCTTATCTGAAATAATAGTGCAACATCACAACATAGAAAGCCACACTATAAAATATCAATTGAAATGGCTTAACTCAATCAAGACATATTAACACCAGAGAACATACACTGAACAAATAAATATGATCTATGATACAATGTAAATACTAAATAAATAAACTAAGGGAAGAATAATTAACGTAACATGTTATACCGCTGTGAAATGTTAAACAATTTGCCTCAACCAAATGTTATGAAACGTATACACAATGCTTATTACCACAAAAATCAGATCAAGTTTGGTTTTTGGTGGTGTAACTTTTACTGTTCAAGAGTTATGCCACTTACAAAAGGAAAAATTGCTGAATTTTTCGTTTCAGTTCTCTAACTTAGTTTGCCTCAACAAAATGTTACGAAACTTATACATAATACTTATTACTACAAAACTCAGATCAATAACAAATTTGGGTAGCCCACTTTTACAGTTCTTGAGTTGTGTCCCTTTTTAACAGTATATGCAAGCCGGGGCATCATCTGTGTCCCATGGACACATTCCCCAATTATTTTTTATTTATTTACCACAATGACACAATGTTTGGCCTATTGAAGAGCAGCCCAAAATACACTTTATAATGTAATTTATGATCCTGTGGTACAACTGTATACTATACACACAATTTAATCATCATGTTTACAGTATTGCCTAGCAATCTTGATTTACAAGCAAGGCTCGTTTAAATGAATTAAAAATGATTATTGTATCTATAGACATACATGATAATGAATGATGTTTTGAAGAATAAAAAAAATATCAAAAATTGAACTATTCATTTCTAGGCTGTAGGTCGATTGGGAGGTCAAACAATGTATCAAGAGTGTCAAGGGTTAAAGGTGAAAATCTTGGACCAGTCTAATCAGGAAATTATGTTGGAAATCAAACAATCACTGGAAGAGTTGAAAGAACTGAAACTAGCAATAGAAATTTTGAAAGACCCAATACCATGGCACATCAAAGGTACATTATACTTATTGATACAGATAAAAGTAGACTATCAATTGACAGGGTAAATATTTACCAATTCTTCATTTTCTCATATATTTTGCAATGTTTTAATCCTATACGTCACATAATATATTGATCGAAACAAATATCAACATTCCCTACAGAAATGTATCGCCTGTGAAGAAAGTCGCAGTATGAGAGACTTGGGTATGAAAAACCTGTGGGATCTACGGCATAAACTATTTGTTTAAAGCTTTATATTTCAGAAGGAAGAAGACCTGGATGCTTCATACCTCATTCTCATGGTTGCGTGACTGCTTGAGAAAAAGAATTACAGTTTTCTTTTTAAGTGAAATACTCACTTATTATGAGTATCAGGATAACTATATTTGGTATATTGGTTCTTGCAACGTATACATATCCGTCAGGTAGGGTTCCCCTGACCTCGACCTTATTCTATGGATCAAGGTCAAGGACAATGTACATATGACAGACAAAATCTTTGTAACATAAGGTATCCGCACACAAGGTATCAAGGTTAAAATTACATGGTAAAGTCCATATCTCAGATAATATAAGCGATATGTCAACAATTTTGGGTTTATGGAATGATTGCTTTCATGATTCATTGGGTAATGTTTAGTTTTTGTGGTTTGATCTGTTTTCCAGGTACTATATAATCAATACGACCACTATATTTGGTGTATGGAATGACTGTCAGTTGTATACATGTCTGTATGACAGGTTTCATCTAACCTTAACCTCATTTTCATGGTTCATTAGACAATTTTTAGTTTGTGTGGTTTGGTTTATTTCTCAGATATTATAAACGATAGGTCAGTTATATTTAGTGAATGGAACAATCTTGAGGTGTACATATCTGTCTGGTATGGTTCATATGACCTGATCTCATTTTCATAGTTCTTTAGTCAATGATAAGTTTTCGTAATTATGTCAATTTATAAATTACTAAAAGCAAAAGGTCAACTGATTTTGGTGTCTAGAATTATTGTGAGGTGTACATGTCTGTCTGGCAGCTAGAGTTCATATTACCTTGACCTCGTTTTCATGGTTCATTAGTCAATGTTAAAATTGTGTGGTTTGATCTGTTTCTCTGGTACTTTTAGCAATGGGACAACTAAATTTAGTGTATAGAATGATTGTAATGTATGCATGTCTGTCTGGGATGGGTCATATGACCGTGACCTCATTTTCATAGTACATTGTTAATGGTAAGATGATGGGATACTAGTAGTAAACCCTTCATATTACAGACTTTCAACATGAGTTCAATGATAACGTAAAACAGGCGAGACATTTCAGTGTGTGCACTCTTGTTTCTATTATTAAGAGTAATAATATTACAATCCTTTTTAGATATACATGTCCATGAGACAGGGCTTATCTCACCCTAACCTCATTTTCAAGTTTCATGTGTCAATGTTAAGTTTTCATGGTTAGGTTTGTGTCTTAGTTGTAATAAGCAATAGATCAACTAATGTGTGTATGGAATCATTAAAGATGTCTGTCTGGCAGGATTCATCTGAACTTGACCTCATTTACATACATTCTTGATAATGTCATGTTTATTTGATACTTGTAGTAAAATCTTTATTTTAGAGACTTTCAGCAGAATTTCAATTATGATCAGTTTAGCAGGCAAGACAGTTCATCCTTTAAACTCTTGCGTGTCTTGTTTTCATATTTTGGCCAGATTTTTTTTTTCTTGTTTTTTTTCTTAACAGAACCTAGGCTAACCTATAAGGGACATGTAACCTTGGTATACACATGTAAAATTGTGTGCATAGTCAGATCTCAGTAGGGTCATTATCATTTATTCACCTCAAATTGATGTACTCAAATATGTATAGTAAGTAAATAAAAAAGTCTTTGCTGTGATATTGGATACGTTTCAATTTTTAAAAAGTGACTGAGCTTAACCATTATTGTGTGAAAAAAAGGATTTATTACCAACAGAAGCTACATCACAAGAGGCTTTTTAGGGTATGCTCAATTACTGAAAAATAAATATCACTTTGGACCCCGAAAATTTAACCACACATGTGCAAATGTCTCAGCTTTGAAACAAGCCATCATACATTGTACATATATCATGTATATATGCAAGTTTGCCATATGGGCAGAGGAATTGAGTAAAAATCTACCATTATCGCCTACCTGAAATGAATTGTGCATATTGAACAAGTAGGCCAATAAGACAGCTTTGTCCTCGCTAAAACTTTTTTTACACTTTGTATGAAGGTGTATAACTGTATCATTATATGACTGTGTTGTGTTATGACCTTTATGTGACCTTGACCTTTAAGCTGATGGTCAAATTAGTTGATTTTTGGGATATTTTTTTATTTGGCGTTTCATATTTAGTATAAGGGTTCACCAATGAGTCCACACCATGATGAATGACATGACCATTCAACTCAAAATCAAATACTTAAGCATGTTCAGGGGAACCCAAAATCATGTATTTTAATGATTTATTTTACAATTTGTTATATTTTTATAGTACTGATCCTTGGTTAAACAAGACAATTGTTCGTGTCTTACTAATAAGTATATTTTTTGAGGGGTTATTTTCAGTTTCGATTGTATCAAGACAAGTAGATGTGATATGATGGCCAATGAGAAATATCGACAAAAGGACAGGCAGGTATACAACCACTGGTCAACATCAACAATGAGTACAACAGATATTGTATAGTAAATTGTATAGTAAGGTATGAAAGGTTTTGAGATAACAGAATGTGAAACAACTTACACCATAGACTTATTTCAACATTTTATATCTGTTTTAAATGATTGTAATTAATTCATATGAATAGTAAGTTTTTTATGCCCGGCCGTAGCGGAGGGGACATTAAGATTTACCCTTGTCCGTACGTACGTATGTATGTCCGTCCGTACATCCATACGTCCCAAAATTGGTTTGCGAAATGTTACCAAATGTTATAAAACTTTTACACAATGATTATTACCTCAAAACACAGATCAACTTTGAATTTTGGAGGCGTCACTTTAACCGTTCTAGAGTTATGCCCTTCACAAACTGAAAAATTGCAAATATTTTCGTTTCCGTTCACTAACTTTAGTTTGCCTCAACCAAATGTTATGAAATTTATACACAATGCTTATTACTACAAAATACAGATCAAGTTTGAATTTTGGTGGTGTCGCTTAAACCGTTCTGAGTTGTGCCGCTTTAGTTTCTGTTCTCTAACTTAAGTTTGCCTCAACCAAATGTTATGAAACTTATTCACAATGCTTATTACCACAAAATACAGATCAAGTTTGGTTTTTGGTGGTGTCACTTTTACTGTTCTAGAGTTATGCCACTTACAAAAGGAAAAATTGCTGAATTTTTCGTTTCCGTTCTCTAACTTAGTTTGCCCCAACAAAATGTTACGAAACTTATACACAATATTACTACAAAACTCAGATCAATAACAAATTTGGGTAGCATCACTTTTACCGTTCTTCAGTTATGTCCCTTTATAACTTAATATGATATGCAAGCGGGGGCATCATCTGTGTCCCATGGACACATTCCCCATTTAATTATTTTATTTCTAATTAGCTACACTTAATATATTTTTCAGAGCTGATAAAAAAACAAATAGAAGACTGGGAAAAGAAAGATAACATGTTCGTGTCTACAAGAGCCAGTGATTATGTCATGGAACAGTTACAGGACAACAGTTGTTTGACATTAACCGCCCCATCAGGAGTTGGAAAATCATTTATTGCAAGACATGCAGCACTTATTTTAAAGAAGGAAGGATACAATATAATACCAGTGGAATTACCAGCAGACATTAAAACTTATTATCACCCTGGTAAACAGACAGTCTTCATAGTAGATGATATTTGTGGAAATTTCACAGCGAATCAACAACAGATTGAGAACTGGAAACAACTGTTACCTGTGATTAATACAATAATGGCAGACAAATGTTGTAAGATTATTGTATCTTGTAGATTACAAGTTTATAAAGATGATAAGTTTAAGATATTATCACCTTTTAAATCCTGTGAATGTAATTTAATATCAGATAAGTTATGTCTTACATCTGTAGAGAAAACAAATATAGCAAAAACCTATATTAGTACAAGTATGACAGATATTGATGATTTATCTTTTAAATGTGATTTTTTCCCACTCTTATGTTCCTTATATCATGAAAAAGAAGATGTAGATGTCAAAGAATTTTTCAAAAATCCTTTTGATGTCTATAAACGTGAGCTAGACAGGTTAAGCGAGCATGGTGATGAAGGGAACTATAAAATATGTAGTCTGGCTTTATGTGTTCTCTTTAATAATCAGCTAAGTGAGAAATGGTTCCAAGGTAAAGTTACAAATGATCAACGAAATATTATAGAAGACACATGTGAGGCTTGTAAATTGAATAGAGGTACATCGAAAGCAAAACTTCAAGAGGCTTTTGATACTCTAGATGGTACATTTATCTATAAACAGAATGGTATTTATAGAACTGTACATGATAAACTTTTTGACCACTTTGCTCATTACTTTGGTCAGAAAATGATAGAATGTTTAATAGACCATGGTGATAGTGATTTAGTACATGCACGTTTTATTTGTCAGAAATCATCAGATGACCAGAATAGTAACATAGACTTCATTATAGAAATACCAGATGATTATTTAGAATCATATTTACAAAGGTTTATAAAAGACTGGTCAGTAGGAAAGGTGACAGCTGTATTCAGTAACAATAATATGAAAATATCATCATTCAGACAACAGTTATTACAGTACTTACTACGACTAGATATACCACAACAAGTAACATTAGCCAGTACCAAGGATACAGTGAGACCAAAGGAGGAGTATGGATCAGGTAATACTCCTCTGATAGATAATTGTTATGAAGGTTATCATGATATGGTAGAATGGCTGCTACATAATGATGTAGATGTGGATCAGAGTAAAGATGATGGGGTTACTGGACTGATCATGGCAAGTCAGGAAGGACATACTGATATAGTAAAGTTACTGTTAGAGAAGGATTCCAATGTTGATATATGTGACAAGGATGGTTTTACACCACTGATCCAGTCATGTGGGAATAATCACACCAGTATAGTACAGCTATTAATTAAACATAAACCAAACATTAATGCCCAGACATATGATGGTGGTAATGCTTTATATTTCAGTGCATGGAATGGAAACCTAGAGATAACAAAGTTACTATTAGACAACTATGCTGACTGTAATATATGTATACATAGTAAACAGTCTATAACAGATTTATTAATTAATGATCCAGGGAGGACATTAGCTGAACAAAAGCAGGCTAGTTATGATTTTCTCACAAAGCATACATTATCAATTGTTACAGATTATATCAGTAAGAAGTCAGTAGATTATGTTTTTGATGTAATAGCTGGTTCCTCTCCATTACACATAGCCTGTTTTATGGGTAGGATAGATGTAGTCTGTTGTCTTCTGGACCACAATGCTAACATTAACATGACAAAAGAAGAAGGAACAACACCATTATTTTTTGCATGTGAAGTAGGACATGAAGATATTGTATGTTTATTGTTAGATAAAGGAGCAGATACACGTATATGTAGACTTGATGGGGCATCTCCGTTAACCATTGCAACAGATAATGGACATACATCTATAGTAATGATGTTAAAAAGCACACAAAGAAAGAAGAAAGTTAGAAGAAAAAGAAAGAAGAAAGTTAAACTTTCTTCTTAACTCTTGTTCTTTTGTCAGTGGTTCTTTGTGACATGTTATAAAAACCTGCAAGGGATGATAAATGTCTTTTTTTAAACTCTTGTTCTTTAGTCAGTGGTTTGTTATGATATGTAAATGACAAAAACACCCTTTTTATTTTTTTGTTGTTAGGTGTTTGTTTATGTTTGGTATTTACTGAAATTCATCCCATCATATTCTCTCAGACTCTCTATTTCTACACACGCAGTTAAGCTTCACATTACTTGAATATATATCTTAATTGTATAACAAGGAATAGAAGAAACATTTTCGATTCAAATGCAGTAAAAATATTTTGTTGATGCCAATGAATAAAACTGTACCACACTTAGTACACATTGTATTTCTATTGTTAATTAGTATTCTTTTTAATTACTTCATTGTTTTCTAAATTAACATTTCTTTCTACCTGATTAGCCAAGTCATTTTTTGTCTTATTTAGTGTAACAATATTCAATTTAGAAAACAAATAAATAAATACGTACATCAATACAATACAGGTATCGGAAAACAAGTGATAAGTCACTTGTAAAACTCTTTTTGAATGGCGAAATTAATTACGATGGACAGACAAATTTACAATCATGTATCATTGCCTAATTTGCTTTTCATGTTAAACATTCAGCATTTTACTGTGTTATTGGTAGGATAGGTGTAGTCCGTTGTCTTCTGAACTACACTGCTAACATCAACATGAAAAAAAAAATGGAACAACACCATTATTTTTTGCATGTGAAGTGGGACATGAGCATATTGTACATTTATTGTTAGATGGTGCAGTTATATATAACAGTATGGGCTTTGCTCATTGTTGAAGGTCGTATTGGGGCCTCATAGTTGTTAATTTCTGTGTCATTTGGTCTCTTGTGAAGAGTTGTTTCATTGGCAATCATACCACATTTTCTTTTTGTATGTATACAAATATAGCCTACCATTTTATTTGTATTGTTATGTAGAGTCGAGATTTATCTTGTGTAACATTTTACTGATTGTATGATATACTTTTATGTACTGTATACAAATATAGACTACCATTTTATTTGTATTGTTATAAATGTTTGTTCGTGTTTTCTCTTGTGTATGTATTCCTTTCTATATTTTTGCTTACATGACAAAACCCTATATTGTTTGTTTTGTTTGGATGTTGGTGTACTGTATAATTGCAAGATAAATATGTTGTATTTAATCTGTTAATAGAACTAATTATTATGACACGTAATAACCATACATTCTAAAGAAGAAAAAACAGTCATCTATATATATGCTAAAGAAATAATATTGTATTACAGCAGGCCTGACAGGCCATGTAAGATCTGTCATCACTTTGGGTCCATTGTCTGTTTGTCTTTCCGTCTATTGCTTTTAAGCTTTTGAAAGATGATTTTATTTGAAACCTTGAATGAGTTTTTACTTAATTTTGTATGCATTTTTATACGACCACAAAAAAATTTGTGGTCGTATAATGGTATGACGTCGTCATAGTCCGAAGAATTTTAATTACCTCCCTTACACTGCTGTTAAATTATGTATAAACAATTTTTGTATTGTTTTGAGGTGATTAGCTGTCAATTCATTTTTAGAAGTTACTATTTTAATAATTCTAAAATTGCTGATTAAGGTAAATTAATTTTAGCTATGATTATGTATGTCATTTTCTATTTCAAGACTTTTATGATGTATTTAAATGGGTTATTATGGTTGCAAACTCTGTTAGTCTGTGTCAGAAACCTATTATGTGTCAAATATTGAATTACAATCCAAATTCAGACCTGTATCAAGCACGAATATTGTGTCCATTTTTGCCCCAACTCAGGGTTCAGGGTTTGACCTCTGTGGTCGTATCCAGCTGCGCTCGGCGAAGCAATTTATTCCTTCTGGTTAAACATTCAAAATTTATATTCAGCCCCCCCCCCCTCCCCCCCTGCAAAAAAAAACATATAGGTTTTCAATAATTTATCTGTTGGTATATGTCTTGCTCATTTTGATTATCTTTATATCTATAACATTAATAATCATTTTCATATGATTGATTTAAAGATTTTTATTCTTTTTTCTTATGTAACTTTTAGTCTTTATATTGGTGAAATAGTACTGACAAAGATAATACTAAATACATTGTTTTTGTTTCACGTCTTATGACTATAGCTTGGTATTAAACATGATTGAAACTCTCAAAAAGGATCAGAGGCAAAATTGCACTAAAAATAATGAGTAAAGCAGGAAAGACTTTTCAGTGTGTGCACTCTTGTTTCAAATTCTTTGATCTCTCCTGGAAGTTATGAAAGTAACAGACTGAATGCTGTGTATAACCACCCTGCTTCAAAAAAAGTATGATACTTACTTGCTTTGCCAGTTGTTTTACCATTTTGTAGTTACCTGATAAAGTTTTAACATTGGAGCTAACACCATTTTTAAGTCACTATTTTATGTCCCTGTTTTCAAAAATTGCAGGGGCTGTTTCAAAAAAATCTTACTGCAAGAATTGTTTGTAAGTTATTTACTGAAATGTTCATGACTGAAGAGTATTTTTTTCTCTTTCGAATTTTTGTGAAATTTGTCCTAATTTTTAACATTGCAGAGTAATGCATCTGTAGAAAAAAAGTTTCAATATGACAGCTTCTGGTGCAGTAAAATATGTACCATTACTATGACAGTTTTAGATAAATTCCCCTGGTAAAGAAATTTTCAACATCACAGTTTTACTGTCTAGAGATGCCATGTAAGCAATGCAGTCTCAAGTTTATTATAGTTAATTAATTCATTGTAAGTTACAGCAAAATCAATCTATATACAAATTTATTGTGATAAGTCTCAAGTAATATATTTAAGAATCTCCAGTAACAATTATTTTCACCATGTATTACTGTTTGAATTATATATTGTAATATAGAAATATATTTTGATGATATAAATCATAATAAAATCATTTATCAGTATTTTATGTATTTTTATTCATATATGTTAATTTGTTAAAAAGACTGATAGTTATTGTCTTCTACGTTTGAATTGGGTTTGAACAGTATTCAATGTGAATATGATAGATTTGGAGAATGCATTCATCATTTTGTCTTTGCAGTTTACATTTCATAATGACAAATTGTGCAATTAACATGACGGAGTAGTGCAACCAACTTTTATACAAACAAAGCAAGTAGGCCAAACAAACATTTTACTTGCTAGCATTAGGATAACAGCTTTGACTACAAAAGTCAACTTGGCTTTATTATATTCTACCATAAAAAGATGTCTGGGAGTCAGCTTTATAGTTTTCTTAGGGACAGAATATTTCAATCCAAAATAATTATTTCACACAACTTGTTTTGATATTGCTCCGTTGGAAAAAACTGTACTGATTTTTGGGATTAATAGGTCATGTTACAGTGTCTGTAAATCTACTGAAAGTTTTGAGGCCTATATTAAGTTTTAGGTAACTTATATTAAGATATGGAGATGTGATATGATTGCCAATGAGACTATTATACCATAGAGACCAAAATTATATGTCATCAACTATAGGTCACCATAAGGCCTTCAACAATTAGTAAAACCTATAACTGTCGTAAGCTGTATAAGGCTCAGACATAAAAAAAAACTATGTTATATTTCAAACAAACAAGAGTACACACGTTTTAATGCCTCACCAGCTTTACTGACCATTGATTTTATGTTGAAAGTCTTAAAGATAAAGGTTTAACTAAAAAAATCACAGAAACTCAGGTCAAATAAATGCCGTCAAACAGACATATACACCTTACAATTTTGTTATACACAAAATATAATTGACCTATTGCTTATGATTATTGAGAGACAGACAAAACAAAAAACACTTAACATTTACCAATTAACCATGAAAATCAGGGCAAGGTCAGATGATACTTGCCAGACAGACATATACACCTTACAACCATTCCATACACCAAATATAGTTGACCTATTGCTTATAGTACTGGAAAAACAGACCAAACCACAAAAACTTAGCATTGGCCAATGAACCGTTAAAATGAGGTATAGGTCAGATGATAACTGCCAGACAGACATGTACACCTTACAACGATTCCATACACCAAATATAGTTAACCTGTTGCTTATAGTACTTGAAAACAGATCAAAACACAAACACTTAACATTAAACCAATGAACCATGACAATGAGGTCAAGGTCAGATGAAAACTGGTTGCTGACATGTACCCATTACAGTTATTCCATACACCAAATATAGTTAACCTACCGATTATAGTATTTGAGAAACGGACCTAATCACGTAACTTTAACATTGATCACTGATCCATGAAACAAGGTTGATATCAGGTGAACCCTATCTGACGGACGATGTAAGGAACCCATATACCAAATATGGTTATTCTATTACTTATAATAAGTGAAAAATTCACATGAAAAAAAATCTCAAATTTGTTTTCAATCAGTCGCTGAAAATGGGGGTCAAGGACATTGGACATATGACAGACAGGAACTTCGTATCATATGGTATCTACATAAAAGATATGAAGCATCCAGGTCTTGTACCTTCTAAAATGTAAAGCTTTACACATATAGTTTACACCGCCGGATAGTAATACATATGTCTCGCATACTGCGACGAATGTCGACGGCGAGACAAAAACTAAACGGCCTAATGTATGTACAAGTCCAAAGCAATAAGCACAACAGACTGAAATTGTGACAATATTAATTGTTTCCTAATGTTATCTTTAAATCAAATGTCCTATATTCACGAAAATTTGGGAAAGGTTTTGCTTCAGGACAATATATATTGAGTAATGCATAACCTATCTTGGGTGTAAAATTTCTTTTTGAGAGATAAAAATCCCTAGTATTTTAAAGATCAATTGTTAATTTTACAGTAGTTATCAATAGACTGAAATTATTGGTGGTGTATTATTTTCCTGAAGGTCTCAGTTTAACTTTCAGATGAAGAACAACAAAAAAATCCCAATTTGATTTTGTTTGTATCGAGTGGACATGACATATGATATGAGAACCACCTATTGTAGTCTAGTTGTAGTGTGCTTGCCTTCAAGTGTGGGACGACGTGAGGTCGAGTCAAAACAGGTTCAAAGACTTGAAATGTGCTGTTCTCGGCTATGCGTGGAGCATATAGAAGTAAGAGCTCTAATAAAGAACAATGTGTTCATGTAATATATGTTTCTGTGGACTATAACCATGGGAACTAGCATTGGTTTCTTACTCGGTTTGTCTCTAATTTTTCTGGGTCCTTTTTGTGTCGACCTGTTCTCACGGAAGCGAAAAAGCGATCATACTCTCTGTCATCAGCGTCATCAGTCTGTTGTCTTAAAATAAAAAAAACATGTATGATTTTCAATGAAACAACTATCTACCAGAGAACAAATGACGTATATGTTAGCATCAATAAGTCGCCGTTCAGCTTCAAAAATGAGTAAAACTTAAACTGTATAGTTAGTTATTTTAAATGGCCCCGATATGACAAAAGGTTACAATTCCAACGAGAAAACTAATGACGTGATTTATGAACAAAACCATGACCTAAAAACAAACATAATAGACAACAACCTACGACCATTGAATCCCACTTTCCTGAATCTGGACATGTACATACAGGATGTGATGGGTTTATACTTGTTTGGATGATTTCAACCCTTTCCCTAAAATGGAATAGTGGTTCAACAGCACAACATGAATAATAAAGAGCTGCCGACCGTGAGCTCATGATACGCCTGTCGTCCTTTTAGTTCGTCTTAATGCTTTAACTGAATTTATATAATGAACTACAAATACTGTGAACACTGTTCAAATAGACCCTCCCCCCACAAAAAATAGATAGAATAAAACATACATGTATAATATTGTTAAAAAATATTAGTGTAAAATGTAATTTGTAATTTAATTAATTTTGTTAGTAAAGCAAATGTAATTTAATTAATTTCTTTAGTAAAGTAATTGTAATTTAATTAATTACATTTTAAAAACTGTGTAATATGTAATTAGTGTAATTGATCATTTTTGCAATGCAATTACTAATTTAATTAATAACATTCTAATGTTACTGACCCCAAGTCTGATTGTGACAGTGACAGAATGAGTTTCATGTTTTACTAGTTGTGTTATGAATCCTTATCAAAGTACAAAAACACATTTTTTTTTATCTCACTTGGCCTAAGTTTTAAAGCAATATTAGACTGTGTCATTACTCTGGGTCCATTGTCTCTTGTCGGCTTTTTCTTTACTTTTTAACTGTTTATTAAAGAATATCTGCCACATTAGCTCCTGTCAAAGACTATTTGGAATTGCTGTCAAAGTGTTCAGACCAGAAAGATGCAAAGACTAAATGACAAAACATTAAAATTACTAATGATTTTCAAATACAACGCTTTAACTATGCTTACATGAGTATTCTACACATGCATTATACATACATGTATAATATTGTAAAAAAATATTAGTATAAAATGTAATTTGTAATTTAATTAATTTCGTTAGTAAAGCAATTGTAATTTAATTAATTTCTTTAGTAAAGTAATTGTAATCTAATTAATTACATTTTAAAAACTGTGTAATATGTAATTAGTGTATTTGATCATTTTTGCAATGCAATTACTAATTTAATTAATAACATTCTAATGTTACTGACCCCAAGTCTGATTGTGACAGTGACAGAATGATTTTCATGTTTTACTAGTTGTGTTATGAATCCTTATCAAAGTACAAAAACACATTTTTTTTTATCTCACTTGGCCCAAGTTTTAAAGCAATATTAGACTGTGTCATTACTCTGGGTCCATTGTCTCTTGTCGGCTTTTTCTTTACTTTTTAACTGTTTATTAAAGAATGATATGCATTGATTACATATGACTTACTTGTGTTGTCAAATATAAAGATGTCTGTGTTTACTCTTTTGGAGTTATGTAACTACATATTTTTTTTTATATACATTTTTCGTATGTCTAGGTAGAGAGATTTTTTTTTAATTGGCTTTTTGTAGTAGTTCCCATATACGCATTTCTACATGGCAACATTATCCATTTTTGGAGTAATCTCCTCTGTAGCACACTATTTTAAAGTAGCAGCTTTTAATATTTCAGAGTAATTCCTCTGTAGGAAATTATTTTCATTATGACAGGTACAACTGTTTTGAGAATCGTCACTGTAGGAAATTTGTTTTCAAAATCATAGCTTTAAATATTTTTTAGAAACCCATATACCTAAACATTGATATATTTATAAAGTTTTTCTTTAATTTCATTTGGACACCAATGTTTTTGTTTTTTATTTATTTTTAAGACCTTACTGTGTACTTTCAAGTATTACCTAATAACTATGGATTATAACCTTTAAAACTAAGCAGGGTAAGAGTTGTCATGGGTTTAACTCAGGCTCTGGAGCTTATAGAATTTGGAATATGTTCGAATAAACTATAGGTCACGGTAAGTCCTTCAACAATGAGCAATATCCATACTGTTCAGAAAGTTATAAAAGGTTCAGAAATGACAGATCAACACAAAATTCCAAGAAGTATTGCAGACAGCGTCATCTTTTATTGATTCACCAGTATTCCTTGTAATGGCAAATTTAGAGAAAGCATTTATTTATCTTAACTACGTCTGTACACTTGATGCTTTTTTGGGCTATATGCCAAAGGCGAATGCCACAGTTCTTTTGGGGCAATATCTTTAGAGCCATAATTCAGATATTTACCGATCTGTAGTCAATTCCAATCGTCCTTTGACAATGTCTAGTCCATATATGAAAGCATTTATGCCATGATGGTCTGTTTTGAAGATTTAACGATTAGAAGTTATACAAGACAGTAGAGTATTTACTTCCTCACAAAAGATGAGGGGGAAAGGAGTAGTATTCAAGAAAATAAAAGTTTCTTGCACGCAATGGGACATATCCATAAGATTACTTCTTTTTACATTTTATTAGATTTTACTATTAGAAGTTATACCAGACAATACAGTCATTACTTCATCACAAACGAGAGAGAATAAAAAAAAAGAAGAACAGATTTCGAGACAAACAAAAACCAAAGTGTATGACAAATAAATCACAACTTGTGTAGAGCTTTTTAGGTTTCCATTGAAATCAGTTATACATGACAATATCCTTGCATGACAGGTACCATTATTAAAAGCAACATTTTCCAGACTGATTATGCTACATGGAAATTTTGCAGATATGTTACTAAGCAAAAAGTAAAATGGAAAAAATATCGAACTCATCGGAAAATAAAAACGGAAAGTCCCCAATAAAATGGCAAAATCAAAAGCTCGAACTTATCAAACGAATGGATAACAACTGACATATTCCTAACTTGATACGGACATTTTCTTATTTAGAAACCCTGAGGGTTACTGCTCACAAGGAAGCTATTAAATCAAGAGTTCCAAATGGTGAAGTTGAAATCATCCCTTCGTAAATTTTACGGACGCCATCACGAGTTGGTTGACCGTTATGGAATAACCATTTCACAAATGATATCGGATTTGTTCCTTACGTCGTAACTACAATCACCTTCCCTTTCATGAATTTGACCTACCGAATTAGACTATTTACCGGATTTTTAATCACATAAGCAACACGACGGGTGCCGCATGTGGAGCAGGATCTGCTTACCCTTCCGGAGCACCTGAGATCACCCCTAGTTTTTGGTGGGGTTCGTGTTGTTTATTCTTTAGTTTTCTATGTTGTGTCATGTGTACTATTTTTTTTCTGTTTGTCTTTTTCATTTTTAGCCATGGCGTTGTCAGTTTGTTTTAGATTTATGAGTTTGACTGTCCCTTTGGTATCTTTCGTCCCCTTTTTTATAGCTAGCCAAACCTCTTACTTGTATGATCTATAAAAAGTGTGATTTTGAGGTGAATGCGAGATGACATGGCTGTAAACCGAAGACTGGACAATTGGCTTTCGTGCGACGTTAATCAGTATCATCTGAGACTACTGTTATAGCACTACAAAATTGATTTACATTTGTAACACGTTATCGTCCGGATATACGTGTAATATTTGCCACTGATCGCCTAACACAAATTCATTATCACGAATAGATTCACAGTATCATTTATATTCCATTTTATGATAGTACTAAGGACCATTACATGAACATTGTTTTCTTTTTATTTAACAGAGATTCTACTTTGTTTAAAATTATCTTCCCTGTACGACTCTTAATTTTATTAATCGTGAAAATATACGCACTTGTGAGGATGTCGCGATGTGAATTTAGCTCTTTGAAAACCGACAAATCACCATATAGCTTTATTAGGTATCTTACACATGTTACATGACAGTTGCATTTCAAAAGACAAATGTATCTACTAACTGATAAACATCATTTAATGTACTGTAAGACTTTTTGTCAACATAAAACCATTTTTCTGATCGAATTTTTGGGTGAAATCAGGACAGACATACTTTACCACGAGTTACAATTATAGCGCCATGTGTAACTTTCATTTATTCATAAATATTAATATATCGTTCAGAGTTCACGCACGTGTTGTGTTGATAGTCATATTAGATAAGAGTGCAACGTATTGCAATATGTATTTGTGTTGATAACTTAGCTCGAGCATTATATTACAAGTATGTTTACCAGCACACGTGGCTTGTTGCTTAGTTATATAATATAGGCTTCCAAATTATATCAGGTAGAGCTCATCATGACTGGCAGATCTCAACCATAGTAACACTGTATGGTGCCATGTAGAGCTCATCATGACTGGCAGATCTCAACCATAGTAACACTGTATGGTGCCATGTAGAGCTCATCATGACTGGCAGATCTCAACCATAGTAACATGTATGGTGCCATGTAGAGCTCATCATGACTGGCAGATCTAAACCATAGTAACACTGTATGGTGCCATGTAGAGATCATCATGACTGGCAGATCTCAACCATAGTAACACTGTATGGTGCCATGTAGAGCTCATCATGACTGGCAGATCTAAACCATAGTAACACTGTATGGTGCCATGTAGAGCTCATCATGACTGGCAGATCTCAACCATAGTAACACTGTATGGTGCCATGTAGAGCTCATCATGAAGGGCAGACATCAACAATAGTAACACTGTATTTTGCCATGTAGAGCTCATCATGACCGGTAGACCACAACCATAGTAACACTGTATAGTGCCATGTAGAACTCATCATGACGGTCAAACATCAACAATAGTGACACTGTATAGTGCCATGTAGAGCCCATCATGACGGGCAGACATCAACAATAGTAACATTGTATGGTGCCATGGAGAGCTCATCATGACGGGCAGACATCAACAATAGTAACATTGTATGGTGCCATGTAGAGCTCACCGTGACGGGCAGACATCAACAATAGTAACACTGTATGGTGCCATGGAGAGTTCATCATGACGGGCAGACATCAGCAATAGTAACACTGTATGGTGCCATGTAGAGCTCATCATGACGGGCAGACATCAACAATAGTAACACTGTATGGTGCCATGTAGAACCCATCGTGACGGGCAGACATCAACAATAGTAACACTGTATGGTGCCATGTAGAGCCCATCGTGACGGGCAGACATCAACAATAGTAACACTGTATGGTGCCATGTAGAGCTCATCGTGACTGTCAGATCTCAACCATAGTAACACTGTATGGTGCCATGTAGAGCTCATCATGACTGGCAGATCTCAACCATAGTAACACTGTATGGTGCCATGTAGAGCTCATCATGACTGGCAGATCTAAACCATAGTAACACTGTATGGTGCCATGTAGAGCTCATCATGACTGGCAGATCTCAACCATAGTAACACTGTATGGTGCCATGTAGAGCTCATCATGAAGGGCAGACATCAACAATAGTAACACTGTATTTTGCCATGTAGAGCTCATCATGACCGGTAGACCACAACCATAGTAACACTGTATAGTGCCATGTAGAACTCATCATGACGGTCAAACATCAACAATAGTGACACTGTATAGTCCATGTAGAGCCCATCATGACGGGCAGACATCAACAATAGTAACATTGTATGGTGCCATGGAGAGCTCATCATGACGGGCAGACATCAACAATAGTAACATTGTATGGTGCCATGTAGAGCTCACCGTGACGGGCAGACATCAACAATAGTAACACTGTATGGTGCCATGGAGAGTTCATCATGACGGGCAGACATCAGCAATAGTAACACTGTATGGTGCCATGTAGAGCTCATCATGACGGGCAGACATCAACAATAGTAACACTGTATGGTGCCATGTAGAACCCATCGTGACGGGCAGACATCAACAATAGTAACACTGTATGGTGCCATGTAGAGCCCATCGTGACGGGCAGACATCAACAATAGTAACACTGTATGGTGCCATGTAGAGCCCATCGTGACGGGCATACATCAACATTAGTAACACTGTATGGTGCCATGGAGAGTTCATCATGACGGGCAGACATCAACAATAGTAACACTGTATGGTGCCATGTAGAGCCCATCATGACGGGCAGACATCAACAATAGTAACACTGTATGGTGCCATGTAGAGCTCATCATGACGGGCAGACATCAACAATAGTAACACTGTATGGTGCCATGGAGAGTTCATCATGACGGGCAGACATCAACAATAGTAACACTGTATGGTGCCATGGAGAGTTCATCATGACGGGCAGACATCAACAATAGTAACACTGTATGGTGCCATGTAGCGCTCATCATGACGGGCAGACATCAACAATAGTAACACTGTATGGTGCCATGGAGAGTTCATCATGACGGACAGACCACAACAATAGTAACATTGTATGGTGCCATGTAGAGCCCATCATGACGGGCAGACATCAACAATAGTAACACTGTATGTTGCCATTGAGAGTTCATCATGACGGGCAGACATCAACAATAGTAACACTGTATGGTGCCATGGAGAGTTCATCATGACGGGAAGACATCAACAATAGTAACACTGTATGATGCCATGTAGAACTCATCATGACAGGCAGACATCAACAAAAGTAACACTGTATGGTGCCATGTAGAGCCCATCATGACGGGCAGACATCAACAATAGTAACATTGTATGGTGCCATGTAGAGTTCATCATTACGGGCAGACATCAACAATAGTAACACTGTATGGTGCCATGGAGAGTTCATCATGACGGGCAGACATCAACAATAGTAACACTGTATGGTGCCATGGAGAGTTCATCATGACGGGAAGACATCAACAATAGTAACACTGTATGATGCCATGTAGAGCTCATCATGACGGGCAGACATCAACAAAAGTAACACTGTATGGTGCCATGTAGAGCCCATCATGACGGGCAGACATCAACAATAGTAACATTGTATGGTGCCATGTAGAGTTCATCATGACGGGCAGACATCAACAATTGTAAAACTGTATGGTGCCATGGAGAGCTCATCATGACGGGCAGACATCAACAATAGTAACACTGTATGGTGCCATGTAGAGCTCATCGTGACGGGCAAACATCAACAAAAGTAACACTGTATTGTGCCATGGAGAGCTCATCATGACGGGCAGACATCAACAATAGTAACATTGTATGGTGCCATGTAAAGTTCATCATGACGGGCAGACATCAACAATAGTTAATAATTTTTGCACCAAAACATCAATTGAAGCATCTTTCAGATTTTCGTCTGACATTTGATGGAACAGTGTTAAGCGACGTTTCTTGTGTGAAAAATCTGGGAATATACTTTGATAAAACCATCAGTATGGAACATCAAGCCAGTGCGATCACTAAGGCTTGTTTTTACCAAATTCGGAACATTGCTAGAATTCGAGCTTTAATTTCAGTTGAAGCCTGTAAAACACTAGTGTGCTCCCTAGTTACATCAAGGCTGGACTATGGCAATGCATTGTTGTACGGTACTAACACCAACATTATCAGTAAATTGCAGCGGGTCCAAAACACAGCAGCGCGTTTGATAACACGAAAAAGAAAATTTGACTCAATTACGCCTGTTTTAATATCATTACACTGGCTACCCATACATTACCGTTGCCAATATAAACTTCTTTTATATGTTTATAAAGCACAGCATGGCAAGGCTCCTAGTTACCTTCAAAATTTAATTTCTCCATACAAGCCAAGTAGATCCCTCAGGTCGGAAAATAGTATGCTTCTACATCCTCCAAATGACGTTCGAACAAAAAGCTACGGTGAGAGGCGTTTTGACAAGGCTGCACCTACACTCTGGAACAATTTGCCATTGTCTTTACGGAGTGTAAATTCTTTAGATGGTTTTAAAAAGCAACTCAAGACTCATTTATTTTGGACTGCTTTTTAGGATTTCTTGTAGATTTTATATACTTTTAATTGACTGCATTAGTTTTAGACAGTTTTGTATATTTTAGGGTACATGCATTTTTCATTTCTTTTATTTCTGTTTTTTCTTTTTTAAGTATCTTATAAATTTTTATATGCTTGTTTGATTCTTTTAAGATAGTGCTTTGTAATCTATGATTTATGTATTTTTGTATTTATATATTTTTAAATGTGAAGCGCTTAGAGTAGTTTTTGTTATTATATAATGCGCTCTATAAATATTGTATTTATTATTATTTATTATAGTAACTCTGTATGGTGCCATGTAGAGCTCATCGTGACGGGTAGACATCAACAATAGTAACACTGTATGGTGCCATGGAGAGTTCATCATGACGGGAAGACATCAACAATAGTAACACTGTATGGTGCCATGGAGAGCTCATCATGACGGGCAGACATCAACAATAGTAACATTGTATGGTGCCATGTAGAGCTCATCATGACGGGCAGACCACAACCATAGTAACACTGTATGGTGCCATGTAGAGCTCATCATGACGGGCAGACATCAACAATAGTAACACTGTATGGTGCCATGTAGAGCTCATCGTGACGGGCAGACATCAACAAAAGTAACACTGTATTGTGCCATGTAGAGCTCATCATGACGGGCAGACATCAACAATGGTAACACTGTACGGTGCCATGTAGAGCTCATCATGACTGGCAGACATCAACAATAGTAAAACTGTATGGTGCCATGTAAAGCTCATCATGACGGGCAGACATCAACAATAGTAACACTTTATGGTGCCATGTAGAGCTCATCGTGACGGGCAGACATCAACAGTAGTAGCACTGTATGGTGCCATGTAGAGCTAATCATGACGGGCAGACATCAACAATAGTGCTGGACGGAAGAGGACCTAAGTGTTCATATTTTAATCTCCAGTACCCCTTGAAGGCATACAGTTTTAAGATATTTTGATATAAATTATGCCAAAATTAAATACCGAGCTGATGATTAACTGCACAAATAATAATAAAAAAAAAACACACATAAGAGGGCGTCAGTATGGCTAAGTGAGACGTACAAGTACATGTCCACGTCTGGTCAAAATGGGATGTGAAGAGAGAGAGAGAGAGAGAGAGAGAGAGAGAGAGAGAGAGTGCCACACTCTCTGCACGTAAATAAGCCTTACAACAACTCGTTCTGGGTCCGGCGGTGAGCTGTGGCAAGGTAAACGTTACCTCTATCCAATAGTCATTCATTTCCCTGTAGCAGTCCGGATTTCCTTACCTTCTATCCTGATGTCTATAACAAGACCTTTCTGTTGTATTTTTTGTTATTATGTTCTCATCCTGAACTTGAATGCAAAATTTGTCACTGGACATTAAGAAAACAACAAAAAGTGATGTGTTTCTATGTATCGATGGCCTAGATGTATAAAGGAACAACACTTGAGTGAGTGTGTCTATGTATCGATGGCCTAGATGTATAAAGGAAAAACACTTGAGTGAGTGTGTTCTATGTATCGATGGCCTAGATGTATAAAGGAACAACACTTGAGTGAGTGTGTCCTATGTATCGATGGCCTAGATGTATAAAGGAACAACACTTGAGTGAGTGTGTTCTATGTATCAATGGCCTTGATGTATAAAGGAAAAACACTTGAGCGAGTGTGTTCTATGTATCGATGGCCTAGATGTATAAACAAACAATACTTGAGTGAGTGTGTTCTATGTATCGATGGCCTAGATGTATAAAGGAACAATACTTGAGTGAGTGTGTTCTATGTATCGACGGCCTAGATGTATAGAGGAACAACACTTGAGTGATTGTGGTCTATGTATCGATGGCCTAGATGTATAAAGGAACAACACTTAAGTGAGTGTGTTCTATGTATCGATGGCCTAGATGTATAAAGAAACAACACTTGAGTGAGTGTTTCTATGTATCGATGGCCTGTATAAAGGAACAACACTTGAGTGGTGTGTGTTCTATTTATCGATGGCCTAGATGTATAAAGGAACAACACTTGAGTGAGTGTGTTCTATGTATCGATGGTCTAGATGTATAAAGTAACAATATTTGAGTGAGGTGTGTTCTATGTATCGATGACCTAGATGTATAAAGGAACAACACTTGAGTGAGTGTGTTCTATGTATCGATGGTCTAGATGTATAAAGTAAACAATATTTGAGTGAGTGTGTTCTATGTATCAATGACCTGTATAAACAAACAACACTTGAGTGAGTGTGTTCTATGTATCGATGGCCTAGATGTACAAAGGAACAACACTTGAATGAGTGTGTTCTATGTATCGATGGCCTGTATAAAGGAACAATACTTGAGTGAGTGTTGTTCTATGTATCGATGGCCTAGATGTATAAAGTAACAACACTTGAGTGAGTGTGTTCTATGTATCGATGGCCTAGATGTATAAAGGAACAATACTTGAGAGAGTGTGTTCTATGTATCGATGGCCTAGATGTATAAAGGAACAATACTTGAGTGAGTGTGTTTTACGTATCGATGGCCTAGATGTATAAAGAAACAACACTTGAGTGAGTGTGTTCTATGTATCGATGGCCTAGATGTATAAATGAACAACACTTGAGTGAGTGTGTTTTATGTATCGATGGCCTAGATGAATAAAGAAACAACACTTGAGTGAGTGTGTTCTATGTATCGATGGCCTAGATGTATAAAGTAACAACACTTGATGGAGTGTGTTATATGTATCTATGGCCTGTATAAAGGAACAATACTTGAGTGAGTGTGTTCTATGTATCGATGGCCTGTATAAAGGAACAATACTTGAGTGAGTGCGTTCTATGTATCGATGACCTAGATAAATAAAGGAACAATACTTGATGTAGTGTGTTCTATGTATCGATGGCCTAGATGTATAAAGGAACAACAATTGAGTGAGTGTGTTCTATGTATCGATGGCCTGTATAAAGAAACAACACTTGAGTGAGTGTGTTCTATGTATCGATGGCCTAGATGTATAAAGGAATACCACTTGAGTGAGTGTGTTCTATGTGTCGATGGCCTAGATGTTTAAAGGAACAACACTTGAGTGAGTGTATAAAGGAACAACACTTGAGTGAGTGTGTTCTATGTATCGATGGCCTAGATGTATATAGGAACAACACTTGAGTGAGTGTGTTTATGTATCGATGGCCTAGATGTATAAAGGAACAACACTTGAGTGAGTGTGTCCTATGTATCGATGGCATAGATGTATAAAGGAACAACACTTGCGTGAGTGTGGCTAATGTATCGATGGCCTAGATGTATAAAGGAACAACACTTGAGTGAGTGTGTTCTATGTATCGATGGCCTAGATGTATAAAGGAACAAAACTTGAGTGGGTGGTTCTATGTATCGACGGCCTAGATGTATAAAGGAACAATACTTGAGTGAGTGTGTTCTATGTATCGACGGCCTAGATGTATAATGGAACAATACTTGAGTGAGTGTGTTCTATGTATCGACGGCCTAGATGTATAAAGGAACAATATTTGAGTGAGTGTGTTCTATGTATCGACGGCCTAGATGTATAAAGGAACAATACTTGAGTGAGTGTGTTCTATGTATCGACGGCCTAGATGTATAAAGGAACAACACTTGAGTGAGTGTGTTCTATGTATCGATGCCCTAGATGTATAAAGAAACAACACTTGAGTGAGTGTGTTCTATGTATCGATGGCCTAGATGTATAAGAGAACAATACTTGAGTGAAGGTGTTTTACGTATCGATGGCCTAGATGTATAAAGAAACAACACTTGAGTGAGTGTGTTCTGTGTATCGATGGCCTAGATGTATAAATGAAGAGTGTGTTCTATGTGTCGATGGCCTAGATGTTTAAAGGAACAACACTTGAGTGACTGTATAAAGGAACAACACTTGAGTGAGTGTGTTATATGTATCGATGGCCTAAATGTATAAAGGAACAACACTTGAGTGAGTGTGTTTTATGTATCGATGGCCTAGATGTATAAAGGAACAACACTTGAGTGAGTGTGTCCTATGTATCGATGGCATATATGTATAAAGGAACAACACTTGAGTGAGTGTGGCTAATGTATCGATGGCCTAGATGTATAAAGGAACAACACTTGCGTGAGTGTGTTCTATGTATCAATGGCCTAGATGTATAAAGAAACAACACTTGAGTGAGTGTGTTCTATGTATCAATGGCCTAGATGTATAAATGAACAACACTTGAGTGAGTGTGTCCTATGTATCGATGGCCTAGATTATAAAGGAAAAACACTCGAGTGAGTGTGTTCTATGTATCGATGGCCTAGATGTATAAAGGAACAACACTTCAGGGAGTGTGTTCTATGTATCGATGGCCTAGATGTATAAAGGAACAACACTTGAGTGAGTGTGTTCTACGTATCGATGGCCTAGATGTATAAAAGAACAACACTTCAGGGAGTGTGTTCTATGTATCGATGGCCTAGATGTATAAAGGAACAACACTTGCGTGAGTGTGTTTATATATCGATGGCCTAGATGTATAAACGAACAAAACTTGAGTGAGTGTGTTCTTTGTATCGATGGCCTAGATGTATAAAGGAACAACACTTAAGTGAGTGTGTTCTATGTATCGATGGCCTAGATGTATAAAGGAACAACACTTGAGTGAGTGTGTTCTATGTATCGATGGTCTAGATGTATAAAGGAACAACACTTGAGTGGGTGTGTTCTATGTATCGATGGCCTAGATGTATAAAGGAACAACACTTAAGTGAGTGTGTTCTATGTATCGATGGCCTAGATGTATAAACGAACAATACTTGAGTGAGTGTGTTCTATGTATCGATGGCCTAGATGTATAAAGGAACATTACTTGAGTGAGTGTTTTCTATGTATCGATGGCCTAGAGGTATAAAGGAACAATACTTGCGTGAGTGTGTTCTATGTATCAATGGCCTATATGTATAAAGGAACAACACTTGATGGAGTGTGTCCTATGTATCGATGGTCTTTATGTATAAAGGAACAATACTTGAGTGGGTGTGTTCTATGTATCGATGGCCTAGATGTATAAAGAAACAACACTTGAGTGGGTGTGTTCTATGTATTGATGGCCTGTATAAACGAACAATACTTGAGTGAGTGTGTTCTATGTATCGACGGCCTAGTTGTATAAAGAAACAATACTTGAGTGAGTGTGTTCTATGTATCGATGGTCTAGATGTATAAAGGAACAATACTTGAGTGAGTGTGTTCTATGTATCGATGGCCTAGATGTATAAAGAAACAATACTTGAGTGGGTGTGTTCTATGTATCGATGGCCTGTATAAACGAACAATAATTGAGTGAGTGTGTTTTATGTATCCATGGCCTAGATGTATAAAGGAACAATACTAGAGTGAGTGTATTCTATGTATCGATGGCCTGTATAAACGAACAATACTTGAGTGAGTGTGTTATATATATCGATGGCCTAGATGTATAAAGGAACAATACTTGAGTGAGTGTGTTCTATGTATCGATGGCCTAGATGTATAAAGGAACAACACTTGAGTGAGTGTGTTCTATATATCGATGGCCTAGATGTATAAAGGAACAATACTTGCGTGAGTGTGTTTTATGTATCAATGGCCTAGATGTATAAAGGAACAACAATTGATGGAGTGTGTCCTATGTATCGATGGTCTATATGTATAAAGGAACAATACTTGAGTGAGTGTGTTCTATGTATCGATGGCCTAGATGTATAAAGGAACAATACTTGAGTGAGAGTGTTCTATGTATCGACGGCCTAGATGTATAAAGGAACAATACTTGAGTGAGTGTGTTCTATGTATCGACGGCCTAGTTGTATAAAGGAACAATACTTGAGTGAGTGTGTTCTATGTATCGACGGCCTAGATGTATAAAGGAACAATGCTTGAGTGAGTGTGTTCTATGTATCGACGTCCTAAATGTATAAAGGAACAAAAATTGAACGAGCGTGTTCTTTGTATCGATGGCCTAGATGTATAAAGGAACAATACTTGAGTGAGTGTGTTCTATGTATCGACGGCCTAGATGTATAAGGGAACAAACATTGAGTGAGCGTGTTCTTTGTATCGATGGCCTAGATGTATAAAGGAACACCACTTGAGTGAGTGTGTTCTATGTTGAAACCATTAAAATGCTGGGGTTCAAATTATCATTTTGTACTGGAAGGTCCAGGACCTTTGACACTCCAAACTGAAAGGTCCACAGCCTAAATTCCAGGCCCTACTTTTACTTGAATTATTTCACAACTCAGTAAGATACAAAGTTAATGTGCTTTTGGTGTTAGGTTAATATTTTACATGTATCATTGTCATAATCACTGTAATGATAAATGTAATTGTCTTGTATATTATTATCTCAAATATATTTTTTAATGTATTGTAGAGGGTGTCAATCTTGGTTGTCTCAACTATTGGTTATTAATGTCTTAGTATGCCATTATATTAAACAGTTTAAATTTAAAGCTGTTTAAGTGCATCATATCTAGTTGCACTATTATAATATATATCAGTTCCTCTGTGAAATTTCCAGAGTTTGGAGTGTCAAAGGTCATGGACCTTCAAGTACCAAATGCTAATTTGAACCCCTGCACATATATCCGCGGTTTTGTTAAATTGTATACAAGTTCTATTGATATTATTATTGTCTCTATGTATACAAAAGTCATGGTATACTAAACTTTAGAATGATATAACAGTTCATAGTTTGGCAATCATGCATAGTACACATATGTTATATCAGAAAAAAATATGCCTGTAATAAATTAAGGGTGTTATTACAGCTTCTCTACATAACTTCAAAGCCTTTGCTCAGACATATATATATATATATATATATATCATGCTTAATCACAATGTATTTTAATTTATTGTAAGAAATAATGATCAGAGTTCTGCGCAAGCTTCCAAGTAATCCCCAAGTGTCTCATATAATACATGTAATAAGTTACATGCCTGTAATAGCTAAACCTTGTTATAACAGCTAAGTTTCATCACTTGAAATCCTTGTCTCATTGATTTACCATGGTTGATTAAAAATGTTTTAATTTAGTTTGAAAACCAGTTATCAAGGCTATGTATTAAATTACTGCGCAAAATTTCAAGAATTCCCAATGCCCATCAAAATTGAAAATACTTATGATTATTTAATAAATAACAAACATATGTTACTACAGATTAATAAATTTTAGAAAAAGAGTAGATAACACATCAAATTATCTGTAATAACAACATGTATGATATTTTCTCTAATAACTTATTTAAGTTCTATCCTTAAGTAGTGTAGAAAACCTTCATATTACAGACTTAAATATGAAAAGAAATAAAATCAATGATAAATAATACAGACGAGAAATTTCAGCGCATGCACTCTTGTTAAATGTAAACAGAAATGATAAATCGTTGTGTTAAATGAAAATACTCTGTTTTTGTTCGTGTTCTTAAAAATAAATCTCTAACATTCAAAAAGATCTGGAAATGTTGTTTATAAAATAAATAAACGGAACGTAAACCTATGTTTTATATGTAGCACTTCTCAAAAAATAGAAAAAAGAAGATGTGGTATGATTGCCAATGAGACAACTCTTCACAAGAGACCAAATGACAAAGAAATTAACGACTATAGGTCACGGTACAGCCTTCAACAATGAGCAAAGCCCATCCAACATAGTCAGCTATAAACATGATTAAAGTCCCTGAAATGACAAATGTAAAACAACTCAAACGACAAAACTAATGGCTTAATTTATGTACAAAAAAAATGAACGAAAAATAAATATGTAACACAGCAACAAATGACAACCACTGAAATACAGGCTCCTGACTTGAAACAGGCACGAACATACAGAATGGAGGGGGGGGGGGGGGGGGGGTTTAAACATGTTAGCAAGATCCCAACCCTACCCCTAACCTAGGACACTGTAGCCTAGTCAATTTAGCCCTGAAATCACTCAACCTCCAACAAATAGCAACACAAGTTTTTTTTTTAGTGCAAATTATAATATAGACTTGCACTAACAACATACTAAAACTATATACATTGATATAATTTGCCGAAAAGGTTATTTTTGGGTGAAATATGTGGTTTTGTAGAGAAAAATGCTGGGAACTGGAAAAGAAGAAAAATTGTTATCTATGGTTACATTTTTAGACCTTAAGCTTGTTAAAGACAGGAAACCTTATCTTAATAGACTATTATTTAGTCCTCTTGTATTTATTATTCATAAGGAAGTAATTTTGAGGTGAAATGAGTGATAATTTTAGCGAAAAAACGTTGAAAACTGGAAGCGTAGAAAATCTCCGTAGTTAATGGTTAATATTTTGAAATTTGATCTATATAGAAAAAAGAACATACTATTTTATGTTTATTTTATGAAGTCCTTCAGTTATCAATAATAATATTTGGTTGAATATATGTTTTAAGACAGAAAACCCGAAAACTGGAAATGAAAAATCTCGGTTATTGATGGTTTAAATTTTGGAATTGGGATCTAAAGAGAATTAAAATACTATTTGAAGTCCTATAGTTTTTAGTATTTAAAAAAATGTAATTCTTGTGTAAAATGTGATTTGTAGAGAAAAATTGTGTAAAGTAGAAATAATAAGCTCGGTTATTCATGGTTGAAACTTTTAACATAGGATCTTTATAGACAGACTATATTATATTATTTTATATTTATATGCATATGGCTAAGTACATTCATTACATTAAGGGATTGTTCTGCACCAGATTATGATTTGGATGGAGAATTGTCTCATTGTCAGTCACACATACATAGACCAGATTTAATTATTCAATTATTTCTTGTTGAATAGGGAAAAAATACTTCATAAATTAAAGAAAGGTCAAAGTACAAATGATAAATCAAGTTTTAATAAAGTCAAAACCTACTATTTTATGTTAACAAAAAAAAAATATAATCGCTCGCCTTTACTTTTTAAGCTTCGCCTAAAAAATTTGCAAATTAAATATTTTTTTATTAGAGTCCAAAAATCCGTAGAACAAGAAATTAAATTGGTGTGGCCTAATTGTTCTTTATATTATTATAAAGACATGTATGTAAAGATTTATGTTTCGGCCAAATATATTTATATTATTATAACAGTCTTTTATGAAGCCAAAAGTAATTGTGTCGTGAGTACTGAGATCGTCGCTAATTACATGAGTAGCTATTTGCCTTGAGGAGCTTGAAATTTTCATTTATGAAAAAATATTTAACACTCATTATTCTTTTCATACGACCGCAAAAATTAATTTTTTTTTGTTCGTATATTGGTATCAAGTTGGCTTCGTCGTCTGCGTCTGCGTCGTCGTCTGCGTCTGCGTCGTCGTCTGCGTCGTCGTCGTCGTCCAAAGACATTTGGTTTTCGCACTATAACTTTTGTATAAGTAAATAGAAATCTATGAAATTTTAACATAAGGTTTATGACCACAAAAGGAAGGTTGGGATTGATTTTGGGAGTTTGGTCCCAACAGTTTAGGAATAAGGGGCCAAAAAGGGCCCAAATAAGCATTTTCTTGGTTTTCGCACTATAACTTTAGGTTAAGTAAATAGAAATCTATGAAATTTTGACACAAGGTTTATGACCACAAAAGAAAGGTTGGGATTGATTTTGGGAGTTGAGGTCCCAACAGTTTAGGAATTAGGGGCCAAAAAAGGGCCCTCATAAGCATTTTTCTTGGTTTTCGCACCATAACTTTAGTATAACTAAATAGAAATCTATGAAATTTAAACATAAGGTTTATGACCATAAAAGGAAGGTTGGGATTGATTTTGGGAGTTTAGGTCCCAACAGTTTAGGAATAAGGGGCCCAAAGGGTCCGAAATCATTGTTTGATTTCATCAAAAAATAAATAATTGGGGTTCTTTGATATGCCGAATCTAACTGTGTATGTATATTCTTAATTTTTGGTCCTGTTTTCAAATTTGTCTCCATTAAGGTCCAAAGGGTCCAAAATTAAACTAAGTTTGATTTTAACAAAAAATTGAATTATTGGGCTTCTTTGATATGCTGAATCTAAACATGTACTTAGATTTTTGATTATGGGCCCAGTTTTCAAGTTGGTCCAAATCAGGATCCAAAATTATTATATTAAGTATTGTGCAATAGCAAGAAATGTTCAATTGCACAGTATTCAGCAATAGCAAGAAATCTTCAATAGCAAGAAATTTTCAATTGCACAGTATTGCGCAATAGCAAGAAATATCTAATTGCACAATATTGGGCAATAGCAAGAAATTTTCAATTGGAGTTATCTTTCTTTGTCCAGAATAGTAGTTGAATCAACTTTTAAAAATCATTGTTTTATACAATATACAATTATATTCACTTTTACTACCAACTGATAAATTAAGACAATCTTTACCATTCAGTGATAACAAGCACTTTTTTTTACATTTTAATATTTTATGATGTATTTAAATGAGTAGTTATTGTTTCAAACTCCATTATAAATTTGAATTGAGATCAGTTTTGGAATAAGGGAAAGGGGGATGTGAAAAAAAAGGGGGGGGGGGGTCAATTTTTCTCATTTCAGATTTCATAAATAAAAAGAAAATTTCTTCAAACATTTTTTTGAGAGGATTAATATTTAACATCATAGTGAATTGTTCAAAGGCAAAAAAAAAAAATTTAAGTTCAATTACACCACATTCATTCTGTTTCAGAAACCTATGCTGTGTCAACTATTTAATCACAATCCAAATTTAAAGCTGAATCCAGCTTGAATGTTGTGTCCATACCTGGCCCAACCATTCAGGGTTCAACCTCTGCGGTCGTATGAAGCTGTGCCCTGCGGAGCATCTTGTTTTTCTAGGAGTTACATCGCTTTGAACTGATTTGCTTTAAGGTACTTTTTTAACAGTTTGTCATCTCAACAAACCACAACAGAATTTCATTAAACTTGTAGATAATAAGGACATACTATGTAGATGTGCATATCGACAGGAAATTACAATATTTTTTCTAGGTGTTACGCCCCTTTGAACTTATTTGCTTCAATGTACTCCTGCAACAGTTTGTCATCTCAACTCCTCTGAAACCACACAACAGAATTTCATGAAATTTTGTAGATAATAAGGACATACTATGTAGATGTTGACAGGAAATTATTATTCCATATTTTTTCTCATACAATTTTTTTTCTTACACTTATTTTATTTCTCCAATGACAATGCCAGGACATGGGGTATGTGAGCGTGCTCTCTAAGGTTCTTTAATTTTGTATAATTTTAGTATGTTGTTCATAGATAGTAACAGACTTGATTTTCAAAGAAAAACTTTGTGTTGCAATTAGTTCCAGGTTGTTCACTAAATTGACTAGACTAAGTGGTGTAATAGTACAACATAAGAACGAACTATAAAGATCATTTGAAAAAGGCTGAACTCAGCCGATGGATACAAATAGAAATACATCTAACAAAAACAAGTGGATGTGGTACTTGTACATCCCAACAACAAAAAGACAAAGTACAGATATGAGAATACTTGCAGTTACTGACAGCTAGTTCAAAGCCAGTAACAACTAATAAGAAATCATGTATCTAAGACTAAATTATCAATACACATCCAACATCCAATGGATTTAGTGTACAGATGTCATAAACAGTCAGAGAAAAATACAACCTTGTGCAATGCCAAGATACAGGTGTCGACAGATTGCCCTTTATAGCTTATTGTTGGGTGTGAGCCAATGCTCCGTGTAGAAGCCCGTACATAGACCTATAATGGTTTACTTTTAAATTGTTAAGCTGTTTCATTCTTAAATATTTATAAAACGGTCCCGTCCTAATGATAAAGACTTTAAATAAAAAATAACAGAATATTACCACGAACTATTTGAAATTTTCTTGTTTCATAGGTTGTACGAAAATTTTTCATTCATTTAGATATCAAAAGTGGGGTTAACTGGCAAAAAAGACGAAACCAATATCTCGTCTTTCACATTGGACGGGTCTGCTTCCCGAGTTGTAAACTGTATTTGTTGTGCCATATGTTTATTTTTCGCTCATCCTGTATTGACCATTGATGTCCTGATTGTAAATGAGCATAATCCCCCCTTTTACAAACTTATATGAGAATGACATGCCTTGTATGTTTAAAACATCTGAGAATAAATGATTGTCCCTATAACATAAACAATGATGAAAAAAAAGGGGAGATCATAAATATTGTAATAAAGCTGAAGTACACAGTAATTCTATACATATATGTCTTATACAAAAAATGCTATATACTGACATATGACTGACTGACTCGAATCTTTCACACAAAAATTCTGTAAACAGGTTCAAAATTATAAAAACCTTGTTCTCTTATATATGTAAAACAAATTATTGATTATTTCAAAGATATAATAATTTTTGTCAGTATTTTTAAAGGTTATTTTATCTGTAATTAGTTTTACATAATATTTAAAATGGTGAGTGAAATAATCCAGCATAACACCTTTTAACACTGATTTTAGGATTATAAGTGATACATTTCTGTTGCTTTTGATGTTACAGGGGTTCCGGATTCCAAAACATTTGATGAAACGTTGATGATCTGTTTGATCAGAAACTTAACATCTATCAATCCTCCAGTCAAGGGATTTGACAGCCTACCACTGCCAGGGGAGATAACTCCAGGATCTGATCTAGCCAGGATAAAATGTTACAGGAATAAACTAGCTCATCATGATAGTATTACAATAGAAACTACTTATTTCAATACAGCATGGAGAGATATATCAGAGGTAACTGTGGATCTACAATATTGATACTTTCATTTATATTTGACATGTTGGACATTTTTAGAACATTTCAGTGTTTTTTTACGACTGTAATAATTATTGTTTATCATATTCTCTTGACCATACTGTAACTGTCGATCTGTCCATCCATTCACAATACTCAGAGACCGTTTGACAAATAACTTGGATACTTGGTAGGATTATTTGTTATCATATTCTCTTGACCATACCGTACTGTCGATCTGTCCATTCATACACAATACACAGATAGTGTTAATGCAGATAGCTTGCATTACTTAGTAGGATTATTTGTTATCATATTTCCTTGACTATACTGTACTGTCTGTCCGTCCATCCATTCACAATACTCAGAGACCGTTTTACAGATAACTTTCATACTTGGTAGGATTATTTGTTATCTTCTTTTCTTGACCATATTGTATTGTCTTTTTGTCGGTCCATCCATACACAGAGATTGTTTGACAAATAACTTGAATACTTGGTAGGATTATTTATTAGCATATTCCATTGAACATATTATTGTACTGTCTGTTTGATGTGATTTTTTATGTGAGTTTATGGACCTGGACTTTGACCTTTTTAGACAACTGTAACACAATGACTCATTGTGAACAGTACTCCTCTGCGACTATTCAACAAAAAGCTTTCATGCTTGGTAGGATTGTTCCCTGTTATGTTTAGTTGGCCATCTTATACCGACATGTTGATTGAATGATTTTAATAGGAGTTATGGAACTTTGACCATTTTATCGACCGCAAAAGACAAATACACATTGGTTTTCGCACTATAACTTAAGTTTAACTGATGGATCTTTATGAAATTTTACCATAAGGTTAGATACCACAAAAGGAAGGCTGGGATCGATGTTGGGGGTTATGGTACCAACAGTTCAAAAAGGGCCAAAAATAAGCATTTTTGTAACTTCCAGACAATAACTTGTGTGTTAGTGTATAGATCCCCCTGACATTGTACCACAAGGTTCCATATCACAAAGGGAATGCTCGGATGGATTTTGGGGGTCAAAGTTGCCTCAAAGTTTAAGGAATTAGTGGCCAAAAAGGGGCAAAAAACAAGCATTATACCATCTTATATCAACATGTTGATTGAATGATTTTAATAGGAGTTATGGAACTTTGACCATTTTATCGACCGCAAAAAACCCCGCCGCATTTTTGCGCCTGTCCCAAGTCAGGAGCCTCTGGCCTTTGTTAGTCTTGTATTATTCTAATTTTAGTTCTTGTGTACAATTTGGAAATTAGTATAGCGTTCATTATCAATGGACTAGTATATATTTGTTTAGGGGCCAGCTGAAGGACGCCTCCGGGTGCGGGAATTTCTCGCTACATTGAAGACCTGTTGGTGACCCTCTGCTGTTGTTTTTTATTTGGTCGGGTTGTTGTCTCTTTGACACATTCCCCATTTCCATTCTCAATTTTATTTTTACAGAGCTTGTCTTTAGTGCCGTGTGGAGGCAGTGCCTCCCCGTGCTTCAGGTTTATGCTCTTATAATATACTAGATTATTGAGTGTGTGTCCGAGCGAGAACTGCTCTAGTTCATACCTTTAGGAATATTTATCAAAAAGTAGTATTTCAATATTCAGTCCCGTTCTACTTTTTAGTCAGCCATCTGTCCTACCCTGATATACCCTATCTTTTTCGGGTAATTAATACTGATAGCGTTTGACATTTTTAGCCGAACAAATTTATCCATTTTACATAACTTAAATTATTGTATGCTGGTTCATATTCTGGACACCAATCTTTGCTCCTTTATTATATAATTCACTAACAAAACAATTATGAAACTTTTAATGGTCGCACATTTCTTTAAATTTTGAAACTGATATAACTTGAAAAACAAACAGTATTATTAATTTACTCACATGAAACAAACCGGGGTGTGGTATTCAGTACGTAGGAGAAACTGGACGATATTTATCTAAACGCACTCAAGAACATTTGTATCGTTTTAAAAGACCCAATAAATTCAAAAGTATCATTTACCAACACCTTAAGAAGCACAACCATCCTTTTAAATATTTAGCAGTTCAACCTTTAGAAGTAGTAAATAAGCAGCCTGGTGAATCGCATTCAAAGTTTGTACGATCACGGAAAATAATTGAATTAAATTGGATTAAAAAATTACAGACAGTTTACCCTCTCGGTCTAAATGATATATCATGGGAATTGGTAATATATCTAAAACCAATTCCGTTAACATTTTGGATATAGTTTCTAAAACTATTCGTAAAAAACGTTCTCATAGTCGTAGAACAAATCGCAATCAAAGAAAATTTCGGGCCAATCATACCAATATTTCGGACCTAATTTCTATTTAAAAAAACAACGGCAGACATTATCTGTTAACAAAACTCTGTTCGTTACCGGTTAATAAGTTAAATAAAATTTTGGAGGATTGCAACACAATTTCATATAACAGTCCTAAGTATGAAATTGCTCAAATTATTATGGCATATTGTTATTCTAATTTAACGACCATTCTGTTAAAGAACAAATTCCTGGATATTTTGACAATACTGAGCTACCTCTTATTTGTTATATTTACAAGAAATCTACCCGGACATTTGTGTTTGATTATAGTCAATTGTGTAAAGATGTTAATATCAGTGAAAATACACCTACTTCATGTAATTGCAGTAATTCCGAATATATTTATGGACCCATTTCCCATGTTATAACAGGAGATCCTAACATCGTTCAAGACCGAGAGTTAAAATCATTCCTCAGTAAAGGACCTAAATATCGTCCCCGTCAATTATTAATTGGAATGAGTGTCGGTATATCATCCACGACTCACTCCATACTTACTGTATGAAATGGATAACACGGGAAAAAGCTGACAAAAAATCTTTGGACTCTTTTTTTAATTCAGTAATGAAGATAGTTGATATACGTATTCAACATTTTAAAGAACATTTTACTATTAACAATTACCACAATAAACCTATTTCTCGTATCAAACATAAACTAAAAGAACTAGCCAAGGAATTTGTTTTTGTCCTTGCCGACAAAGCTGCTAATAATATTATTATTGTTTGACGTAAATTTTACATTGAGGTTCTGAAAAAGGAAATCACCAATTCACCAACATTCCAACTGACTCCATTTTCAGAAAACGAAATCTGTAACAAACATAAACATTTAGCCACCGCTTTACAAGCAGAGCCAAATACAATGAAAGTCCCAATTATGTATTGGCTTCCGAAGCTACACAAAACCTCTTACAAATATAGATTTATTTCGTCTTTAAGCCATTGTTCAACTACTAAATTGTCTATTTTTCTTACCAGCACACTTGGTACAATTAAAAACCTGATAATAAATTGTTCAAATAAGGCCTTCGAAAATAGTGGAATAAATTACTTTTGGAGTGTCAAGAACTCGTTGGAAGTACTTGATAAATTGCATGCTTATATTGATGATTTGAATCTGTTCAAAGTTTTGATTTTTCTACCCTGTATACCACATTGCCTCACATTCTCATTAAGAAAAAAATCACACACCTAATTAAATGGGCATTCAAAAAATCAGAATGTGAATATATATTTTCAAACTCTTTTAGGTCATTTTCTAGTAGCAATAAACAAAAAAAACTATGTTAATTGGACATGCTTTGATACTATATATGCCCTTGAATTTTTTTTTTGTTCGCTTTGGGGATTCCGTATATCGTCAGATTATCGGAATTCCAATGGGGACTAACTGTGCACCACTTATTGCGGACCTGTTTTTGTATTGTTATGAGTTACAATTTATGACAAAAATAAGCAAAGACCCATCGAAACAGCATCTGATAAACAAATTTAATAATACTTTTAGATATTTGGATGATATTTTGGTTCTCAATAATGACGACTTCAGTATGTATATTAATGAAATTTATCCTGTTGAACTTACTTTAAATAAAGCTAATACTAACAATGACCACTGCCCTTTTCTCGATCTTGATATCTATATCACTAACGGAAAGCTGAATACTAAAATTTATGATAAAAGGGATGATTTTTCATTTCCTATCGTTAATTATCCGTTTTTAGATAGTGACGTTCCCTTGTCACCATCTTACGGTGTTTATATATATCAACTTGTACGATTCGCTCGTGTATGTAACAATGTTTTAGATTTTAACGAGAGAAATTTATGTATTACTGAATAATTATTACACCAGGGTTTTCGATATCACAAATAAGTCAAAACATTTACTAAATTTTATCATCGGTATAAAGACATCATTCGTAAATATAGCTCAACATGCAGATTTCTTATACGTTCAGGTATTTCACATCCAATTTTTTTATGGAAATATTCTTTATAAAGCACAAAGGTGTCAGTATTCACCTCAGAAACTTACAAAACCTTTGAATAGACTTATTAAGAAGGGATATAATTACGATACTGTTGTCAAGTCATTAAAGATTGCATATTTTGGCGTTAATATTGAGTTACTGATAAGGTTTTTGCATCGGAACTAAACACATTTATTTTAAAAACAGTTGTTGGCATGACACGGGTTATGTTCTTCTCATATATGTTATGATGGTATGATACTAAACCCCTAACGGGAAGGATTGTGCCTGATGTTCATATGATGAAATCATAATCTTTCAGTCAGTTTAATTGAAGTCTGGAGCTGGCATGTCAGTTAACTGCTAGTAGTCTGTTGTTGTTTATGTATTATTGTCATTTTGTTTATTTTCTTTGGTTACATCTTCTGACATCAGACTCGGACTTCTCTTGAACTGAATTTTAATGTGCGTATTGTTATGCGTTTACTTTTCTACATTCGTTAGAGGTATAGGGGGGGGGGGGTTGAGATCTCACAAACATGTTTAACCCCGCCGCATTTTTGCGCCTGTCCCAAGTCAGGAGCCTCTGGCCTTTGGTAGTCTTGTATTATTTCAATTTTAGTTTCTTGTGTACAATTTGGAAATTAGTATGGCGTCATTATCACTGGGCTAGTATATTTTTGTTTAGGGGCCAGCTGAAGGACGCCTACGGGTGCGGGTATTTCTCGCTACATTGAAGACCTGTTTGTGACCTTCTGCTGTTGTTTTTTATTTGGTCGGGTTGTTGTCTCTTTGTCACATTCCCCATTTCCATTCTCAATTTTATGTTTTGGAAATTTTTTTGGTTGTATATTGGTATCACATTGGCGTCGTCGTCTGTTATCATCCTCGTCGTCCGAAGACATTTGGTTTTTGCACTCTAACTTTAGTAAAAGTAAATAGAAATCTATGAAATTTAAACACAAGGTTTATGACCATAAAAGAAAGGTTGGGATTGATTTGGGTGTTTTGGTCCCAACAGTTTAGAAATAAGGGGCCAAAAAGGGCCCAAATAAGCATTATTCTTGGTTTTTGCACAATAACTTGAGTAAAAGTAAACAGAAATCTATAAAATTTTAACATAAGGTCTATGACCACCTAAAGAAGATTGGGGTTGATTTTGGGAGTTTTAGTCAAAACAGTTTAGGAATTAGGGGCTAAAAACAGGTCCCAAATAAGCATTTTTCTTGGTTTTTGCACAATTACTTTAGTATAAGTTAATAGAAGTCTATGAAATTTTAACACAAGGTTTATGACCACAAATGCAGGTTTGGGTTGATTTTGGGAGTTTTGGTCCCAACGAATTAGGGACCAAAAGGGTTCAAAATTATGCTTTGTTTGATTTCATCAAAAATTGAATAATTGGGGTTCTTTGATATGCCAAATCTAACCGTGTATTCAGATTCTACATTTTTGATCCTGTTTTCAAATTGGTATACAATAAGGTCCTAAGGGTCCAAAATTAAACTTAGCTTGATTTTAAAAAAAAAAATTCTTGGGGTTCTTTGATATGCTGAATCTAAACATGTACTTAGATTTTTTATTATGGGCCCAGTTTTCAAGTTGGTCAAAATGGGGGTCCAAAATTATTATATCGATTAAGTATTATGCAAGAGCAAGAAATTTTCAATGGCACAGTATTGCGCAATAGGAAGAAATCTTCAATTGCACAGTATTGCGCAATAGCAAGAAATCTTCAATTACACAGTATTGTGCAATAGTAAGAAATATCTAATTGCGCAATAGCAAGAAATTTCCTATTGCACAGTTTTTATGAAATATTCTTTGAAAATTGGAGTTATCTTTTTTTGTCCAGAATAGTAGTTGAATCAACTTAAATCATTGTTTTATACAATATACAAAGTATATTCACTTTTACTAACTACTAATAAATTAAAACAATCTTTACCTTTCAGTGTTTATAAGCACTTTTTTTTTACATTTTAATATTTTATGATGTATTTAAATAAATAGTTATTGTTGCAAACTTCATTAGAAATTTTAAATAGAGATCAGTTTTGGAATAAAGGAAAGGGGGATGTGATAAAAAAATTAGGAGGGGTGTCAATTTTTCTCATTTCAGATTTCATAAATAAAAAGAAAATTTCTTCAAACATGTCTTTGAGAGAATTAATATTCAACAGCATAGTGAATTGCTCAAAGGCAAAAACAAATTTTTAAGTTCATTAGACCACATTCATTCCGTGTCAGAAATCTATGCTATGTCAACTAGTTAATTACAATCCAAATTTAGAGCTGAATAAAGCTTGAATGTTGTGTCCATACTTTCAACCATTCAGGGTTCAACCTCTGCGGTCATATAAAGCTGCGCCCTGCAGAGCATCTGGTTCTAGTTTCAGGACAATAACTTGTGTGTAAGTGTATGGAACTTTCTGAAATTGTTCTACAAGGTTCCATATCACACAGGAAAAGCTGGGTGTGAGTTTGGGGGTAAATACTCTAAAGGTTAAGGAATTTGGGGTCAAAAGGGGCCAAAATAACAAGCATTTTTCTAGTTTCCAGACGATAACTTGTGTTCAAGTGTATGGTTCTCTCTGAAATTGTACTGCAAGTTACCATACCACGAAGGGAAGGCTTGGATAAAGTTTGGGGTGATGAATCATGAAGGGCTTCAAAAAATTATGGGGGATTTGTTTTTTCTTTAAAATTTTCCATTTTAAGCTGGTTTTTTTCTTATTTATAGTTAAAAGCAAATAATAATGATATGGTAGGAGTTACACACCAAACAGGATGTTAAAATTATTATATTTAGTATTGTGCAATAGCAAGAAATTTTCAATTGCCTAGTATTGCGTAATAGCAAGAAATCTTCAATTGTACAGTATCGCGCAATAGCAAGATATCTTCAATTGCACAGTATTCCGCAATAGCAAGAAATTTTCAATTGCACAGTATTGCGCAATAGCAAGAAATATTCAATTGCACAGTATTGCGCAATAGCAAGAAATATTCAATTGCACAGTATTGTCCCATTTGGAATTGGTCTACATATAGGTTCAAAGGGTCCAAAATTGAACTTAGTTTGATTTTAACAAAAGTTTAATTCTTGGGGTTCTTTCATATACTGAATCTAAACATGTATTTAGATTTTTAATTATGGGCCCAGTTTTCAAGTTGGTCCAAATCGGGGTTTGTTTGATTTCAACAAAAATTGAATATATGGGGTTCTTTGATATGCTGAATCTAACCATACAGTATTTAGATTTTTGATTTTTGGGCTCCGTTATCAAATTGGTCCACATTGGGGTAAAAAAAAGTTCAAAATTGAACTTTCTTTGATTTCATCAAAAATTGAATTCTTGGGATTCTTTGATATGCTGAATCTAATCATGTATTTAGATTTTGGATATTGGACCATAATAGTTAAATTGAAAAAAAAAAAGTTCTTAGACCACAGTCATTCTGTGTCCGAAACCTATGCTGTGTTAAATATTTAATCACAATCCAAATTCAGAGCTGTATCAAGATAAAATGTTGTGTCCATACTTGCCCCAACTGCTCAGGGTTCGACCTCTGTGGTCATATCAAGCTGCGCCCAGCAGAGCATTTTATCAGACTATTGTTATACACTGACACCTTGTGCAGCCTATTGCTAATGACTCTAATTAATGCTACTCCTCTGATACAGTTTGACAGACAGCTCTTAAGCTTGGCAGGATTTGTAGGTCTTTACTGTGGATTCCTTTTTATTCGTGGTATACCAATTTTCGTGGGTTTCGTGGGTCACAGCGAACCACGAATTTTAGAAATTCAAAGAACAATAATCTCGATAAATGTGTATGGAGTCGGACGTTTATTTCCGGTTATGTTATGCAGTTCTAGTATAGTGGGTAGTCGGTAAAAGTGGAAACCCGAACCCGGACCCGAACCGGAATTTGCCGGAAATTCGCCGAACCGGAAATTTATTTGACATATATTATGATCTTTGCGTAGCGATTTTTTCTACTAACGTTTATGCATTTGATGTATAAATTAATTCTATCTCATGTATGAAAAGATTTCTGTCCAAACATCTCTACCAAAGATAAAATTAAGGTTTATTCATTTCCACCTCGGTAAAAGTGGTAACCCGAACTCGGCAACCTATTTTTCTTTATATCTCTGTATTAAATGAATTCTTGAATGGACACTCAGACTTCGTTTGAAGAAAATTATCTTTCAAATAATAACCACAAAGATTTTTTTCAAGCTGTGTAAAACATAACGATTTATTTCATTTCTAAGCGAATAGGTGGAAAACCGAACCCGAAAGGGAGACCACTCGTTTTTTTAATAGAATGCGCAGGTAAAATGACGGAATAAAACTGTAACAACGTCGGTGGTAATAGGATTATTGTCAGAAAAAAAACCAGTAAAAATAACAAAAAGACAAACAATTAAACTTTTAAATATATAATCAAACAAACCAACAATCAAAGAAAGAAAGAAAGAAAGAAAGATTATTTAAGATAAATATTCCGCCGAATTGTATATTGTGTATGATTATGAATTACTGGAATTACTGGAAATAACAATAGAAGAAAAAAAGTTTGAAGAAATTCATAACTGGAAGCTTTCCGTACCCCTAAACTATTTTATTTCACTTTTTTATCCTACATCGATCTCAGTTTGGTGTTGTCCCTAACAGAAATTATAAGCACGCATATCGAGGCTATCTTATGATTATTTAAGCTGTCATTTAAAAATTTAAATAAATTTTCTGAATATTTCTATTGCTCTTGACAAATGAAAATTCAACTCTCCTGAAAAAACTGAGCTGTTATATTTGTTACTGTTTTGAATTAAGGAGATCAGGTTGGAATTTGAGACTAAGTCAAGTAAATGTTTTGAGAATGAATGCATATTATGTAATTTTATTGTCCAGTCTGTGACAAAAGTCGCAGAAAGCTTGACATAGTGATCGTGAACAAGGTTACGTTTTTTGTGTTCAAGTCTCAGATACTATAAGCAATAGGTCTAGTATATTCGGTGTTTGGAAGGACTGTAAGGTGTTCATGTCAAACTGGCTTGTGTCATCTGACCTTGACCTTGACCTCATTTTCAGTTACAGTGATCACAGTTTATTTTTAGAGTTTTGGTCATTTTTTCTAATACTATAAGCAATAGGTCAGCTGTATTTGGTGTATGGTAATATTCTATGATCTATATCAGTCACACAGGTTCTAACTGACATTTTCACAGTTCATTGCTCAGTGTTAAGTCTTTGTGTTTTGGTAAGTTTTTCTTAAACTATAAGCAATAAATCAACTATATTTGTTGTATGGAAGAATTGTTAGCTGTATATGCCTGCCTGGCAATGTTCATCTGACCTTGACCTCATTTGCATGGTTCATTGGTCAATTTTAAGTTTTCTTGGTCAATGTTAAGTTTGTGTGACAGTTGAAATAAAGCTGTATATTTAGGACTATCAACATAATATCAATGAATAGTGAAGAAGGCGAGACATTTCAGCGCACACACTGTTCTTTTATTCACATTATGTAAATGTTTTTGGCTTTGGTTCTGACCAATGCTTATTTACTAAATATATATTTATATGTGACTATTATTGTTGTTGTTACCAATAATGTAAATCAGTTGTATCTTTTATGGTATTTATGGCCCTGTAATTTGGGTGGAAAATATTCTACTCTATACTATTCTGTTACATTCTATATATAAATAGACTCTTATTTTGAACAATAGGACAACTAAATTTGGTAGAACCATGTGTAAATGTCTGTTTTGAAGGTTTTATATGTCCTTGGGTCTTTTTTTATATGGTGGAACTATTTTCTGATAGTCTATATATAAGGAATGACTGTAAGTCTTTCATGTCAGGCCAAGAGTTCAAATTACCTTGAACTAATTTTTATTGTTCATTTGAAATTGTCAGGTTGATGTGAATTGATACATCTGAGCGTATGCATTTTGTAACTTCTTAAAGGAAAAATTTTCAACTATCAGGCAAAACAACGCTCTTTCTTGCTACCCCAAAACAACCCGAAAAAAACCTTAACTTTGAAAAATCTACTAAATCTATTTCATTAATAGAATCATGTTTACTCTGCGCTATAGATCAACTTTTTTTTCAATGCATTTTTTGTTATTGTTTATATGTTTATTTGATTGAGTGAATCTTTCAATTGACATAATAACATTAACATTTTAAAATTTACTTGCGACTGTCCCAAGCCAGGAACCTGTTGTTCAGTGATTTTCGTTGGTTGTTGGGGTTCAAAGTTTTTCTCGTTGTTTTTGGTTTATAGATCAGACCTGTTTTTCGATTGACCAGAATTAAACATTTAAGTTTTAAACATCTAATATATACTGCATTTACTTGCGCCTGTCCCAAGGTAGGAACCTGTTGTTCAGTGTTTTTCGTTTGTTTTTGGTGTTCAATTTTTTTTCTCATTTTCCGTTTATATAGATCAGACTCGTTTTCCTGTTTGAACAATATTAAATATTTAAATGTATATTACTGCGTTCACGTGCGCCTGTTCCAAGTCAGTCACCTGTTGTACAGTGGTTTTTGTTTGTTGTTGATGTTCAAAGTTTTTCTCACTTTTTGTTTATAGATCAGACACGGTTTTTCTGTTTGAACACTATTAAACCTTTACATATTTAATACTGCATTTGCTTGTGCCTGTTCCAAGTCAGGCACCTGTTATTCAGTGGTTTTCGTTTGTTGATGGTGTTTTAAGTCTTTCTCGTTTTTTGTTTATAGATCAGACATGTTTTCCTGTTTGAACAGTATTAAACATTTAGACATTTAAATGTTTATAATACAGCATTTGCTTGTGCCTGTCCCAAGTCAGGCACCTGTTGTTCAGTGGTTTTCGTTTGTTGTTGGTGTCTTTCTCGTTGTTGTTGGTTTATAGATCAGACATGTTTTCCTGTTTAAATATGTTTTACGCTAGTCATAAGGGGTCCTTCATAGCTTGCTGATCGGTGTTAGCCAAAGCTCCCTGTTGAAGACCGTACTTTGACCTATACTTGCTTACTTTTTACACACAGTGACTTGATCGTAGAGATGTCTCATTGGCACTCATACCATATTTTCTTATTACTATAATCAGATGTTTCGTGTTTAAAAAAAAATCAGTATGTTACATGCAATAATTCACTCTGCTTCGAGAGACACTGATGGGTTTTGTGTAGATGAAAACCGCAAATCCCGTTTAAATTATAATATAAAAAAGAAGATGTGGTATGATTGCCAATGAGACAACTGTCCACAAAAGACCAAAATGACACAGACATTAACAACTATACGTCACCGTACGGCCTTCAACAATGAGCAAAGCCCATACCACATAGTCCGCTATAAAAAGGCCCCGATAAGACAATGTAGAACAATTCCAGCAAACGAGAAAACTAACGGCCTTATTTATGTGAAAAGAAAATGAAAAACAAATATGAAACACATAAACAAACGACAACCACTAAATTTACTGGCTCCTGACTTCGGACAGGCACATACATAATCCTTGGTTTGAGTTTTGTCTTGTGTTTGTACCACATAGAGGCTTGTATATTTTTGAAGACCATCTACTGACTTCTAAATATTTGTCGTTTTTTATTGGGCTCTTGATTTAATAAAGCATACGGTACATCTTATTTGTATTGCGGAACTCATCTCTGATCATTGCTGGTCATATGTTAATCTTAAGATGTAATAATTACAATAAGAAATAATGACATTATTTGTATTTAATATATCATTATAACAGTAACAAAAACAACTATCACAATTTAAATAGATAATCCACTAAGATGTCTACAATTATTGCAAAAAAATGAACAGTCACCAGAAAAGCTATCTTTTGTTGTGTCTTTGACACACCCGTAGTGAAACCAACAGCTGCACTGGGAACAGCAGACCATATTGTCAAACAGGTTTGGCAAATCACATTTAGCACTACAGTTTTTTTCAATATTTACAATGATGCTGGTATTTGTCCGTAATTTTAGGGACTTTCTGTTTTTCTGTCTAGGGAATGGCAGAAGCTGTTGTTTCATAAAACAATGAACCAAGTGGTCTCTCATTTCATTAACATTGAAAGTTAAATCTTTCCCTCCAGTATAGTTGTTGAAGCAGAATTCTGTGGCATATGCTATAGCAAAAACCCCACAGTCAACGCTGTTTGTCTGTTGTTGCACTGTTGACAGTTTGACGGGTATAATTTTCCCATTAGTGTGGTATATTTTTGTCATCTGGATCTGTGTTGATGCTGATACCTTTTTACGGGGATTCATGCTGTCAATAACATAAACCGTCCCATTCTTGTCTAGAACAGAGACCATCCAATGGTCATGCCCTGTATGGTGGATCTGCACTGATGGTGGTACCTGGGGTATCATATGTAGAGAATATGTCCATTGACTGTTTTTTGATAGAACAGGTGCGTAGCCAGTATACTGAAATCCGTTAACATTTGGAAACTGCTTTTTCAGTAGGTTTTGGGCAAAGTTAATTATATTGCAAGACAGTTTTCTATCACATTCTATGTCTCTTTTTTCGGTGAATGTTAACGAAATGTTATCAGATAGTTGAAGCCACAATCGTGCGGTAATGGGAGCTCTAATCGTCGGATCACAACCATTTGTCGTAAGCGGGGTATCTTTTCTCCTGAAGACATGACCGGCTATGGAAGTGGAGAATCTGGAATATCAATTTCATCAGGATCACAAATGTTTTTAACACTATCTGCGGGAGAGGCAAACGGCCTTGGAAGCGGATAATCTGGAATATCAATATTTGAATCATCAATGGTTGGACTGTCAAACTTTATTTTCTTTTTTGAAACAGGCGCTTTTGAAGGATCTGGTGTTCTTTTTAAAATTGACTTCGGAGTTAGTATTGCCATTGTTGTTTTGATTGTGGCGTTGAGCATACAAATGAAGCCTGCAGGGTTGAATCGGAATGATGGAAATGTCCGTATCACATGGTCTTGGTTGCTTACGTCCAGCTTTCTTATTTGGTCACTTCCTGGAATTTTTGTGTAGTTGTGTCAGGTTGTATATTCGCTTTTCACTTAGGTCTTCTACACCAATGCTCATTTGAACTGCCAAAATGTGGTAACATGTGGCTAAAGATGGAGAAGAACATGTTTCTTTAGGATACAGTTGTACGCTGTATTTATTCCCATTTGATCCTTCTACGACGAACGAACCGGCTTCCGGCACATGGTAGACCTTCTTTTGTCGAACAACATTCACAGCGAGAGACCGCTGTGAACAAGGTATGGTTGTTTCCTTGTTTGCTAAGTTGACATTTACAGCTGTTGGTTGAAATGTAACATCATCTGGTTCCCCTTTTGTCAATTCAGCTTTTACCAGACTGACGATTTCATTGGGATCACAAATGTCTTTTGGAATTTCTACATCAGAAGGATCTACTGATGCAGACATATGTCTCTGTTTTATGTAATAGTTGCCAGTCCCACATAATCCTCTCAGTAGTTCGTGACAATAGTAAACTTGTAGATAATGAAAGCTTAATACGGCACTGTCTATTGTTAGTTCTTTCCAGTCGTTTAGTCTCTTGATGACTGTGTTCATTCCCTCAACAATGTTATTTGTCACTCCGGAGTACGGATCATATACATTTACTGCCACTAAAACCCAACGTACACTTGATTCTAGTAGCTCATCTCTAAGGTCATCATTGAAGTAGTTGTCAAAGGGTTTGCTCCATTTTTGGGAAAGTGTATTGTACAAACTTTCAAACGCTGTGAGGTTGTCTGTTTGCATTAAAACTTTTACATCTGCTGGGTAAATTGATATGACGTCTGTCTTGCCATCATGTGTTCGTAGCCACTGTTTGACATCTCGACGAATGTGGTTCCAGCAGTGCAAAAGCTTTGCTTGAGGCACGTGTGTCTTTATGGCAGTGTTTAAGGATTTTTCTCTGTCAGTCGCAATAACAACTGTGTCTCTTTATATTAGGTACAAGTTGAACAAGTCTCTTCCAAAACCGGTCATGTACATCACCACATTTCCTATCATGTATAAGGAAGGATGCTGGTATTGTTACTCAGCCTTGAAACAGAAATGTTTGAAGACCAAAACAGACAGGTAGAAGTCCCCAATGTTAAAAGTAGTGTCATATGAAAGCAATGCAGGTTCGTCTGACTTTACCAATAACACCTTGTTGAATTCTGTTATTATATCGGGATGTGCTATAATACAAAAAAAGTCTGGAAATATGGTGATGTCGTGTCGAAGATATGGGTAACTGTATAGACAGATATCTGTAACTGTAATAGACATTTAGAGAAGGAAATCTGTTGAGTTGCGTTGTTTCTGCTTCATTCATTATCTTCGATTCATATTTCGAACCATCATTTTTTTCGGAAATAAAACTGTCCTAAATTCGTCAAAACATATTAGATCATCGAGATAAAAATATATGCCCACAAAGTTATAACAACATTAGCAAAATTCCACTGTTTATGATCTTCACACTAAATCCTTCAGATGTTGGATGTGTTATAAATAATAACTTAGTCTTAAATGCATGATTATTTATTAGTCTTTAATAGCTTTTAGCTAGCTTTCAGTACTTTACTTCCTGTTCTGTATTTACTATTTAGTGTCTGTTTGTTTTCGAGATGTACAAGGACCTTTCCACGTTCACTTTGTGTAAAATTTATTTTTATTTGTATCCACCTGATGAGTTGAGCCTTTCAAACTGATTTGTTAGCCTGCTCTTATATATGCTGTACAGTTACACCACTGTCCCAGGTTAAGGGAGGGTTTGACGCCAGCTAACATGTTTAACATCGCCATATTCTGTATATGCCTAGGCCTAATCAAAATTATGAGCCTGCAATCCAGTGGATGTCGTTTGTTGCTGTTACATATTTGCCTATCGTTATTTATTTTTTGTGTACCTAAATAAGGCCATCAGTTGACTTGTTGAATTGTGCTACATTTGTCTTTCGGGGCCTTTTATAGCGGTATGGACATAGCTCACTGTTAAAAACCGAACAGTAACATATAAGTGTTAGTTTCTGTGTCATTTGGTCTCTTGTGAAGAGTTGTCTCATTGACACTCGTACCACATTTTCCTTTTATAATATATATGTTCATGACGACAAAAAGTTCAAAAAAAATATTAGATACAGAAGATACATGTACATGTTAGTTTTGAATCAGAGGCCGTCCTGGATGAAGGTCGAAGATATTTCGACTGCCACGGGAATAGCAGATTGGATAGAGACAAAAATTAATCTTTGCCACATGCCATCTATTGACCCCTCAAATAATTGTTACAAGGGTTGTTAACGTACAAAGAGCAGGGAATTCTCTGTACACGAGGCATCTAATTTAACGTCCCAATTCTGACTGGACCTGGATACGTACTTGTGCATCCCGCACAGCAAAACGAACGCTCCACTTTGACTATGGTTTTCGTGGAGGTATCTACCAATGAATACCCTTTCTCCAATCCTCTGTCACTCTTGGGGGTCTTGAAATGTAGTGTTTTGTTACTTGTTGTTTATCAACTGATGTACGTGATATTGTGTTTTTGTGTTTTATCTATCATGTCTGTTTGTTTTGCTAAAAAAATGTTGTTAATGTTATGGAATTATATATGACTCTCGTATACAAGTGAGAGGCTTAGCTAGTAATACAACCAGGTTAAATTTACCATTTTCCACATAGGAAATGCTTGTACCAAATCAAGAATATGACAGTTGTTATCAATTCGTTTGGTGTATTTGTGTTTGAGATTTATATATATTTTTTTTCATTTGCTAAAGGACTGTCCGATTTAATTTTTTTTTATATATTTCATCTGTAATCTCCGAACTTTACCTCGCTATAAACATAAAAATTTGAGGAATCACACTTAAATATCAAAATAAACACACACAAACATATTGAATACATTTATGACATATACAAGCAGATAGTTACGGTTTCGGGGGGGGGGGGGGGGGGGTCTTTTATTTATTTTGTTAATATGTTCAAGGATTTGTATAGTGTCACTATGGCAAAACAAAACAGAAAAGCTATACAGAAAAAAGAAATAAAAATTCCGAAAACACATTAATCAACATAGGCCGAAGTTATGGTCCGAATTCGGCATAGGCTGAGTTAACGAGTAGCATCATAATCGCCCCAAAATTAAAATCCAAATGGAGTTGTCTCCCTTTCGGGTTCGGGTGAACATTTTTTTTAAATTTCCACGATAAAAAGTTTTCGGCAAAGTTGTAAAAACAATTTTAAGTAAAATATGGAAGATTATTACATTCAGGACATAAACTTACAAAGCGAATTAAAAACACTTAGGTAGAGAAGGTTTGGTTAAAGAAAAACTTTCAGGTTCGGGTTACCACTTTTACCGAGGTGGAAATGAATAAACCTTTTGTTAGTGATGTTTTGACAAAAATCTTTTCATACATGAGATAGAATTTAATTATACATCAAATGCATAAACGTTAGTAGAAAAAAACGAAACGCAAAGAGCATAAAATTCGTAAAATAGATTTCCGGTTCGGCAAATTTCCGGCAAATTCCGGTTCGGGTCCGGGTTCGGGTTACCACTTGTACCGACTACCAGTATAGTGTAAATTATAATTTCACAAAACCCATTTCAAAAAGGATTCTCTGAGGGCACTTCTCCACTGATTTGTGAACTTTTTATAGAAGAATTTGAAAGGGAAAGTAAAGACATTAACCTTCCTGTCTACATAGCCTTATTAGATGGCAAGTCAGCTTTCGATGTTGTGGTACATGCTAATTTGATCCGTCGTATGTTCCAGATAGACTTTACGGAACAATCCATACTATTACTAAATAATCTATATGAAAATGCATCTTCTCTTATCAAATGGAATAATATAATGTCAAAAGAGATGTTTACTATTGATCAAGGGGTCCGTCAAGGTGGTGCATTCAGCGCTGACTTATATAAAATCTACATTAATTCATTGCTTAACATTTTAAGAACATCAGGTCTTGGTGGGAGAGTAGGGAACATAAATTGTTGTGCTCCTGCATGTGCTGACGATGTAGAACTTGTCTCCAACAACCCTCTAGAATTACAAACCATGATAAACATTGCTTTGGATTTTAGCAAAAGGGAAGGATACTTACTACAGCCTACAAAAAACGTTATTATTCCAGTAAAAACATTTTTTATGAAATTGAAGATGGATTTTGGAAATTAAATGGAAAAAACATGCCAATTGTTTCGAACGCCTCACACATATGAATTCAAAAATCTGACAAAATTTTGCTGAATCAACAGTAAATGAAAATATAAAGAAGGCACGTAGAGCGATGTACAGTTTAATGGGTACAGGCCTCCATTGTGAGAATGGATTAGATAGTAAAACCTCAATAGCATTGATAAGAACATATATTCTGCCAATATTAACTTATGGTTTGGAAATTTTATTACCAAAAGGAAAAATACTAAATAATATATCTATTCAATATAAAAAATGGATCAAACAGATTTTGTCTTTAAATTCCAATGTAGCAGATTCTACAGTTTATACATTATCTGGTTTACTCCCTATAGAAGCTGAAATCCATGTCAAAGCCATCAATCTTTTTGGAAACATATCTAGAGCGAATTGTGATTCAATTGAATGGCAGCTAGCCGAAAGACAGTTACAGATAAAACCCCATAATAGTTGCAGCTGGTTTATTGAAGTCAAGGAATTATGTTTAAAATATGAAATTAATGACTTATATGCTTATTTAAACAATCCGTTATCAAAATTCCAATGAAAAAGGTAGTTAAATTCAAAATTCATAACTATTGGACATCTAAAATTTCTGATGAGTCAAAATGTTACTCAACTCTTTAATTCATGGACCATAAATATAATATTGGATCAGTACATCCTTTAGCTATATCAGTTAGTGCAAATCTAAAGGACATCAGAACAATTCCTGTGCGTCTTAAAATTTCAACTGGGAACTATATCCTACAAACCCATAAGGCATCATCTTCAAAGAATAATTATATAAGCCCAACTTGTAAACTCTGTAGTAAAGCAGATGAAACTGTGGAACATTTTATTCTATTGTGTGAAAAGTTAGAAGAGGCAAGAACACCAATTTTGTCAAAGATCTTAGATAATGGAAGCCTGATCCTAGCCAAAGTGGCAACTTCGTTTCCAATTGATCTTATCCAACTAATCATCAATCCGTTCTGTTATGTAGACATTAATGCAAACAGAGCTGTTTTTGAGGAAACCAGTAACATATTGGAACCCCTGTGTAGACAGTTGCTTTATAATTTGCATAACAAACGCTATGCTTTATTAGCTAATATAGATAAGCAAGGCAGTAGAAAATCTAACTTCTAATTGCTTAAATAGTGTAGTATAGAAAGCTTGGCCTTGCAAGTACATAACGGGCACATATGGTCCCAGATTGAGTTGTTTTTAAATTCAAAGAACAATTAGTTTTTAATTCTATCAAAGATTTTTCTTATATTGTATTTGTGTATGTATCATAAATTCTTGAGGTGACGGAAATTTGTATATATAAAGTGATGCGCGTTGTATTGTGATATTGTGTATTGACATTTTCCTCTGTGTGAATGGAGGTGTGCCTTGATTGGCAGAACTACGATTACAGAATACAGAATACAGTTGACTAGTAATAAACATTGTAACATAACACATGTTTTCTATTGAAAGAAGATACAAGTATTTTAATTAAATCAATAATAAATATATCGAATATCAGTGGTAATTTACTTTTTAAAATTGATTAAAACTGTTCATGGAAAATAACTGCAAGTTGTTAATTACCGTGTCATAGTTTGGTTTACTAGTGATTAAAAATCAATAGGATTAAGTACCATGAGTACTGGGATATTGCCCGTAGGTAATATTGTTTATGACAGGAACATTTATTTTCATACCTTTTACTTATATGACGGTTTATTATAGATTCAGATTCAGATTCAATAGTTTATTAAAGTCTCACCACATACAACATGATTAAAACGAGATACAATTATAAAATTAATTATACAGTAAACATAGTTAAAACAATTAAATACATGTATGTGCCATTCATAAAAGAATTATGAGTGACTATTAAAATACAAATAATACTTATTCATTTTATAAAATACTACAAATACAGTAGTTAATGATATAAAATACTGTTTCTCCTTGTTAAAATGTTATTGCAGGTTTTGGCAACAATATTACAAATATTGGTATTTTTAAACATATATATAAATTTTTCTTCATCAGACAAGTATCGTGATTAGGGAAATGGGCTTTCAATCATTAAGTTTTGATTGCCTTATATAATCCCGACAAGCATTTATAAATTGTAAAACAAACAAATAATAAGTTGTCTTTGTCCATTATTGTAATAGAAGTTTTCAATGAACACTTTAACCTAAAATGACCAAGCGAGGATTTTGACAATTCAAAACTTTTTAAATGCTTTTTTGTTTGTTTTATTATTTATCAAACCAATGGAGTCATATGATCTCCTAAATCAAAAAGAAATCCAAGAATTACGGAACTGATTTTTTTTCTTTTGTATTCAGCGATCCGCGAATTTACGTATACCACAAAACGTTTTTTTTTCTCTATCCACGAAAATTGATACCCACGAAAACAAATGAATCCACAGTATATGAAGTTAGCCATATTATACCGACATGTTGATTATAGATAATTTGATAGGAGTTATATATGGGACTTTGACCCTTTTGTACACTGACTGAATGACACCTTGTTGATATTGATATTGACTCTACTAAATGTTATACTCCTCTTTGATATCGTTTGACACCAAGCTATGACACCAAGCTCTCAAACTTGATAGGATTGTGTTTGCCATCCTGGGTAGTTGAACATACTATACCACCATGTTTGTGCAACTCTTATTTATTGGGAGTTATGGGACTTTGACTTTTTTTTTATATATATATAAATATATATGTATACCACAATGACACCATGTTTGGCCCTTTGAAATTACAGCTCAAAAAACACTTTATAATGTAAGCTACGATTCGTTGTACAACTTTAAACTTGCACACAATTTAATCCTTATGCAAAGTTTAATTACACGAATTAAAAATTACTATTGTACATAGACACGATAAAGAATAATGTTTTGAAGCATACAAAATTATCAGATATCGAACTATTTATTTATAGGCTGTAAGTCGACTGGGAGGTCAAACACTGTATAAAGAGTGTCAAGAGTTAAAGGTAAAACTCTTAGACCAGTCTAATCGGGAAATTATGTTGGAAATCAAACAATCACTGGAAGAGTTGAAAGAACTGAAACTTACAGTGGATAATTTGGGAATGGAACACTCTAGAGTGACAGAAAATCTTAGAGAGTTACAGACTTCCCACAATACTTTACAAACAGAATACTCAAAAGTTATGGAAATTGTGAAAGATCCAATACGAGAGAACATCAAAGGTACATTATATTTATTGATACAGATAAAAGTAGACTATCAATTGACAGGGTAAATATTTACAAATTCTTCAATTTCTCATATATTTGGCAATGTTTTAATCCTATACGTCACGTATATTGATCGAAACATATATCAATATTCCCTACAGAAATTGAGGTAATGTGATTTTATTATAAAACTTTTTCCCGAGATGGCATGGCCAACTGAAGTGACATGGATATACACAATTTTGATAACACCTAGGAACATAAACTGGACAATTCAAATCTTGTATACAGATGTATAATGGCCTCAAGTTTCCATCTTAATATATTGTTCGTTGTTCTTGATCTCATTTTCTTGGTTAAGTGACTGAAACATAGACTATATTCTTCATTACAAACAGAACTTAAATTTAAACTGACCATAAGCATGATACACACTTGGCTGATACACACACACCTGATGTTTGTCTCGCCTGAGAAGAAAGTCGCAGTATGGGAGACTTGGGTATGGAAATCCTGTGGGATCTACGGCATAAACTATTTGTTTAAAGCTTCATATTTCAGAATTTAAAAGACCTGGATGCTTCATACCTCATTTCCATGGTTGCGTGACTGCTTGAGAAAAAGAATTACAGTTTTCTTTTTAAGTGAAATACTCACTTATTATGAGTATAAGAATAACTATATTTGGTATTTGGATTCTTGCAACGTATACATGTCCGTCAGGTAGGGTTCCCCTGACCTCGACCTTATTCTATGTATCAAGGTTGTGGTTTGATCTGTTTTTCATGGTTCATTAGACAATTTTAAGTTTGTATGGTTTGGTTTATTTATCAGATATTATAAGCAATATATCAGTTTTATTTATTGAATGGAACAATCTTGAGGTGTACATATCTGTCTGGTACGGTTCATATGACCTGATCTCATTTTCATAGTACATTGTTAATGGTAAGATGATGAGATACTAGTAGTAAACCCTTCATAGTACAGACTTTCAACATGAGTTCAATGATAAGTAAAATAGGCGAGACATTTCAGTGTGTGCACTCTTGTTTCTATTATTAAGAGTAATACTATCATTCTATTTGGTATATACAATCCTTTTTAGGTATACATGTCCATGAGACAGGGTTTATCTCACCTTGACCTCAGATTTAACAGAATCTAGGCTAACCTATAAGGGACATGTAACCTTGGATTATACACATGTAACCTTGGCATACACATAAAACCTTGGCATACACATGTAAAATTGTGTGCATAGTCAGATCTCAGTAGGGTCATTATCCTTTATTCACCTCAAACTGATGTACTCAAATATAGTAAGTAAATAAAAAAGTCTTTGCTGTGATATTGGATACGTTTCAATTTTTAACAAGTGACTGAGCTTAACCATTTGTCATGTTTGTGCTTATTCAAAGAGCAGAGCATCATTAGATAAATTTGTAAAACCTATGGAGTTATTAAATGTATGCAAAGTACTAAATTTTAAAATAATGTATTCATTGTTATTGTGTGAAAAAAAGGATTTATTACCAACAGAAGCTGCATTACAAGGGGCTTTTTAGGGTATGCTCAATTACTGAAAAATAAATATCACTTTGGACCCCGAAAATTTCACCACACATGTGCAAATGTCTCAGCTTCGAAACAAGCCATCATACATATATAATTACATTAGATGTATGTTTCATTAAAATACTTTATTCTGATTGGCTAACTGCAAATCACGTGTTATTCCTTAAGCAATTGCATCACTCAATAAAACTTATCATTCATGATAACATGGGGTCCCACAATAAAGTGCACAGTTAAATTAAAATAAAAAAAATTATAAAATTCGTGTTTTCATGATCATAGCTAAAAGCTGTAATTATAAGTATTGAATGCTTCTTTTTGTAACTTCATAGGGTTGTAAAAGCGTTCACCATGCGCACATTTTTGTACTTCGGTCAACGCTTTTACACCCCAATATATAAAGTTCCAAAAAGAAGCATTAAATTCTTAAATGCAAGTTTGCCATATGTGCAGAGGAATTGAGTAAAAATCTACCATTATCGCCTTCCAGAAATGAATTGTGCATATTGAACAAGTAGGCCAATAACACAGCTTTGTCCTCGCCAAAACTTTTTTCACTTTGTATAAAGGTGTATAACTGTATCATTATATGACGCTGTTGTGTTATGACCTTAATGTGACCTTGACCTTTAACCTGATGGTCAAATTAGTTGATTTTTCCGAATATTTTTTTATTTGGCGTTTCATATTTAGTATAAGGTTTCACCAATGAGTCCACACCATGATGAATCATCATTCAATTCAAGATCAAATACTCAAGTATGTTCAGAGGAACCCCAAATCATGTATTTTAATGATTTATTTTACAATTTGTTATAATTTTTATAGAACTGATCCTTGGTTAACCAAGACAATATGTTAGTGTCTTACTAATAAGTATATTTTTTGAGGGGTTATTTTTCAATTTCGATTGTATCAAGACAAGTAGATTTGATATGATGGCCAATGAGACAAATATCGACAAAAGGACAGGCAGGTATACAACCACTGGTCAGCATCCAGACATCAACAATGAGTACAACAGATATTGTATAGCAAATTGTGTAGTAAGGTATGAAAGGTTTTGAGATAACAAAATGTGAAACAACTTACAACATAGACTTATTTCACCATTTTATATCTGTTTTAAATGATTATAATTAATTCATATGAATAGTAAGTTTTTTATGCCCGGCCATAATGGAGGGGGCATTAAGTTTTACCCTTGTCCGTACGTATGTATGTACGTCCGTCCGTACGTCCATACGTCCCAAAGTTGGTTTTCGTTCTCTAATTCTGGTTTGCCAAATGTTACCAAATGTTATAAAACTTTTACACAATGATTATTACCTCAAAACACAGATCAAGTTTGAATTTTGGAGGCGTCACTTTAACCGTTCTAGAGTTATGCCCTTCACAAATGGAGAAATTGCAATTTTTTTCGTTTCCGTTCACTAACTGTAGTTTGCCTCGACTAAATGTTATGAAATTTATACACAATGCTTATTACTACAAAATACAGATCAAGTTTGAATTTTGGTAGTGTCACTTAAACCGTTCTAGAGTTGTGCTGCTTTAGTTTCTGCTCTCTAACTTATGTTTGCCTCAACCAAATGTTATGAAACTTATACACAATGCTTATTTCAACAAAATACAGATCAAATTTGGTTTTTGGTGGTGTAACTTTTACTGTTCTAGAGTTATGCCACTTACAAAAGGAAAAATTGCTGAATTTTTCGTTTCAGTTCTCTAACTTAGTTTGCCTCAACAAAATGTTACGAAACTTATACACAATACTTATTACTACAAAACTCAGATCAATAACAAATTTGGGTAGCATCACTTTTACTGTTCTTCAGTTATGTCCCTTTATAACTTTATATGATATGCAAGCGGGGGCATCATCTGTGTCCCATGGACACATTCCCCATTTATTTTATTTCTAATTAGCTACACTTAATATATTTTTCAGAGCTGATAAAAAAACAAATAGAAGACTGGGAAAAGAAAGATAAGATGTTCGTGTCTACAAGAGCTAGTGATTATGTAATGAAACAGTTACAGGACAACAGTTGTTTGACTTTAACCGCCCCATCAGGAGTTGGAAAATCATTTATTGCAAGACACACAGCACTTCTTTTAAAGAAGGGAGGATACAATATAATACCAGTGTACTCACCAACAGACATTAGAGATTATTATCAGCCTGGTAAACAGACCGTCTTCATTGTAGATGATATTTGTGGAAATTTCATTGCCAACCAACAACAGATTGATAACTGGAAACAACTGTTACCTGTGATTAAAACAATAATGGCAGACAAATGTTGTAAGATTATTGTATCTTGTAGATTACAAGTCTATAAAGATGAAAAGTTTAATATATTATCACCTTTTAAATCCTATGAATGTAATTTAATATCAGATAAGTTATGTCTTACATCTGTAGAGAAAAAAAATATAGCCAAAACCTATATTGGTACAAGCATGACAGACATTGATGATTCATCTTTTAAATGTGATTTTTTCCCACTCTTATGTTCCTTATATCACGAAAAAGAAGATGTTGATGTCAAAGAGTTTTTCAAAAATCCTTTTCATGTTTATAAACGTGAGCTAGACAGGTTAAGTGAGCATGGTTATGAAGGCAACTATAAAATATGTAGTCTTGCTTTATGTGTTCTCTTTAATAATCAGCTGAAAGAGAAATGGTTCCAGGATAAAGTTACAAATGAACAACGAAATATTATAGAAGACACATGTGAGGCTTGTAAATTGAACCGAGGTTCATCGAAAGCAAAAGTAAAAGAGGCTATGGACACTCTAGATGGTACATTTATATGTAAACATAATGGCATTTATATAACTCTACATGATAAACTATTTGACTTTCTTGCTCATTACTTTGGTCAGAGAATGATTGAATGTTTGATAGACCATGGTGATAGTGGTTTAGTACATGAACGTTTTATCTGGCAGATGTCACCAGATGACAAGAACAGTAATATAGACTTCATTATAGAAATACCAGATGATTATTTAGAATCATATTTGGAAAGGTTTATAAAGGACTGGTCAGTAGGAAAGGTGTCATTCGTATTTAGTAACAATAATATGAAAGTATCATCATTCAGACAAAAGTTATTACAGTACTTACAAGAACTAGATAAACCACAACAAGTAATATTAGCTAGTACCAAGGATACAGTGAGACCTAAAGAGGAGTATGGATCAGGTAATACTCCACTGATATGTACTTGTTATGATGGTTATACTAATATAGTACAGTGGTTGTTACATAATGATGTGGATGTGGATCAGTGTAGAGATGATGGGATTACTGGAATGTACATGGCAAGTCAGCAAGGACATACTTATATAGTAAAGTTACTGTTAGAGAAGGATCCTAATGATGATCTATGTCACAAGAATGGCTGTAGTCCTTTGTTAGCGGCAAGTCAGAATGGGCATACCGATGTAGTAAAGTTACTGTTAGAGAAGAATCCTAATGTTGATCTATGTGACAATGATGGTTGTAGTCCTTTGTTAGCGGCAAGTCAGAATGGACATACTAATATAGTAAAGTTACTGTTAGAGAAGGATCCTAATGATGATCTATGTCACAAGAATGGCTGTAGTCCTTTGTACATTGCAAGTTGTAATGGACATACTGATATAGTAAAGTTACTGTTAGAGAAGGATCCTAATGTTGATTTATGTAACAAGGATGGCTATAGTCCTCTGTACTGGGCAAGTACTAATGGACATACCGATATAGTAAAGTTACTGTTAGAGAAGGATCCTAATGTTGATTTATGTGACCAGTATGGCTGGACTCAACTGTTCCTGGCAAGTTTGGATGGATATACTGATATAGTAAAGTTATTGTTAGAGAGGAATCCTACTGTTGATCAAGAAAGATTTTACACCACTGATCCGTGCATGTTGAAGGCCGTACTTTAACCTATAATGGTTTAATTTTTAAATTGTTATTTGGATGGAGAGTTGTCTCATTGGCACTCACACCACATCTTCCTATATCTATGTATCCGTAACTACATCCGTATAGTACAGCTGTTTATTAAACATAAACCCAACATTGATGCACAGACCTGTGATGGAAGTAATGCTTTATATTTCAGTGCAGTAAGGTTTATAAAGGACTGGTCAGTAGGAAAGGTGTCAGCTGTATTCAGTAACAATAATATAAAAGTATCATCATTCAGACAACAGTTAATACAGTACTTACTACAACTAGACAAATCACAACAAGTAATATTAGCCAGTACCAAGGATACAGTGGTACCAAAGGAGGACTGTGGGTCGGGTAATACTCCTCTTGTACTTACCTGTTATTATGGTTATACTGATATGGTACAGTGGTTGTTACATAATGATGTAGATGTAAATCAGTGTAGGAATGATGGGGTTACTGGACTAAGCATGGCAAGTAAGGAAGAACATACTGATATAGTAAAGTTACTGTTAGAGAAGGATCCTAATGTTGATATATGTAACAAGAATGGCTGCAGTCCTCTGTTCGTGGCAAGTCTTCAGGGGGATACTGATATAGTAAAGTTACTGTTAGAGAGGAATCCTAATGTTGATCTATGTGACAAGGATGGCTTTAGTCCTCTGTTATTGGCAAGTATAAAAGGACATACTGATATAGTAAAGTTACTATTAGAGAGAAATCCTAATGTTGATCTGTGTGACAAGGATGGCCATAGTCCTCTGTTCATGGCAAGTCAGGAAGGACATACTGATATAGTAAAGTTACTTTTAAAGAAGGATCCTAATGTGGACCTATATAACACTAAGGGAGCAACGTCACTAATACAATCTTGTTTAAGTAACAACACCAGTATAGTCCAGCTTTTAGTTAAACATAAACAAGACATTAATTCCCAGGCTTTGTTTGGTTTTACTGCTTTATTGTTTAGTGTACAGAATGAAAATGTAGAGATAACGAAGTTACTATTAGAGAACAATGCTGACTGTTAGATCTGTGCCCAGAGTAAACAGTCTATAGAAGATACAATGGATAGTCACCCACAGTTCACATTAGACCTATTAAAACAAGGCTTGTGTTATGGCTTTGTATATAATAAATCATCACATGTAGCAGATTTGGCCAAAACTAAGTCAGGATATTATTTCTTAGATGTAATAGCTGGTTCTTCTCCATTACACTTTGCATGTTTTGGGGGTAATATAGGTATAGTCAGTTGTCTTCTGGACCATGATGCTAACATCAACATGACAAAAGTAGATGGAACCTCACCATTATTTTTTGCATGTGAATTAGGACATGAATATATTGTACGTTTATTGTTAGATAAAGAGCAGATACACAGATATGTAGACTTGATGGGGCATCTCCATTAACCATTGCAACAGATAATGGACATGCATCTATAGTAATGATGTTAAAAATCACACAAAGAAAGAAGAAAGTTAAACTTTCTTCTTAACTCTTGTTCTTTTGTCAGTGGTTCTTTGTGACATGTTAAAAAAACCTACAAGGGATGTTAAATGTCTTTTTTTAAACTCTTGTTCTTTAGTCGGTGGTTTGTTATGATATGTAACTATCATGCAGCAGATGACAAAACACCCTTTTTATTTTCTTGTTTTTAGGTGTTTGTTTAGTATGTTTGGTATTTACTGAAATTCATCCCATCATATTCTCTCTATTTCTACACATGCAGTTAAGCTTCACATTACGTGAATATATATCTTAATTGTATTACAAGGAATAGAAGAAACATTTTAGATTCAAATGCAGTAAACATATTTTGTTGATGCCAATGAATAAAACTGTACCACACTTAGTACACATTGTATTTCTATTGTTACTTAGTATTCTTTTTAATTACTTCATTGTTTTCTAAATTCACATTTCTTTCTGCCTGATTAGCCAGGTCATTTTTTTGTCTTATTTAGTGTAACAATATTCAATTCAGAAAACAAATAAATAAATACGTACTTCAATACAATACAGGTATTTGGAAACAAGTGATAAGTCACTTGTAAAACTCTTTTTGAATGGCGAAATTAATTACAATGGACAGACAAATTTACAATCATATCATTGCCTAATTTGCTTCTCATGTTAAACATTCATCATTTTACTGTATTATTGGTAGGATAGGTGTAGTCGATTGTCTTCTGAACCACAATGCTAACATCAACATGACAAAAGAAGATGGAACAACACCATTATTTTTTGCATATGAAGTGGGACATGAGCATATTGTATGTTTATTGTTAGATGGTGCAGTTATATATAGCGGTATGGGCTTTGCTCATTGTTGAAGGTCGTATTGTGACCTATAGTTGTTAATTTCTTTGTCATTTGGTCTCTTGTGAAGAGTTGTTTCATTGGCAATCATACCATATTTTCTTTTTGTATGTATACAAATATATTATATTACATTTTATTTGTATTGTTATGTAAAGTCGTGTTTTCTCTTGTGTAACATTTTACTGATTGTATGACATACTTTTATGTACTGTATACAAATATAGCCTACCATTTTATTTGTATTGCTACAATTGTTCGTGTTTTATGTACTGTATACAAATATAGAGCTACCATTTTATTTGTATTGTTATAAATTTTTGTTCATGTTTTTTCTTGTGTATGTATTCCTTTCCATATTTTTGCCACTGTGATTTTTGCTTACATGACAAATCCCTATATTGTTTGTTTTGTTTGGATGTTGGGGTACTGTATAATTGCAAGATAAATATGTTGTATTTAATTTGTTAATAGAACTAATTATTATGACACGTAATAACCATACATTCTAAAGAAGAAAAAACAGTGATCTATATATATGCTAAAGAAATAATATTGTATTACAGCAGGCCTGACAGGCCATGTAAGATCTGTCATCACTTTGGGTCCATTGTCTGTTTGTCTTTCCGTCTATTGCTTTTAAGCTTTTGAAAGATGATTTTATTTGAAACCTTGAATGAGTTTTTACTTAATTTTGTATGCATTTTTATACGACCACAAAAAAATTTGTGGTCGTATAATGGTATGACCTCGTCATAGTCCGAAGAATTTTAATTACCTCCCTTACACTGCTGTTAACTTATGTATAAACAATTTTTGTATTGTTTTGAGGTGATTAGCTGTCAATTCATTTTTAGAAGTTACTATTTTAATAATTCTAAAATTGCTGATTAAGGTAAATTAATTTTAGCTATGATTATGTATGTCATTTTCTATTTCAAGACTTTTATGATGTATTTAAATGGGTTATTATGGTTGCAAACTCTGTTAGTCTGTGTCAGAAACCTATTATGTGTCAAATATTGAATTACAATCCAAATTCAGACCTGTATCAAGCACGAATATTGTGTCCATTTTTGCCCAACTGTTCAGGGTTCTCTGTGGTCGTATCCAGCTGCGCTCGGCGAAGCAATTTATTCCTTCGGGTTAAACATTCAAAATTTATTTTCAGCCAACCCCCCCAAAAACATTTAGGTTTTCAATAAATTATCTGTTGGTATATGTCTTGCTCATTTTGATCATCTTTATATCTATAAAATCAATAGACATTTTCGTATGATTGATTTAAAGATTTTTTTTTCTTATGTAACTTTTAGTCTTTGTATTGGTGAAATAGTACTGACAAAGATAATACTAAATATATTGTTTTTGTTTCACGTCTTATGACTAGCTGGGTATTAAACATGATTGAAACTCTCAAAAAGGATCAGAGGCAAAATTGCACTAAAAATAATGATTAAAGCAGGAAAGACTTTTCAGTGTGTGCACTCTTGTTTCAAATTCTTTTATCTCTCCTGGAAGTTATAAAAGTAATAGATTGAATGCTGTGTATAACCACCCTGCTTCAAAAAATGTATGATACTTACTTGCTTTGCCAGTTTTTTTTACCATTTTGTAGTAACCTCATAAAGTTTTAACATGGCAGCTAACAGCATTTTTAAGTCACTATCTTATGTCCATGTTTTCAAAAATTGAAGGGGCTGTTTCAAAAAAAATCTTACTGCAAGAATTGTTTGTAAGTTATTTACTGAAATGTTCATGACTGAACAGTATTTTTTCTCTTTCGAATTTTTGTGAAATTTGTCCTAATTTTTAGCTCACCTGTCCCGAAGGGACAAGTGAGCTTATGCCATCACTTGGCGTCCGTCGTCGTCTGTCGTCTGTCGTCGTAAACTATTTAAAGAATCTTCTCCTCTGAAACTACTAGGCCAAATACTTCCAAACTTTAATTGAATGTTCCTTAGGGTATTTAGTTTGTAAATTGTATCCGAAGTTATGATCTATCAACAAACATGGTCGCCATTGCTAAAAATAGAACATAGGGGTCAAATGCAGTTTTTGGCTTATAACTCAAAAACCAAAGCATTTAGAGCAAATCTGAAATGGGGTAATATTGTTTATCAGGTCAAGATCTATCTGCCCTGAAATTTTCAGATGAATCAGACAACCTGTTGTTGGGTTGCTGCCCCTGAATTGGTAATTTTAAGGAAATTTTGCTGTTTTTGGTTATTATCTTGAATATTATTATAGAAAGAGATAAACTGTAAACAGGAATAATGTTCAGCAAAGTAAGATTTACAAATAAGTCAACATGACGGAAATGGTCAGTTGACCCCTTAAGGAGTTATTGCCCTTTATAGTCAATTTTTAACCATTTTTTGTAAATCTTAGTAATCTTTTACAAAAATCTTCTCCTCTGAAACTACTGGGCCAAATACTTCTAAACTTTAACTGAATGTTCCTTAGGGTATATAGTTTGTAAATTGTATCCGAAGTTATGATCTATCAACAAACATGGTCGCCATTGCTAAAAATAGAACATAGGGGTCAAATGCAGTTTTTGGCTTATAACTCAAAAACCAAAGCATTTAGAGCAAATCTGACGTTGGGTAATATTGATTATCAGGTCAAGATCTATCTTCGCTGAAATTTTCAGATGAATCAAACAACCTGTTGTTGGGTTGCTGCCCCTGAATTGATAATTTTAAGGAAATTTTGCTGTTTTTGTTTATTATATTGAATATAATTATAGATAGAAAAAAAACTGTAAACAGCAATAATGTTCAGCAAAGTAAGATCTTCAATTAAGTCAATTTGACCAAAATTGTCAATTGACCCCTTAAGGAGTTATTGCCCTTTAAAGACTTTTTTCACAATTTGTTCATCATGTTGACTTTAAAAAATCTTCTCCTTTGAAACTGCTGTATCAATTTCAGCCAAACTTAGGCTTAATGAGTTTCAGAGTATCTAGTATAAATTTTATATTTTATTTCCTTGTATGTCAAGAAACATAGCTCCTATGGCTAAAATAGAACATAGGAGAAAATGATTATTTTTTTTGGCTTTTGAAGAAAATAGGACGATCCAAAAAACATTTAAATAAATTGAAAAGCCAAAATAATCATTGATGAGAGATTTAACCAAAAGAATTAAGGTGAGCGATTCAGCCTCTTGTTAACATTGCAGAGTAATGCATCTATAAAACAAAAGTTTCAATACGACAGCTTCTGGTGCAGTAAAATATGTACCAATACTATGACAGTTTTAGATAAATTCCCCTGGTAAATAAATGTTCAACCTCACAGTTTTACTGTCTAGAGATGCCATGTAATCAACGCAAACTCAAGTTTATTATAGTTAATTAACTCCTTGTAAGTTACAGCAAAATCAATCTATATATTGTCATAAGTCTCAAGTAATAGAATTAAGAATTTCCAGTAACAATTATTTTTCCATTTATTACTGTTTGAATTATATATTGTAATATAGAAATATATTTTGATGATATGAAAATAATCATAATAAAATCATTTATCAGTATTTTATGTATTTTTATTCACTTAAATATATGTTAATTTGTTGACAAGACAACTGCTGATAGTTATTGTCTTCTACGTTTGGGTTTGAACAGTATTCAATGTGAATATGATAGATTTGGAGAATGCATTCATCATTTTGTCTTTACAGTTTACATTTCATAATGACAAATTGTGCAATTAACATGACTGAGTAGTGCAACCAACTTTTATACAAACAAAGCAAGTAGGCCAAACAAACCTTTTACTTGTTAGCATTAGGCTCACAGATGACGGAGTAGTGCAACCAACTTTGATAGAAACAAAGCAAGTAGGCCAAACAAACCTTTTACTTGCTAGCATTAGGCTAACAGATGACGGAGTAGTGCAACCAACTTTTATACAAACAAAGCAAGTAGGCCAAACAAACCTTTACTTGCTAGCATTAGGATAACAGCTTTAACTACAAAAGTCAACTTGGCTTTATTATATTCGTATCATAAAAGATGTCTGGGAGTCAGCTTTCCAGTTTTCTTAGGGAAAGAATATTTCAATCCAAAATGATTATTTCACACAACTTGTTTTGATATTTCTCCGTTGGAAAAACTGTACTGATTTTAGGATTAATAGGTCATGTTACAGTGTCTGTAAATCTACTGAAAGTTTTGAGGCCTATATTGAGTTTTAGGTAACTAATATAAAGATATGGAGATGTGATATGATTGCCAAAGAGACTTATACCATAGAGACCAAAATTATATGTCATCAACTATAGGTCACCATAAGGCCTTCAACAATTAGTAAAACCTATAACTGTCGTAAGCTGTTTAAGGCTCAGACATAAAAAAAACTATGTTATATTTCAAACACGTGTTAATGCCTCACCAGCTTTACTGACCATTGATTTTATGTTGAAAGTCTTAAAGATAAAGGTTTAACTAAAAAAATCACAGAAACTCAGGTCAAATAAATGCCGTCAAACAGACATATACACCTTACAATTTTGTTATACACAAAATAAAACTGACCTATTGCTTATGATAATTGAGAGACAGACAAAACAAAAAACACTTAACATTTACCAATGAACCATGAAAATGAGGGCAAGGTCAGATGATACTTGCCAGACAGACATATACACCTTACAACCATTCCATACACCAAATATAGTTGACCTATTGCTTACAGTACTGGAAAAACAGACCAAACCACAAAAACTTAACATTGGCCAATGAACCGTAAAAATGAGGTAAAGGTCAGATAATAACTGCCAGACAGACATTTACACCTTACAACAATTCCATACACCAAATATAGTTAACCTGTTGCTTATAGTACTTGAAAAACAGATCAAAACACAAAAACTTAACATTAAACCAATGAACCATGACAATGAGGTCAAGGTCAGATGAAAACTGCAAGTCTGACATGTACCCATTACAGTTATTCCATACACCAAATATAGTTAACCTACCGATTATAGTATTTGAGAAACGGACCTAATCACGTAACTTTAACCTTGATCACTGATCCATGAAACAAGGTCGATGTCAGGTGAACCCTATCTGACGGACATGTAGACGATGTAAGGAACCCATATACCAAATATGGTTATCCTATTACTTATAATAAGTGAAAAATTCACATGACAAAAACACTCAAATTTGTTTTCAATCAGTCGCTGAACCATTAAAATGGGGGTCAAGGACATTGGACATATGACAGACAGGAACTTCGTATCATAAGGTATCTACATAAAAGATATGAAGCATCCAGGTCTTGTACCTTCTAAAATATAAAGCTTTACACATATAGTTTACACCACCGGATAGTAATACATATGTCTCGCATACTGCGACGAATGTCGACGGCGAAACAAAAACTTAACGGCCTAATGTATGTACAAGTCCAAAGCCATAAGGCACAGCCAACTGAAATTGTGGCAATATTAATTGTTTCCTGATGCTATTTATAAATCAAATGTCCTATATTCACGAAAATGTGGGAAAGGTTTTGCTTCAGGACAATATATATTGAGTAATGAATAACCTATCTGGGGTGTAAAATTTCTTTTTGAGAGATAAAAATCCCTAGTATTTTAAAGATCAATTATTAATTTTACAGTGGTTATCAATAGACTGAAATAATTGGTGGTGTATTATTTTCCTGAAGGTCTCAGTGTAACTTTCAAATGAAGAACAACAAAACAAATCCAAATTTGATTTTGTTTGTGTCGAGTGGACATGACATATGATATAAGAACCACATATTGTAGTCTAGTGGTAGTGTGCTTGCCTTCGAGTGTGGGAGGACGTGAGGTCGAGCCAAAACAGGTTCAAAGACTTGAAATGTGCTGTTCTCGGCTATGCGTGGAGCATATAGAAGTAAGAGCTCTAATCAAGAACAATGTGTGCATGTAATATATGTTTCTGTGGACTATAACCATGTGAACTAGCATTGGTTTCTTACTCGATTTGTCTCTAATTTTTCTGGGTCCTTTTTGTCGGACCTGTTGTCACGGAAGCGAAAAAGCGATCATACTCTCTGTCGTCAGCGTCATCAGTCTGTTGTTTAAATATAAAAAAAAGAAGATGTATGATTTCCAATGCGACAACTACCCACCAGAGAACAAATGAAGTAGATGTAATCAACAATAAGTCGCCGTTCAGCTTCAACAATTAGTAAAAACTAAACCGTATAGTTAGTTATTAATAATGGCCCCGATATGACAAAATGGTACAATTCTAACGAGAAAACTAATGACATGATTTATGAACAAAACAATGAACTTAGACAGATGCTTCTTCATGATCAACAGACAGTAGCCAGTGCAAAATTTCAATTTCATTTTCATTCGTTCATATTTTACATTACAATTTTGAATTTTCAAATATATTTATCTACAGTTCACGTGTATCACTGAAGAGACAATGATTGTCGAATTGCGGATGTGCTGCATATAATTTGAACATTAATGTGGTGTTAGCAGGGTCAGAGTCATTGTATAAACATATGATATTTTTGATATTCGTGTAATACTTGCCACTGGATGTTAAACCTAAATCCCCTCTCCTGTCTGTCTACATAGAATACAGACCTCATTGTTTACTGCACCCGAAGTTATTTTACATTTATGTGCATCGTGGTTGTCTAGGTGTTTGTATCGTTTTGCCATGCTACAGTGTGATTGTGGAGCTAAATTATGATGGTAAAAATATTTGACATTAGTCAGATTTTTTTTTTTCATATCACTCTATGACTTTTTTCTTTTTTTAAATTCACAGTTGTGACGTGATTGTCAGTTTGCAAATAAATCTGCTCAAATTAGAGCTAGGGGTGAGAGTATTTTTTCTACATGCCGAAAACCTCGCTTTTACTTTGAGCAATACGATAGCTAGTTTAGTGCATTTTGTGTTTTTGTTGTTCATGTACTGATTTTATGTCATTCAAGAAAACACCGTATCCTTTCTTTTCTGCTAATATCATGTGACATTATTTATATAAAGTTAAGGTTGATTGACGTGTTAAAAGGTTATGTTTGTTATATCACTCCACGGATCGAAATTAAAAAAAAAGAGAATTGAGATTAAAAAAAACTAGATTTAAACCAACACATATACATTTGCCCGTGCCACCACAGGAAGTTGGTTAGTGGTTGTCTTGTGTGATATATATTTTATTGCGATTGCTTTGTGGTGTACTGACGTTAGATCTTAATGCGTTTGATATTTGGTGTTTAGGTATTGACGGTTGTTACTTGGTAGAATTAACGGTTGTCATCTGGTGTAAATATTGACGGTTGTTATTTGGTGTAGTAGGATTTAACGGTTGTCATTTGGTGTAGTAAGAATTGACGGTTGTCATCTGGTGTAGTTGGTATTGACGGTTGTCATCTGGTGTAGTAGGTATTGACGGTTGTTATTTGGTGTAGTAGGTATTGACGGTTGTTATTTGGTGTAGTAGGTATTGACGGTTCTTATTTGGTGTAGTAGATATTGACGGTTGTTTTTGGTGTAGTAGGATTTAATGGTTGTCATTTGGTGTAGTAAGAATTGACGGTTGTCATCTGGTGTAGTTGGTATTGACGGTTGTCATCTTGTGTAGTAGGTATTGACGGTTGTCATCTGGTGTAGTAGGCATTGACGGTTGTCCTTTTGTGTAGTTAGTAGGCATTGCCGATTACTATTAGGTGTTGTAGGTATTTACGTTTATATTAGGTGAAATACGTATTGACGGTCGTTATTTGGTGTAGTAGGTATTGACGTTTACTATTAGGTGTACTAGGTATTGACGGTTGTTATCTGGTGTAGTAGGTATTGACCTTTACTATAAGGTGTAGTAGGTATTGACGTTTACTATTAGGTGTAGTAGGTATTGACGGTTGTTATTTGGTGTAGTAGGTATTGACGTTAGTATTAGGTGTAATACGTATTGACGGTCGTTATTTGTTGTAGTAGGAATTGACGGTTGTTATTTGGGGGTGAGGTATTGCCGGTTGTTATTTGTGTAGTAGATATTGACGGTTGTTATTTTGTGTAGTAGGTATTGACGGTTGTTATTTGGTGTAGTAGATATTGACGGTTGTTATTTGACGTAATAGATATTGGCGGTTGTTATTTGGCGTAGTAGGTATTGACGGTTGTTTTTTTATGTAGTAGGTAGTGACGTTTATGATTATACTAAGTAGTAAATACAGATAAATTGTATGTGTAATACAATCATTTGCAAGCGTGCTGTATCAGCCACCCGTGATGATATCGATATCAGCACGGTTGCAAAAGCTTTATCGCACCTTTAATCTGTATGACGTCACATCATCGATTGCAGTCACTGTTGCAAAGGCTTTATCAAACCCCTTATCTGTATGACGTCATGTCAAACCTATAATCTGTATGACGTCATTTCACATAAAAAAATCTACGTGAGGTATATGTATATAATAAAGTGTATATGATATGGCTTTTTCAATATCACACACCGTATCAACCCTCAACCAGAGCTCTTGGGATTACATTGGTGTCGGGTTGATACGGATGTGATATTGAAAAAGCCATATGATATTCTCTATTTACTATAAGGTGTAGTAGGTATTGGAGTTTACTTTTAGGTGTAGTAGGTATTGGCGTTTACTATATGATGTAATATATATTGGCGGTTGTTATTTGGTGTAGAAGGAATTGACGGTTGTTATTAGGTGTAGTAGGTATTGACGTTTACTATTAGGTTATTAGGTATTGGCGGTTGTTATTTGGTGTAGTTAGTATTAACAATTATTATTTGGTGTATAAGGTATTGACGGTTGTTATTTGGTGTTTAAGGTATTGACGGTTGTTATTTGGTGTTTAAGGTATTGACGGACTGTCAGTTGGTTTAGTAGGTATTGACGGTTGTTATTTTGTTGAGTAGGTATTGACGGTTAATATTTGGTGTAGTAGAAATTGACGGTTGTTTTTGGTGTAGTAGGAATTGACGGTTGTTTTGGTGTAGTAGGTATTGCCGGTTGTTTTTTGGTGTAGTTGGTATTGACGTAAATCGGTGCGGTGTAAGGGTACTTCACACTTAAACTTAACTCTAGTACGTTCCCATTGATAAAAATCAATGTTTACATGTAGTTTATAAACAGGTGCAGTCGATAGTCAATGTAGACCATTCCGGGGCCTTTTATAGCTGACTATGCGGTATGGGCTTTGTTCATTGTTGAAGGCCATATAATTGTTAATTTCTGCGTCATTTGGTTTCTCGTAAAGAGTTGTCTCATTGGCAATCAAACCACATCTTCTTCTTTTTTTTTACATTTGTGGGTTAAGTGTACATGTGCATAAAACTAGATGTTAAAAATTAAAGTAGATTCGATTATGAATATTTAAGGAAATTACATATATTGAATACAAATGATTATAATAGAGTAATGAATTAAGATATTTACCTATTTATATGACAAAAACCCAACAATTGCTCATTTTAAACTTGATGAGTACGGATAATTGAGCACGAAAATTGTTTTCACGTTTGTACACAACTCTTTCTTGCAAAGTCCTGCACACAACAATAATTCTTTATCGCTGTCATACAAGTGAGAGGTTTAGCTTGCAATAGAACCATGTTTAATCCACCATTTTCAACATAAGGAAATTACCATGACAGGAATATGATAGTTGTTTTCCATTCGTTTGATGTTTTGGAGCTTTTCATTTTGCCATTTGATAAAGGGCTCTCCGTTTTGAATTTTCCTTGGACTTCTTTATTTCTGTTTTTCACTTTTTCTTTTGGGAATATAAATATGTTCACTTAAGTTTTTCTACGATCGACCGTAAAATCCTCGCAAAAGTGGGGCGTCTGTTTGGCTGCGCGGGATGTACAAGTACTCAGCCGACATTGAATCCGATGCATCGTGAAGAAAGAGTGCCACGCTCTCTGTATGTTAAAAACATTGCAATAATTAGTTGAGGGGTCCGGGGATGGTCTGTTACAAGGCAACATTTCTGTCACTAACCAAAATACTGTGAGTATTTTCCATTTGCCCCGATCTTCTTCCCGACGGCCTTTTTTTTTGTATTTATAGGGAACTTTTTTCGTCCTGAGCTTGTTGATGTCTTTGTAGAGAATAAATCATCACATGTAGCAGATTATGTCAAAAAGAAGTCAGTAGATTATGCCTATGATGTAGTAGCTGGTTGTTCTCCATTACACTTTGCATGTTTTGAGGGTAATATAGATATAGTCAGTTGTCTTCTGGACCACAATGCTAACATCAACATGACAAAAGAAGATGGAACCATTATTTTTTGCAGGTGAAGTAGGACATGAAGATATTGTATGTTTATTGTTAGATAAAGGAGTAGATACACAGATATGTAGACTAGATGGGGAATCACCGTTAAACATTGCAACAGATAATGGACATACATCTATACATGTAGTAATAAGATAGATAATCACACAAAGAAGGAGGACAAACTTTCTTCTTAACTCTTGTTCTTTAGTCAGTGGTTTGATATGACATGTAAGAAAAATATGCAACATGAGAAATAAAAAAAACTTTGTTTCAATTATATTGTTTTTGATGAATGTTGAATATGTTTAATAACTTCTGCTTTCTTTTCCATTAATTTGTATCAAATTTTACAAGACACATGCGGCTAAGCTTCACATACCATGGAATCAACTGGAATAGAAGAACCTATTTGACATAGATGTAGTAAAACTATTGATGTCAATGTATAAAACTTAGTGAACATTGTAATTATATCAATACTTAGTAGTTTTCAATTACCCTATTGTTTTGTAAAGTCACATTTCTTTAGCTTGATGAGTCATCAGTTTTTGTCTTATTGAATTTTAAGCTAAAAGGTCCATATTATGCTGAATGTATTACTTCTGTACCATGTAAACAAATATTAATTACCACTTGATGTTTAATGTAAATATTGTTATTTGATTTGTTGTGTTGTTGGATTACTGTCTAAATGCCACACATGGTACAATGTAGGTCTTTTTTCTATAATGTCATTTTACAATTTGCTTCATTTTAGTACATTTATCCTGATTTTTTTTCACTGTACATTGATTGCATAATATTCATTTACACACTTCATTATTCATACATTCTGTCATAAAGGAAGTACTAATTCAATTTGTTAAACTAAACTTCAATGCAATTAGGAAGAAATGTGGTATTATGGGAGAGAAGCCTCTCTAGCTTTGTCAGCATAATTTTTTTGTAGTCATTTTAAATTTATTTCAGAAGGTAGAAATGAAGGAAATTTATATTTTATATATTTTTTTCTTCAAAAACTTTTTTTATTTGCAAATATTTAAAATGAAATGGTTATTAAATTATTGTATTCAAAGTTGTTCATTTGTCAATGCTATAATTACTATTGATGTTTTTAAGGACATGTATTTCTTATTTTTGTGTCTACTCTGATTTGTTCTCTTCCTGTGTTTAAAATGTTGTAAATCATAATTAGTCCCCTACCAACGAAGTCTAACTTTCAGTTTGAGCTCCGTCTGTCTGTCTGTCTGTCTGTCTGTCTGTCTGTCTGTCCGTCTGTCTGTCTGTCAATCAGTCCGGCAAATCAGTTTTCCACACTTTTTTTCTTCATGGTTGAAGATATTGATTTGATATTTGGTGTATTGTTTTATCATGACAAGTTACAGATGAAGTTCGAATTTTGTTCCGGTCTGATGATTTTGTGCAGAGTGATGGACCTTGGACTTGGAAAATTCATTCAAATAATCAGTTTTCCGCACTTTTTTTCTTCATGCTTGAAGATTTTGATCTGTTAATTGGTATACAATCTTATCATGACAAGTTACAGTTCAAGTTTGAATTATGTTCTGGTCTGATGCTTTTATGCAGAGTTATGGACCTTGGACTTAGAAAATTCACTTAAATAATCAGTTTTCAACACTTTTTTTCGTCATGACTTAATATTTGTTTTAAAGTTGACACCATGACAAGTTATATATCAAATTAGAATTTTGTTCCAATTCAAAGAATTTTTAAACCGGTAGGGGAGTATGTATTGCCATGCAATACTCACAGAATGCTTGTTTTGTTATATCATTTGTGTCTTATATTTGCAGGACAATCAGGGGCGTAGCTAGAAAGAAATGATGTGGAAGCAAGTACTGCCGAGCGGAGCGAGGCGAAATTTTTTTTGACTCTGTTATGCAGAAAAATGTTTTTTTTTGGTTTTCGGTCATAGGACGGTTAAAAGAGGAGCTACTTGTAGATAGGATTTATAAACAGTTTATATGAATGTAAAACTATTATAATAAATCTTCTGAATAGAGTGAATCGATTCATGGTTTATTGAATACAAAAACATGATAAACGACACATTTTTGTGATACAGAATTTACTCAAAATTGTCCAAAATCTGCTCTTTGGGTCTAGGCAGAAACGAACTTCTTTATTACTTTGTCAATATTCCCACTGAAATCCCGATGAATATGCAGTAATGCGAGCGATGATAACCTGTCATTGTTCATTGTTGATCCTACATTTGTTTTCAACAGACGTAGTACACTGATAGATCTCCACGGTAGCACTCGCGAGATGTTATCAGGTTATAAACCTGCGTGCGTGTTCGACATCGAGCGAGCTCCCAATTGAATTTGTCAAAATTGCATGCCAGGACAGTTTCGTATGTTTCAAGACAATGTTGAGATTTGTTCGTTTGTTATATGTCCTACAACACGAGGGAGCAGATACAACGCAAAGAAGCGATTTTCTGATAAAACCAGACGCGACTCCACTCTCCAGCTTATCATATGGTCCATAAACGCATAATATAATGAGACTTTCCAATCCTGTTTTGGCGTGTATGCAGGGTTATTGGCTCTGGTAGTCTGTCGAACACATCGTCTCGGCTTATTTTCAAGGATATCGAAGAATTCTTATAAATCTATTGCCGATTGGTACATCTCATTCCAAACAAATCAACCGTACTATGTAAAATGTGCTCCGAAACTACATGTCTTAAACTGAGTATAACAAATTCAAACCTTGTAAAAGATACGAGTAATACTGTCCGATTTTGTCATGGTCTCCAATAAAATTTCTATTTTGAAACCAAATGCCGTTATTTAATGACATTTCATCAATTAAAAAAGTGACAGCATATGTGTTTCCTTTAAACATTTATAAATTTTTATTTTGCAATTTTTTTTTTACATGCCGAATCGATGTGCACGCAACTGCGTGTTAGCGTATAGGGAGCTACGCGCCTGACAATTTTCAAAAACTAATTATGAGATATGAAATAACCATTCATTCCTCAGAAAATAGATTTATTTTAAGTCTCATACAATTGTGACAGTGACAACATGTTTTAATTGTTTTGTTATAAATCCTTCTCAAAGTACAAATACATAGATATAGGAAGATGTGGTTTGAGTGCCAATGATATTTGTTTATCTCAGTTGTACCAAGATTAAAGAAAATATTAGATTGTGTAATCAATGTAGGTGCATTGTCTCTTTTCTGCTTATTCTTTGCTTTTTAACTTTTCAAAGAATGATATAAAACAATAACACTCGAGGAACACTGCATTGCTTGATTATGACCTACTTGTGTTGTCATATATTAAAATGTCAGCCTTTACTCTTTTGGAGTTATGTAACTATAGAATTTTGATTATTTTTATTATAGAACAGTTTTCCTATTTTTAGCAGTAATGTCCAGGTAGCGAGAAACATATTAAAAACGGCATTATGTAGTAATTCCCATCTAAGAATTTCAGCATGGCAATCTCATCCATTTTGGAATAATCTCCCTGTAGCACAATTTTTTAAAATGGCAGCTTTTAATATTCCAGTGTAATTCCTTTGTAGGAAATGAATTTACATTATGACAGCTACAACTATTTCAGAATCTCCACTGTAGGAATTTTTTTTTTATAATCATAGCTTTTAATATTTTTGAGAAACCCCTTTTAATCTACACATTGATATATTCATTAAAATGTTTCTTTTGGAAAACAATGTTCTTTAAGTTATTTTACTACCTTACTGTGTACTATCAAGTGTTACCAAATAAAATTCTTTTACAAAAAATGTAGGTACATATGTAGACCATATAAATTTAAGTTGTCATGCGAGCAATTTAGGCTCTGGAGCTTAGGTACTGGTATCACACAATCAATTTACAACTATTATGATCAATGGATTCTGAAAGTTTTATGTAATGATTATGTATGAATGAAAATATATACTGATTGTTTACTTCTATTTTGTATTGTTTTGAGTGATATATTGTTTATATTGTAAGATAAGAATTTTTGTTGATATAATTATTAATAAAAGATCATTAGAATGAAATTATGTATTAATTTTAAAGGTATGTTTTTATTTGCTTCCTCCGTAAATTTATTTTCAATATAAAAATAAGAATGTATTGTATGATTGCCAAAGAGACAATTATCCAACAGAGAACAAATGACAAGGATAAAAAAAAACTGTAGGTCAATTTGAGGGATGTATAATATACTAGTATGCTTTAGCCTGCTATCCAATAAATTTTAGTTATTTTCTGAATAAAATACAGTGATGGACTCAATTGGGGAACCTGTACGCCCCCTTTGATTGGGAAAATACATCTTTTTGGCATTAAGTCAAAAATAAAATATGTTTATCTGTCGCTAAGCCCTATTCCTACAATTTCAGGCAATTACTCCCCCATTCCCTTGCCTCGATTCCTTGATCCACTCTTGGAATATCTTTAAATTAACTATAGGTCACTGTAAGGCCTTCAACAATGAGCAAAACCCATACTGTAAAGTGAGTTATAACAGACATGACAAATCGACACAAAAGTCCAAAAAGTATTTTAGATAGTGTAATCTTTACTTCATTCACCCAATATATACCTTGGGAAAGGCAAATTGGGAGATAACATTCATTCTTTATCTTAACTACGGTTGTACACTTGATGTTTTTTGAACTATATATCAAAGGCGAATGCCACAGTAATTTTGAAAAAAAATCTTGAAATTTTATGGACATCTGTTGTTTTAGGACAATGTCTTTCGGGTCATACATGTAGTTCAGATCTTTACCGATGTGTAGTCAATTCCAATCTTCCCTTGACAATACCTGGTCCATATATGAAAGTATGTATGCCATGGTGGTCAGTTTTTTGATTTTACTATTAGAAGTTAAACTAGACTTACATTCATTACTTCATCACAAAAGATGAGGGGGGAGGGATGGGAAAGAAAAGTATCCAAGAAAACAAAAATCTTGTATGCAGTGCGACATATCTATAAAGATAACTACTTGGTATATTTTATAAGATTTTACGATTAAAAAATATACTAGACAATACAGTCTTCACTTCATCACCAAACAATGAGACGAAAACAAAAAGATCAGTATCCGAGACAAAAAATAACCTATTTCTTGTACGGCATATTCATAAAAATTACAACTTGGCTTTTTCACCTGTGGTGTATTGGTACTTTTTTTCTGATTAAGTTTTGTAGGTAATTGTGAAGAGCTTCCCAGTTTTCTATTTAAATCAGTTATCAAATTAAATGGCAATGTCCTTGCATGACATGTATAATTAATAAAGGCAACGTTTTCCGGAAAAAAGTTGATGATGCAACACGGAATTTTGCAGATATGTTACAGCAGTTATAGCAGTACAAAATAGGATTTATATTCATATCACATTTACACGTTATCGTCCTGATATACATGTAATATTTGTCACTGAACGCTAAACACAAATTCATTATCACGAATAGATTCACAGTATCTTTTCTCTTCCATTTTATAATAATACCAAGGACCATGAAAGTTGTTTGTTAGATACCACGTAATTGAATACTCACAACAGACATATTTTTATATTTGTTTTTTTTATGGATCAGACCTTTCCAAAATAAGGTATAATTGGAACTCAAGCTACAAATTACAATCACAATTACAATATTAAGTTGCAATAACGTCGACAAATTATTATCAAAAATCTCAGTTAAATAAAAGAAAAAACAATGACGAATGTTTATGTTAAAGTCCTTGGTATTCTTATAAAATGGAAGAGAAAGGATACTGTGAACGCTTAACACAAATTCATTATCACGAATAGATTCACAGTATCCTTTCTCTTGGCTGACTCAAGGGCAATAACATAAGATATCATGAATTATTACCGGTTAAAGATTATTATTTAATAATAGCATCTTATTTACTATAGAGAAGATGTTAAGCATGTTATGTTATATTTGTTTTTATTCAAATAAGTACTAAAAAAACATCATTGAAAATTGGCTAAATGTTCCATGTAAACTTGTTGCTCCTTTCAATAAACTACTAGAACACATCTGCGAAATCGCGGGCATTCAGAGCGTAGTGTAAAGTATGTAGAGTGTTGTTGGAAGAATTTTGTAAAATATTGAATGACTGGAAAATTTCAGCAAAAGTATTATAAGTCATAGGTTATTTGGGACAGGAAAATGCTTTTTTTTATCCCTCCTTTATTTCCAATATTCCCATTTTTTGGTTGTCTATCAATATCAATAGGAACATACATTTAGTACGTTATGAACATTCAAGTAAGGAGCCTGTTATTCAGTGGTTGTTGTTTGTTTATGTGTTACATATTTGTTTTTCGTTCATTTTTCTGTACATAAATAAGGTCGATAGTTTTCTGGTTTGAAAATTGTTAATAACTGTGTCATATTGGTCTCTTGTGGAGAGTTGTCTCGACATGGCAATCATACCACATCTTCTTTTTTTTGTAATCAATGAATTTTGTAAAAGATTTAATGACTGGAGAATTTCAGAAAAGGTATCAAAAGTTCACATGAATATTTTTAGCGCTTATCTGTATATCAGTGTATATAAAGTGCGAATCCAGCTAGTTCATTTTTACTGTTATATGCGGGTATGTCTATTGTAGAATAAAGGATCATGGGAAAACTGTATTTGTTTACGTTTTGAAAATATCAAGTTAAAGGATTTTAAGTTAAGTTTTAACATATTTTCATTGTGATATGTCTTTATAATATACAAACATAGCATTAAAGTTCAAATAAGTGTTATAAAAGCATCATAATATAGCATATCGATTATTGAAAGCGATCCATTTTAACTATAAATGCGATGAATTATCACTGTTAGTGCAGTCATTATTAATGTAGAATTTTCAAATATGCGAGGAATTTTTATTGTATAATTATGTGATAAATGTACTTGCAAAAACTGAAAAAAAAACTTAGTTGATGACTTTAGGATTTATGATACATGTATTTTCAAATTGAAATACAAACTCCTCATTCATTCTTCATCAAATATACAGCTTTTCAAACTTGTAACAAAAGCGATTCTCAAAATGTCATATTGTATTCTTCAGATTACGTTTCTCCTTGATTTTAACTTATACAGGGAATCACTGGAAGGTGACAGCAGCGGGCCCTCTTAGGCAGTCAGTGGGCCCCTCCTTATGAAAAATTCTAGATCCGCGAAAGGATACTACCGCAGAGGTAAAACCATGCACATTTAGGTTATTGTACACGAAATGCATGCTACAATTCATTTTTGTTGATTTTAGACCCTTTGGAACTCTATGTGGGCTATTTCAGCAACTAGGCCAAAAATCCCCAAACTAGATACACGGTAAGATTCAGCATGTCAACGAATTCCAAATATCTATATTAAAGGACTTTTGTCTATAAATTTGGACCCCACAAAATTGAAAATGGGATCAAAAATATAAAAAAAAAATGCATGCATCGGATACATTTGTTATTAAAGGATGAATATACAAAAGTATCTTATTCTTGGGTCTCATTGGGGGGTTCTGATCCCGGATCCCGCTTACTGTTTTGTCAGATTCCCGTATTCAGCTTATTGTTTTGTCAGATTCCCGTATCCCGCTTATACTATGCAGTTCTAATTTTTATCCGTGTCCCGCTAGACTTCATTTCCCGTTTTTCACTACACAATCATTTGACTTTCACCTGTCACGCTTGCAAAAAATCGGCAATCCGGCGTAACGCTTATACCCAAATGCGACCCACTATTTTACTCTATTTTGACTCATATTAAGCCCATTATAAATATATTAAAAAAGTAGCGTAGATTTTTTTATCCCTTTTTATCCCGTATCGTTTCGTTTTTGAGCCATATATAGATGTCGTATGTGACAATGAGACAACTCTCCATCCGAGTCACAATTTATAAAAGTAGACCATTATACGTCAAAATACGGTCTTCAACATGGAGTCTTGGCTCACACCGAACAGCAAGTTATAAAGGGATCCAGTGTAAAATCTTTTAAACGGGAAAACAAAGGTGCAATCCATATCAGGATGTACGTAATTAGTGTTGAAGTGTCATGGAAATGGATAAAAAAAATAAGGATAAAGATCCCTATACGCTTTATAAGAAACTAAACGGAATACATTTGAAATAAATGTTATTTTTATTGAATTTATTAGAGTGTTTTAAAACCAAACTTTCCTCCGTAAGTTAAATTTTATCAAATCTTTCTCTTACTTCACTATTGTTTGAGCAAGTCGGCTAAATTAAGGCTTTACAGCTAATTTCCTAATGCATGTAAAGCAAAACTTTGGTTGGCTTGCTTGCTTTGTTTGTATAATGGTTTATGCCACTGCTGGTGGACGTTTCGTCCCCGAGGGTATCACCAGCCCAGTAGTCAGCACTTTGGTGTTGACATGAATATCAATTGTATGGTCATTTTTATAAATTTTCTGTTTACAAAACTTTAAACTTTTCGAAAAACTAAGGATTTTCTTACCCCAGGAGTAGATTACCTTAGCCGTATTTGGCACAACTTTTTGGAATTTTTGGTCCTCAATGCTCTTCAACTTTGTATATGTTTAGGCTTTTTCACTATTTTGATCTGAGCGTCACTGATGAGTCTTATGTAGACGAAACGCGCGTCTGGCGTATGAAATTATAATCCTGGTACTTTTGATAACTATTTACACCACTGGGTCGATGCCACTGCTGGTGGACGTTTCGTCCCCGAGGGTATCACCAGCCCAGTAGTCAGCACTTCGGTGTTGACATGAATATCAATTATATAGATATAGGAAGATGTGGTGTGAGTGCCAATGAGACAACTCTCATATGGTCATTTTTATAAATTTTCTGTTTACAAAACTTTGAACTTTTCGAAAAACTAAGGATTTTCTTACCCCAGGAGTAGATTACCTTAGCCGTATTTGGCACAACTTTTTGGAATTTTTGGTTCTCAATGCTCTTCAACTTTGTATATGTTTTGGCTTTTTCACTATTTTGATCTGAGCGTCACTGATGAGTCTTATGAAACATGAAACATGAAACATGAAAACTTAATTAAACGCCTATTTCTACATATACAATATGTATTCAATGGCGTTGTACATAAATGACATATAAAATACAAAAATACTAAACAAAAATACAATATGTATGTACAATACCAAAAATTGAAAATTTATACTGTGATACACAAGAAAAAAGTCAGAAAAGTTCAAAATAATTTTGGAAATACAATGTTTTCAACCGACATTTAAAAATATCCAAAGATTCAGAGTTTCTTACATTTGTACCTAGTTCATTCCAAAATTTTGGCCCAATAGTACTAAAGCTTCTATCTGAAAAAGTTTTCTTTTTGTTATATGGGACTGCATAACAACCAATAGATGACTCTGACGACCTTAATGAACGTTTCGACACTTGAGGATTTAACAAATTGATCAAATATGACGGTGCATTACCTACATGACAGTTGTACATATATGTTAAGATTTTAAATGTAATTCTGGCTTTGATCGGAAGCCAGTGTAAGTCAAACAATGCCTGCTTGGCCCTGTCATACTTAGAACGGTTTAACACAAGTTTGGCACACATATTCTGTATACGTTGTAATTTATATAAATCAGTTTGTGAAACTCCAAAAAGTATAACATTGCAATAATCTAAATGTGAAATAACCAAAGATAAGACCAAAGTTTCAGTTGCTTCTTTCGATAGATAGGATCTTATGCACTTTATTTTGTAGTAGTTCATCATTGCTGTCTTACATTTTTTAGTAATATGGTCTTTGAAGTTTAGAGTCTCATCCAGAAAAGCTCCTAAGTACCGTATACATGTTTTTGATTTTATAACATCTCCACAAATGATTATTTCTTTTGTCTGACATTTAGAGAGTTGTTGTCGACTGCCAAAGAGAATAAACTCTGTTTTCGCATTGTTCATTTTTAGTTTGTTACTGTTCATCCAGGTGTTTATAAGAACAGCGCAGTCCTGTAAGTCACGAATTGCATCCATCTCATTCGTTAATGTTGGCACGAAACGTTTATTAGCAGTATGGTCGTCGGCAAATCCGTACACAGTAATAGATGGTGGAATAATGTCGAATAGGGTTCCGGCGTAGACTAAATAAAGCCAGGGACCTAAGCAACTTCCCTGTGGTACGCTACACTCAAGTTGTCGCTCTGATGATGTTGTAGAGCTGACATTTACACGACAGCTTCGAGGTCTCAAATAGGAATCGATCCATTTAAGTGCGGTTCCATTTACACCGTACTGATATTCGAGTACATTTATCAAAATACTATGATCTACAGTATCGAATGCTGCACTTAAATCAACGGCGATCATACCGGTGACTTCTTGATGCTCCATCCCATCGAGTATGTCATTAACGAGTCGTAGAAGGGCCGATTCGCACGAATGGAATTGACGATACGCAGATTGGTTTGTAGGAAGGAGATCATGATCTTTCACGTGTTCATTCAGTCTATATAGCGCACATTTTTTCAATTAATTTAGACAGGAAAGACAAGTTGCTTACTGGTCTATAATTTGAGTAAATTAGTTCAAGACCAGCCTTTTTCAGCAGAGGCCTGACTACCGCTTGCTTCCATCTTAATGGGAAGACGCCTTGACTAAGAGACAAGTTAACTAACTTTGTGATAACAGGCAACAATTCACTAAGGAACGATTTAAGTACTTTCGTAGGCAAAATGTCAAGTTCGCATGATTTACATTGCAATTTATTTATGATGGTCTTAACTTCGTCTTCTGATAGATTTTTAAATGATGTAAATAACGGAACGTCTTTGAACAATAGTTTGTAATCGTCAAAGTCTCTCAGAGAATCACGAATTGTTTTTATTTTGTTCATGAAGAAGTAGACGAAACGCGCGTCTGGCGTATGAAATTATAATCCTGGTACTTTTGATAACTAATTATACAAACTTTGTAAATAAGATTGACATTTTTAAACAATATGAATAGGCATAGTTTAACCTGTATTTTTAATATATGAATTTAATTGGGTGTTATCATAATGATTATCCAATAAAAAAAAAAGCAAGCAACTCAACTAAAGTCTTGCTCTACATGCTTAAAGAAATGAGCTGTTATAGATAAAAAAAAGTAAAACGGGGCGATATCCGGATGCCTTTTTTCTCGTTTTTCTCCAAAAATAACTCAATCTGAATAATCATATGAATGGATGACAAATGGCACTATGCACTGTATCTATAGGACACAGAGGCGTGTTGATCAATTAATTGTGAAAAGAAGAGAAGCGACACCCAAAATGAGGTCTTCTCGTTTAATAGTATAGATTCTAAAAGGTTACCTATTCAACACTGTAATAAGATCATTGAATATTGTTTTTATTGGTATAGATATTGACTTTGTTATCAGTAGATTAAAAGCTAACTAAATATTACTAGTATGTTATATAAATTTTACATATACATTTTCGTGGATCTACAATCTGTTATACCTATAACTTGGCATTGCACAAGGTCATGTTTTTTCTCTGGCTGTTTATTACGTCTTTTACTAAATCCATTGTATGTTGAATGTGTACAGATTGAGTGTTTAGTATTAGAGGCATGATTTTTTTATTAGTTGTTAGGGGCTTTGAACTAGCTGTCAGATAACTTCGAGTACTCTCAGATCTGTTAATTATGTCTTTTTGTGTCGGGATTTATAAGTACCCGGCCACGTCCACTTGTATTTTTTGCCTATCTGATGAGTTAAGCCTTTTTCAACTGATTTTTATAGTTCGTTCTTATGTTGTACTGTTATACCACTGTCCCAGTTTAGGGGGAGGGTAAGGATCCCGCTAACATGTTTAACCCCGCCACATTATTTATGTATGTGCCTGTCCCAAGTCAGGAGCCTGTAAGTCAGTGGTTGTCTTTTGTTTATGTGTTACATAATGTTTTTCGTTCATTTTGTTTACATAGATAAGGCCGTTAGTTTTCTCGTTTGAATTGTTTTACATTGCCTTATCGGGGCCTTTTATAGCTGACTATGCGGTGTGGGTTTTTCTCATTGTTGAAGGCCGTACGATGAGCAATAGTTAATGTTTTTGTCATTTTGGTCTTTTGTGGATAGTTGTCTCATTGGCAATCATACCACATCTTCTTTTTTATATATACTATAAAACTGTACCATGCGTATGATATATTTACACTGGGGGTATTTCTTTCAAAATTCAACAGCAAGGACTACGGGTATGATATGTTTTACCTCAATCCAGGATAGCTCATTCAATATTCTACAGCAAGCACAATTGGTATGACATAGTTAAACTTGGAGTAGCTCATTCAACATTCAACAGCAATGACTACGGGTATGGTATATTTAAACTCGGGTTACCTCTTTCAATATTCAACAGCAAGGACTTCGGGTATGATATATTGAAACTCGGGTAGCCTATCAAGCATGCAACAGCAAGAACTACGGGAATTGTATAGATAAACTAGGAATAGCTCATTCAGTATTCAGCAGCAAGTACTACGACTATGATGTATTTAAACTCAGGATAGCTTACTCACTATTTAACAGCAGGGACTACGTCTAAGATATATTTAAACGCGGGTAGCTCGTTTAACACTGCACAGCAAGGACAACGGGTATGATATACTCAAACTCGGGTAAGCACATTCAGCATGTATCGACAAGGAATGCTATGATATATTTAAACTCACGGTACACGGTAGGTATAGTGTCCGGCTCTGATCGTGTTTTTTTAGTGATTTCGTCCCGCTTTTTCGAGTGTAGCCGCTTTTTTCGAGTGATTATGATTACAAATGTAAACCAAGAGACTTCCTTTCTGACAAGACGTTATATAGACGCTCGAGTCTAGCATACAAGGATATACAAGGTGTGTTGGTATCAAAAATAAAAAAATATATTATCAATCCGATTTTATTTTTTGTTAAAAAAGTTAAATCTAGCCTTACAGTGCTATTATTAAAAAAAACACAGAATAAGTCAATGTTATACACATATCAATGCAAATGTCAAAGGAAATGCATCCATGGAATCCTTATATCCTTAGATATACAGACACTGTAGAAAAAGTTCTTCTTAATGCATTGAAAACGACATTTGAGACTAAATTCATTTATATGTGTTCGTTTTTTTCGAGTGCTTCCGTGTTTTATCGAGTGATCATACAAGTTTTGTATAGCTTAAATGTTAAATGTCAGTGTATTTACGTTTAAAAGCAATAAAAACAAGTTCAAATTATGTTTTTTTAAGGCACGAAGCCAATGCATTCATCAGTTTGATAACGGTGTACTACAATTATACTATATTTGTTGTTTGTCACTTCTTATAAATAACATGTGCATTATATATTCATGATGCCAACATGCAGTATATTGTAAGCATAGTCAATTTAAATTGAGACGAACGTACATATCGTGTGTTAAAGCTGATGAACTATTAATTTCATTGTTATCTGGCTACATAATTATGAAATTTATTTCACATTTTATTGTAAATAGGAATAAAAACTGGTTGGATTAAGAATGTGTATGTTTTGTTTTGTTTTTGTTTTTTTTCGATGATTTTATTTTGTGGAGACAGGGGACATACTTCCTACAATATTTATTATTACATAGCACTTTTCTGATTCTTCTTTGCTGTCCAGGTTCGATACTGCGTTTTTGATAAACAGTCTAACCCTAACCCTTCGCGTTTTCAAAGAATAAAGTTATTCTCTTGTGGTTGTGGCTTATCATCTATATCTTGCATGATTAAACATTTCTCGTATCATACTGCACTGAGTGTGATACAAAAAAGTGATACAAAAATCTGCGTTAATTTTAATTTGCTTATCCAGAATCATAACTTGAAGATGTCATTACGGCATCTCATTGGATATTGTTAAGGTCATTGATGACCTTCAGTGGTAACGACGATATATATTTCGTGTGAAAAATACTGCACCAAAGATTTCGCGTAATTTGTAATTTAACACTATGAGGTTATTGACCATATTTAGACAAATAGGTGTAAGAACTTGTGAGAAGGGGTTACCGTTTGATATCAATCAACTCTCGCTATTTGATTCAAACATAATAAACTCACTTGATTATATTGAAATTGAATAACAAGAGTTGGTTAGCTTAATCTATGTAAAACAGTCTACAAAGTTTCGTAAAAACTTCTAAAAGCACCTTAAAATATTGTCTGAAAACTATAAATCATCCCCCTTTTGCTCATCTGACGTTAACGGGTCAAGTGAGATTTTCACATCATTTTGCGTTCGTCTTCATCGTCCGTCGACTTTTACAAAAATTATTTTCTCTAAATCTACTGAACCAAGTTCATTATAGATAAAGATCACTGTAAACATCAAGAATATTCAGTAAAATGAGAATTACAAACAAGTCAACATCACCAAAACAGATAATTTTGTATTGGATTATATTCTTTCTTCAATGTTGAGGAGTGTCCTTTGTTTTATATGTACTGCAGCAAAATTACCAAGAGCCTCTAGTTTGTTTAATGAAACCTTATAACTCGGAATCGTAAAATCTAAAATTTATAAAATCCGAAAGGGGGATACCTCAATAGATATAAACAATTCAACCACGTTTCATGTAAATTGGGTTCAGCGTTTTTTAGTTATTTTCTTACCAAGGACGGACAACGGTATATAAAAAAACGTCCCGTATAAACAATTTTGGGGTTCACCACTAAAAATATTATGATGTGACTGTCACAGCGAAAAAAAACATGAAATGAAGTTGAAGTGATGAGGAGTCCCCTGCACTATGTTCTAAATACCTGTCTATAAAGGATCCAATACTTTCTATTTTAATACTAGAAAGTTGTTTTTGAGTAATTTTTTGACTTGTTGACGATGGACGGACAACGGTATACCATAATACGTCCCGTATAAAAACTCTAGGGTTCACTACTAAAAATATTATAAGCTGTGACTGTCACAGCAAAAGAACCATGACATTAACTACCCTGCACTATGTTCTTAATATCTTTCTATAAAGGATCCAATAATTTCAAATTTAATACTAGAAAGTTGTGGAAGAACGTTTTTAGAACAAAATCAAATTGTGATAGATTAATTTTGATCACCGTAGTATTATGGCTTTGTGAGTTGTTGGGAAGATATGATATTGTCTCTCACTTGATTACAGTTATAAACTAGAAAAAGTCAATTGTTCAAGTCGAGAATACCTTTTTTTTTTATTAAAATGTTCTTTAAATAAACCAAGACCATTTGGTAAAACAACCTGGACGATTTCACAGTTGCTCTCGAAAAATCCCAAACAATAATAAAAACTCATCTTTTGGTTAGCTATATGACAATTTTGCTTTTTTGTTTATCAAAGCATGTATAGTAATCAACATCAGTTTGTAGTCATGAAAAAAAGTATTATAATAACAAATCAGCAGTTATTTGACCTGGTCGCATGTTTTTCTTCACTAAAAAAAGCCCGAACTTCACTCGAAAAAACCCGGACCGAATAACTCGAAAAGCAACGATCCTTGACGGACACTATATCTAGTTTGTGGTAGCTCATTCTACAACAATGACTTCATATGTGATATATCGAGACTCGGGGTAGCTCATTAAATATTCAACAGCAAAGCATATGGGTATGATATATTGAAACTCAGGATAGATTATTTATTAAACAGAAATGTCTTGGAGTATGATATATCTAAACTCAGAATAGCGTATTCATAATTCATCAGGAAGGACGATAGGTATGATATATTAACTTATTCAGGTAGAATAGTCCCTTTTTCGATGGTCTGACGAGTTCAAAAGCATACTGGATACTGCAATTTTAAGAGGCGGAAAACACAATGATGACTTTAAAATCTAATAAATCGAAGAGAAACGGAAACACGTATGCATTACATAAACAAACGACAACTAATGTACATCTGATTCCTGACTTAGGACAGGTGCAAACATTTGCAGCGGGATTAAACGTTTTAATGGTACCAAACATTCTTCCTATTTCTGAAACAATAGCATAACATGACAACATAGAAAAAACTACGATAAAATATAAATTGGCAGGCTTAACTCAATCAAAAGTATATATCTAGATAAGCATAGTGAGTGGAGGAGGGTTGCGTTTTCCAATTTAAGTACGGGAAAACGTGGTTTGTGTCTTAGTTGAAATAGGCTTTGAACTAGTTTTCAGTGATTGTGAGTATCCTTAGATCGGAACGTTTGTCTCTTTGTTAGTTTTGCCATCGTGGCAATCCGCCATTTCCAAATGAGTTTTACAGTCATTTGTGATACTTGTACACCTTTGTATGTCCCTAGTACTGGGGGTGTAAAATGATCAAAGAAATAACATCCCCGACTCATTATGTATATGCCTGTCCCAATTTCTAAACATGTTATCTAACGGTTATCTCTTGTTATCTAATACAAAAATTTTTTAGTTTCATTTATTGATTTTAGCATGAATTAGAATATTGATTAGTTTCTCAATTTTGTCTTACCGAGACAGTTTTTGGTAAGTTTGCTTTATCTTGCTGTAGCAATGAACTTTCCTATGGCATCAGCCCAAACCGGTAGTTGGGCAGACTATCTTGCAATATGTGTTCTGCTCCTAGATAATGTAGTTCCAGTGTTTGACTAGGAACATTTTGAATTACTTCTACTTTGATTAGATTACAGCTTGAATTAAAATGTACTGAATGCTCATCGAAAATTCAAGTAATTCAACTTCATTTTGAAACTGGATATCAAAAACACTTCTTTGCTGGGCAGAAAGTAAAATCAATACACATCTACACGTGACAGCAGTTTCTACATTATGCTTTTATCGGTATTCCCGAGACATTCGTGAGATATAAATATGTGTGTCCCAACGGAAGTACTATAATCCCAATTTCATGGGTTGCCTCCCGACAAACGGTTGAAGAGAAAAAGAAGTGTTAAAAATATTTTATGAATGAGCATTACTCAACGCTAACTACGATTTTTACAAATGTATAAAGACAAAAAAAGCCCGAGTCTATCCAAAAGTATCCTAGTATCTGTAATCTGTAATAGACCTTTAAATGAGTAAAAATGTATAGAGCTAGTCATGACGGAGAAACTTGCACACCAGTAGTAGTGTACGGGGCCGTGTAGAGTACACCATGACGGACATACCTAACCAGAGTTACACTGTATAGTGTCATGTAGACATCATCGTCAAGGTCATGCCAGGCAGACTTTACAACGGGTGTTAATGTGTAGTGCCATGTATAGCTCATCATGCAGAAAGACACCAAACACACTGTATGGTGGCATGTAAAGCATATCATGACGTACACACTATAACAGTATTTATACAGTATTGTGCCAAGTAGTGCCCTGTATGATGGACACACTTAACCACGATTGAAACTGTATGGTGTCATGGAGAGCTCATCATGAAGAACAGACTTTCACACCAATAACAGTGAACGGTGCTATATTGAGATCATCATGACATAACACTTAAACACGAGTAACATTGTATTATGTTATGTATAATTCATCATGAAGGACATACCTCATCACGCGTAACATTGTGTAGTGTCATGTAAAGCTCATCATGAAGGACAAACTTCAACACGAGTAACACTTTACGGTGCATGTAGAGCCTATCATGACGGATAAACTTCAATACCAGTTACAGTGTGAGGTGCATGTATAACCTAACTTGACAGACAAAATTCGACACGATTAACAATGTAAGGTGCCATGTAGAGCTCATCATGACAGACAGACTTAACCAGAGTTACACTGTATAGTGTCATGTAGACATCATAAACAAGATCATGATAGGCAGACTTCACCACGAGTGCTAATGTGTACTGCCATGTAAAGCAAATTATGCAGACAGACTTTATCACGCGTAACAATGTATTCTGCCATGTAAAGTACATCATGACGGACAGACTTAAACATGAGTTACTCTTTATACTGTAATATAAAGCTCATCAAATAGACTATAACACCAGTTACACTGTGTTATGCCATGTAAAACCAATCATGACAGACAAACTTTAACACCTATAACAGTGTAAAGTGCCATGTAGAACTCAACATGACTTCCTCATCGACAAGATAATGACTTGTACACTTCAACACGAGTAAAACTGCATAGTGCAACGAAGAGCTCATCATGACGGACAGACTTGAACACGGACTGCAGGCAGACGTCAACTAGATTAACACTGTACAGTGCCATATAGAACCCATCATGATGGACAAATTTCAATACCAGAAACAGTGTATAGTGCCATGTAGAGCTAACTATGAAGTACAGACTTCCGCACCAGTAACACTGTACGGTGCGGTAATGAGATCATCGTCAAGGTAATAACAAACAGACTTAACACGAGTATAACTATATAGTGCCATAAAGAGCTCATTATGTCGAACAGATTTAAACACAAGTAACTCTTTCTAGTGCAACGTTTAGCTCATTATGACAGATAGACTCTGTGTGGTGCTATCTAAAACCCACCATGACGGACAAACTTCCTGGTGCCATGTAAAGCTTATCATGACAGATAGACTTGAACACAATTTACACTGTATGGTGCAATGCAGAGCTCATCACCAAGTACCGACTTCCACACCAATAACAATGTACGGTGCTTTTATATATCCTCGTCAAGATCATGACAAGCAGACTTTAACATGCCATGTAGAGATCGTCATGGCGGACAGTCTTAAACACTCATTTACAGTGTATTGTGCCATGTACATGGGAATTTCGCTAACATGTTTAACCCCGCCACATTATTTCTGTATGTGCCTGTCCCAAGCCAGGAGCCTGTAATTCAGTGGTTGTCGTTTGTTTATGTGTTACATATTTGTTTTTCGTTATTTTTTTAACATAAATAAGGCCGTTAGTATTTTTGAATTGTTTTACATTGTCGTATTGGGGCCTTTTATAGCTAACTATGCGGTATGGGCTTTGCTCATTGTTGAAGGCCGTTCGGTGACCTATAGTTGTTAATGTTTGTGTTATTTTGGTCTTTTGTGAATAGTTGTCTCATTGGCAATCATACCACATCTTCTTTTTTATATTACACGAGTAACAATGTATGATGCCATGTAAAGCTCATCATGACGGGCAGATTTTAACATGATTTATAAATACATGTTGCCAGACAAATATACATATAAAGTGTGTAATCTATGGTGCAATGTAAAGCCCAATATGACGGACAAACTTCCACACCAGTTGCAATTTATGGGCCATGTCGGATTAAACATGACAAATATACACGAGAAAGACTGTATGGTGCCATACAGACTTCAACAAGGGCAACAGTTTATAGTGTCATGTAGAGCTTATCATGATGGATAGACTTCTTTGCTGAATTTTGTTTGCTTTAAAGTCTCTATCTAAAGTATTTATCTGGCCTTTTCTGGCATTGTAAAAAAAATTATTTGTTGTTATACAGATGCAAAACTATATTGATGTTTAACCTAAAGTCGGTGTGAGGCAACGGTTTATGGCGAAAGCCGAAATTTGACCTATACTGGCTTACTTTTTCACATTGTGACATGGATGAAGAATTGTCTCATTGGCATTCGAACCACATTATCGTATTTCTAGTTATCCTGACATGTTCCAAGACAATACTGTTTTCCAAAATATAAGTTGAAGCAATAGGTACTTCTGAACTCAAATAAAGGTTACACATGTTTACTATAAAAATTTTGTCTTGGTTACATGCGTTACAAAAAGATATGTTGACATGATATTTTTCTTATTTTAATTAAATAAATTATAACCTTAGTTTGCATAACTTTAGTAAAAATATAGAACAACTATTTCTAATTAAAGATTAATCACGTTTTACATGTTTGATTGAGATTTAAACATTTAAAGGATTGTTTTTATTAGAAATAGTCAGTTATAACTCATTTCCCCGCTGTTTTACAATTTACAATATAAAACTTAAGTACTGAAAATGACAAACCCCTTTAAAACAAGGGGTAATACTAGGTGCTTCTAGATGACAATCATCATTTGCTCCACATTTGTAACCCGCCATAACATTACCAGGTTTATGGAGGTATGACAGCACTGTGATTTGTCATTAGCATATTTTAGATTATTCTTTTACTAGAACGGTATAAATCTCATAAACAGTGAATGTTAATGTGAAGTAATTTATACAATAACGTTGAAATACCAGATTCACACTTTTAAATGTGTACTAAATTGTCAATTCTTTAATAAAAGGAATCCAGAACTTTAAAACACATTAATAATACCATGTTTCCTAAGCTGATGTGTTTTACATTTTAATTTTGACATTTCAGGAAGGATTTTCAGTTTCGAGTTTTTCCTCGGAGTTCGGTATTTCGTTATCTAACTTTTTTCCAAGCTTTTTTACAATGTTTTCTAGAGCTATATTTAGTATGATTGTCACTCAAATTTAATAATATCCCGATACATTTCATATATTTGCCTTATGAACATGGTGAATGTGGCTTGATACCTCTGATAATGTAAGCAAAAAATTGGTTTACAAGGTTTAAAAAAGAGGGACGGAAATATACTAGAGGGAGAGTCAAACTCATAAATCGAATATTAGCTGACTACGCCATGGTCAAAAATTAAAAAAGACAAACAAACTTGACACAGCATAAAAAACTAAAGAATAAGAAACACGAATCCCACCAAAAACTAGGGGTGATCTCAGGAGCTATCTTAATTTTTTTTAAATTTGAAAAAAAATAGCAAAAACAGAGGAAAAGATAATCATGAATAATGTGACGGATAACTATATTTCCTCTCATAGTCTTATTATTAAATGAATAAGAAGTCCAGTACAATCAAGACACCAATTTAACCTTTGTTTTTACATCAGCTGTGAAATTTGCGATAAAAAATGTAAAGAAAATAATAATCGTGAAAAGTGATTTTAGTGTGCTGCATACGAATTTTTATAATAACTATCTTTTAGAGATCGTTTTCAAATCATAAGACACTATACAATAGAAAATGATATATTAGCAATGCTGTCATTTGTTATGTGAATGTCGATGTCAACTGAATGATAAATCATTTGGACTTAAAATATTTGTCCTTGACAATATACATATAAAATGAAATTGATACTGTTTACGTTTATTAGTTTAAATTCAAGTTTAAAAGAAGCACTTGAAAGTGTTCATTAAGATCATATTTCTAAAAACTGGTTTTGATAATACGACGTTTATTTCATTCAATGTCCGAATATATTTGTAATACATAAAGGATGATCAGCTGAGATACTAATGACAACTTTTCCATTTAATACGTTTTTAAAAAATGCTTTATTTTTTATTTTGTCGAATGTCCAACATTAGAGGAAATTAGAGGGAAATAAATGTTCAAAGTTATGAAGTAGACGAAACTTGAGAACTTTAGTTTATGATAAATTTCTAAATATATCTACGGAAAATTTAAAAAAAAATCCAATATAACGTTGCGCACGATGTTCCTACAACACGACGTTACACCACCACGACGTCAAAGAGAGTTTTCTGAAACTTTTGACGTACATTTATTCATTTTTTTAAGTTTCATTTGCCTTTTTTATGTAGTTGGCTGAATCTTAATCTGTCTAAATTTTGTGATGTCCATTTACCATCAATTTATTTACCTCAAGTTGTGGAAATCGATTAAAATAATTTTTACCCTTAATTCACCTTAAAATGTAGTATTGTCGTAAGAAATGAACTTGAAGGAAGGAAAAATAAGACAGAAGAACACGGTTTTTTAATAAATGAATTATAACAAAAGTTTAATCGCAGGCTGCTAAAATTTCATGGTGCTTATCTTCTGTTATTGTAAATTTTTCATATCTTGATTCAACCCTAATACAAATATATCCGACACTCTGCAAGTAAATAAAAACATATTAATTAATTTGAATTGAATTGTATTAAACATTTGCTTGACACATAACTTGTCTAAATACAACCATTAAATAAAATTACTATAACCCGATCTTGAAAATTATTTTCCCAGTCATTTGAAGTTGCTTGCTTTTAAAATGTAATAATCTTCTCCTGATTCGTCCGTTAAATACGGGGTTGCATTAATTCAATGAAACTGTTTTTGTCGCTGTTTCCGATAAGTCTTTCAGTTACCTCCGTTTCGTTCCGTATTTTTATAAGTATGCAACGTGCTTTTTTTTCGACAACCAGCAATTTTTTTTTTAAATTTCACCACGCGATTCGTTTTAAGTATCAGGAATATACAATAGAACAAATTTTGCACATAAAGCGTCGAAAATAAAGCGTTTGTTTGGATTTTTCGACGTTTTTCGACGTTGGGACAAAATGGCTACCGTTTTGTAATGTTTCGTAGCATTTTATTCCTGCAAGACCCAAACATGCAGTAAATAAAAAAAGAATCTAGACTTTATGTTCTTTTCGTGTGTCTAACTTTTGTTTTGGTAAATTATAAATTACTTATTGAAATATCAGGTAAAAAAAACGCATTTATTGCTTGGACAAATGAAATATCAACTTGGACAAAATGGCTACCGCTTGAAAAACGACTGTGTAGAGATGGTTTTATAGAATCTACTAATTTTGAACTCACGAACAATGAGGCAAATGTTTCGTAGATGTTATAATTATCTCGCTTTTTTCAGACATTTTTAGCTATGTCTACTTATACTTTCAGCCGTTAAGTCAACAAAAAACGTCATTGGACATTTTTCCTATTCCAGCTTAATATGAAGCCACCGAGTCAAACGAAATTCGACAAAAGAACGGCTTTAATTTAACCGAGAACTGACACACTTCGTTGCTTCTGTCAAGTTTCGGGACGATCAGAGAATAAGAAAGAGGATCACTATACATAAGAGATAAAACAGTTGTTAAAAAATGTAACGTTGGACATCCGTTTTTTTTACATAGCTTTGTTGTTTTACTCCTCAAATATACTAGATATTACTAAGCATATCACCAAGAGCTATAAGAACATAAAGAATAACATATACTGAATTAGTTTTTATAGTGGTTAGTGTTTGTTAACATTTTATTTTGTTTTGCGGAGGAAATTTCGAAGATTCAATTCTAAATCATGGGGGTTGTAGGAATAGCGTGCGTGACGTTTATACAATTTATCATGTGACATGTGTGTTTTGTTCATTTTCAAAAATCAGTATCTCATATGTCTAAAATATCGACGAAAGATCCAAAAGGACAGAAAACGCTATGTATGGTTAAAAAAAAAAGACCAATAGACGAACAATGGTACACAAACACAATATAGAGAACTAAAGACTGAACAATACTAACCCTACCAAAAATTGGGGGTGACCTCAGGTGCTCTGAAAGGGTAAACAAATTCTGCTCCACCTTTGACACCCGTCGTGTTGAATTAAACTATGTCCAGTATCATATTGCTTAATATCTATTGCAGATTAAAACAGTTGAATTGTGACTACTTAGTTAATGGAACTCTCTGAAGCTAGAAAAAACAATTCAATTTTCATTTTGTAGATTTTTTTAAATTTAAAAAAAAAAAATTGTATTATCTGCTTGTATCCTAAAATACCGTTAACGTAAGGTTTCGTTTACTTTGTTAAGTATACGTTATTGTGATAACATTTTTTTTTTAAATCAGACGTGGTTAGATTGTAAATGAAACAATACCAGACTACATGTGCGTGTAAGGAATTATAGGTTAACGTAAAGTAGTTTACAAAAATACTGCAATCAAACAACAATATTAATTGCGTTCATCAAGGTCGAATTTTAGAATATCATATACCAAGCTCATCATCCTATTTTTTTCTTAAGTCACTATAACGCATTAACCGATGTTAATAATACGGCAAATACGATTATTCTTTTGCTATTTTTGTAGATATTCAACGAATTCATTTGCATATGAAATAGTTGTACTTAAACAGTTTCTGTCCTACTAAAATAACAAGAGAAATTATATCTGACATTTAAAAACATAGGTGGGTATAACCTGAATTTTTAGACCGTAAACTATTATAGAAAACCAGTAATATGAGTATAATGATGTACCTGAATATTTGATGACATAAAAGTCGGTAAATACTTGCTATTGTATTCTATATATTGTATGCTATATATTGTTTGCTATATATTCATGATATTTTTGATGATGATTAAGTCAACTGTGTACTTTTAATTACAAGGCATGGTATATTTAGTTTTTTTTCGTGGTGTGACAATATAAATAAAAAGAATCGTCCATTCTGGTTTTTTCTGTCTCTTTGGCAATAGTATTATGTACTTGAAATGATAGGCTCATCTTTAACTTGTAGTTTATCTCAATCTTGTTGACGTTTAAGATCGTGTATGTGCTTAAAACAATCGGCTTGATATACTGAGGTTAACGAGATAACATAGAAATAAGAATATATACTAATAATATAGAGAGTGTATGAAATTCTGACGTAAACATGTAAGTATAACATGTCTCTTTGACACATTCTTCATTTCCATTCTCAATTTTATTGCAGAAGCCTGGCTTGACTAAAAAGATGACACACATCTGACATGTTTCATAAACAACAATTGTAGATAACAATATGGAACAGTACGAGGCCAAAGAATGCAAGTCAGGAATGTGGCAGTTGATTTTCACTCGTTTACATGGTGGAAAACTTTGAGTTTTGATAATTAAACATTCCCGAATCAACCTTGGAGTTCTGTACTATTGAATTTATTTTTCTATGAAGAATGCAGAAGGCTTATTATCATTATCGTTTTCTCATTTATTTTACATCTGAAACAGTTTTGAAAACAACACTGACAATATGCTTGATTTATGATAAAGACATCATCTTTAAATCATTTTAATTGAGGTCTGGAGCTGGCATGTAAGTTAACTGCCAGTAGTCGTTGTTATTTATGTATTAATGTCATTGTATTTATTTTCTTTTGTTAAATCTTTTGACATCGGACTGGGACTTCTTTTGAACTGATTTTTAATGTGCGTATTGTTATGCGTTTACTTTTCTACATTGGCTAGATGTATAGGGGGAGGGTTGAGATCTAATAAACATATTTAAACATATTCGCAATTTTGTGCGTGTCCCAAGTCAGGAGCCTATGGCCTTTGTTAGTCTTGTATGATTTTTTTATTTTAGTTTCTTGTGTATAATTCGGAGTTGCGTATGACCTCCATTATCACTGTACTAGTATACATATTTTTAGGGGCCAGCTGCAGGACACCTACGGGTATTCTTTTTACATTGAATACCCATTGGTGGCCTTCGGCTGTTGTCTGCTCTATTGTCGGGTTGTTGTTGCTTTCACACGTTCACCATTTCCTTTCTCAATTTTATACTATTGCTATTTAAACAAAATATACAAAATAGTTTGTTCATTAACATCAATAATGTCTCAATAATTTAGACGGAATTATGAGACTCAGAGGAGACTATTATACAATTAATGTCTTCTGATAAAGAAAACATGTCGTTTCAATGACCTGTGAAAATGTGACTGCCAAAGTGAATGTCAATTTTCCAAAAGTTAACTACACCACAAAAATACCGGCCCTAAAGACTGTAATAATTGTTTTATTCCATATTCCGAGAGAATTATTTACCAACTATACATCAAACGTTTTTTACCAAATACAACGAAATAATACACGTAATAGCACGCAACGTTTTGCGCCTTGAATATACTTTTTCCAATGATGAATATGCTTATCTAATCCAAATTCCTTTGCTATAGAAAAACCTACTAAAGTTTAAACAATATCAGGTAAATATGGAGTAAGACGTTTTATGAACTCTTGCAAGGGATCGTCTAAGCCAATCAAATGTTGATTTCGCTTTCAATATTTATATACAATGGAAAAAAGACATGTCTGCCTTGAATATTTAGCTTGTCGACGCCTGCTTTTCATGTTTCCTGATCCTAAATTTGGTTGAAATTCGGTCGATTATGTCAAAGTATGCCAAAATCTGTTATCTAAGACTATTTTGGAAGTAAAAATCAGCGCTATGTCTTAATGTCAACTTGAAACCTTTTTAATCATGTTACGTTGAACTTTATAATCGGGGCTAAATATGGCACTTATCGAACTACTCCTTTATTAATATAAGGGTCACTGATGAGTCTAATGTAGACGAAACGCGTGTCTGGCATATTCAATTATAAGCCTAATATCTTTGATAGTTATTTACAGCACTGGGTCTATAACAATTCTGGTTGATGTTTCGTCATCGAGCGTATCCCCATCCCAGGTGTAAGCACTTCGGTTTTGACATGACTATCAATTACATGGTCATTTTAATAACATTTGCAAATTATGAATTATTCGAAATACTAATGATTTGTTTTATCCCAGATATAGATAACCTTTACCATATCTAACACAACTTTTTGGAGATTTTTGTCATCAATGCTCTTCAACTTTGTTCTTGTTTGGGTTTAGTACTTTTTTATGAGCGTCACTGCTGAGTCTTATGTAGACGAAACGCGCTCCTTGTGTATTAAATTAGCAGCCTTGTACCTTATAAAACTATTTATACCACTGGCTCAATGCCACTGCTGGTAAACGTTAATTTGTCCTCGCGAGTGTCATATCTCTTTCATATTCATTTGATAAAATTTACTGTTTGCAATAGCATTAATTGTTCTAAATAATAAGGATGTTCTTATCCCAAGCATAAAAACAACGCCGTATTTGGCACAACCTTTTTCAACTTTTGATCTTCAGTGCTGTACAACTTTGTACTTTTTTTCACTTTCGATGTTTTATATCTGGGCGTCACTGGTGAGTCGTGTGTGCGTATTGAAATTTAAACCTGATGCTTTTTGTTATCTATTATTCATGTGTTTCTTTAAGAGAACAGCAACATTACACTAAAATGTAACACACACAGAAACGGACCGAGCATCAGACAAAATCCCACGAGAATTCCAAATTTAAAATCAAAACCAAATACATGAATTTACCGTGACACGTCTTATCGCAATGTGAATTTACACTCAAAAACAAATGACGCAACGTTAAAATGTAACACACAGAAACGAACTATAATATAACAATGGCCATATTCCTGACTTGGTACAGGACATTTTTAAAGGACAAAATGGTGGGTTGAATCTGGTTTTGTGGCATGCTAAACCTCGCACATTTAGGGCCATGTGAAATATAACATCAAAATGACAACACAACACCACAGGACTACAATATCAATAAATTGGAGAACACAATTGACAAAGAATCACACGACCATCAGTCAACGGTAGGTGCAAATTGAAACTTGGAGCTTACACAGCCGTCTGGTTAGGGAGATAGCTTAACAGTGCATCTCAATCCAGATTTGTTTTCTTCTTTTAAACTTTCACTCATTCTAATGAGATTACAATTGCAAAGGGAAAACTTAGCGACATTGAATGCAAAAAAGATTAATACAATCAAAATGTATTGAAAACTATGACTATATCACGGAGGAACACTCAAACTAAACAAATGCAACGGTATTGATGTATTGTGATTTTCAACCCACCAGACCCTCTTTCCAAAAAAATAAAACAAAACAAAATTCTTGTTTTTTTGTAAATTTTGGCAATATTTCTTTCTTTTTTATATTTTCTAATACACTTTCCTCCTAACGAATACACCTGGCCATTTACCCTATGTTTTGTTTTATACTTTTCTCGAGGTATTTTGTGTTTTTACAACCAATTTCAGATAAAGTCTGAATTGCATTTAAAATCGTTCTCTAGTATTAGAATTATCACATACCGACTGGATACATGCTTATTGAAAATAAGTCTAAATATATATTTATCAGTGAAATTTAAACTGTAGGAAAATGAAGCGTCCAGAACATCTTGTAAAGGGAACACGATAACAAAGCTTTATATATATATACATGATTGATGTTAAAACTCCAAGTGTAATACGGCATATGATATCATTAAGACATGTCAGATGTTTGTAATATAAAGTTTCATTTACACTTTGTACCGGTTAAAAGCCTTTCACAAAAGTTTACGGTTGACATATGTTTTTGTATTCTTATTATAATTATATGCTAAATCATTATGTTATAAAAATAGGACGAATATTTTTAATGACGGAATGAACACGTTTTACACATTCGATAAAAATGTAAGGTTGATCTATATCAAAGATAATCGATGTAAATTGATAATGTCAGTCGGTCAGAAAAATTTACTACTGGACTCTTGGTTTGATACAAAAAGAATAATATACAATCAGGTAAATAAAGTCAAAAAAAGTAAACCACTGCTTAAAAGTCATAGATCGATTTAAAGAAAATAAATCCAGGTTACGAAGAAAAACCGGAAGAAAAGCACTATAATGGGAAAACAACGGAAAAACTATAGTGCAACAAAAACACAAGCCAATATATATAGACACAGACTATTTGATATCAACTGCCATATACCTGATAGAGGAAGATAATAACCATATACAGAGTGCTCACAGTGAGCTGCATACAAATTCTTATAAAATTGAGAATAGGAATTACATACATGTTAGTATTTTTAAATAAAAAAATGATCGCTGTAGCATTTGTGTGTTACTGTATGGGCTTGAACATCGGACTTGCTCTTTTTAAATAAATATATAACCGAAAGCCTTTTTACTTTTTTTTTTTTACTTCGGTTTGGACATGTGAAACAATATTTTTTTTAGAGAAAGTGAAGTTCGACTGAATGGTTGATCGAGGGATGAAGGTTGCGGAGTTCGACTGCCGCTGTTAAATGATATTATTTTGAATGTTGTTAATAATAAAAGCCACCAACTGAACTGTAAAATCTATGTATGTTAAGGTTTCACTAAATGACATGGGCCGTTAAGCTAATATTTACTTTTATAAAATTGTTGAAGTCGGACAAGAATCTGCTAACCTTTCCTGAATATCTGAAATCACCTCTGGTGTTTGGTAGGATTTGTATTGCTAAGTCGTTTTCTAGGTTGTGTTTTGTGTTTTCGTTTTCTTATTCCATTTTCAGTTTGTTTTCGACTAATGTATTCAACTATCATTTTGATATCTCTCGCCTCTCTTTTCTAATAATCAACGAATTGAGACCAGGAACAACCTGATACTGACATGAATTATCTCTGAAATTTAAACCTTTGTCAAATATATCTGTCTTAAATTGAAAAAAAAACCTATGATGGCGACAATTGTAATTTAAATTATATTATCATAATCGTATGCCCGCCTGACTTTATTCAGTTTAAATAGTAGATCCACGAGGAAAACAATCCTTTCGTTATGTTTTTAGTTGAGATATTTACCATTTAAAAGTATCAATGGACTATAACTTCATAAATGTGTTACCTTGAATTCATAACAATTGGAATTCCCACCATGTCTCAAATGTGGTAAGTTATTACTGTATTTACTATACCAGTGATACAAACATATTGAAACATTTAATTACGGAAACGTTCAGCATCTAACAATGTCTAAAAATGTGCGAATTTTGTGATTATCTTTCTCTTTTTAATCTGCAGATCCGTAGAAATTTGAATGTATACGTTTAAATTATTTGCTTTCAAATGTGTTTGCATAGCAATTAAAAAGTATAGAAATAATCCAAAACAAATGTTTAAATTTAAATAAAGTCATTGTCTGGTTATTTTGACATGGTCTGGGCTTTCGCTCGTTATTGAAGACAGGTGACCCAAAGAAATAGAAAATATTCTTTAGTTGATGGTTGTCTAGTTAACAACAATTAAAAGTTGTTGGGTACACACAACTTTGAGTAGATGTCATTGACCGTCAATTACTAGTAAAAGATACCTAGTTTCAACAATAAAACTGAGTGACCACATTCGTGTGATGGGAACATGACTTGAATAGACATGTTACAAAAAGGTATATTCTCGACGCTGAGATTGACAAATTAGACTTTAAATTTGGGGACAGTGTCAAAACATTGATTATAGATTTAAACAGGTAAAATTTAAATTATGTGCGTCTTGTTTAATTCAAATCACATTTATCTAGTACATCATTTTATTATACTTCGTGTCAAAATGCAAGATTTTGATTGGCTAATACGAGGGTGTCAATTTACTCTATTACCCTTCATGGAGACGCTTGATCAAGTGTGCGCTTTATTAAACACGACTATATCCTATGACAAATACTCTATCAACATTCACAGAGACGCTTGATCAAGTGTGCGCTTTATCAAATACGACTCTATCTTATGGCAAATACAATATTACCCTTCACAGAGACGTTTGATCAAGTGTGCGCTTTACTAAATACGGATGGTTATGTACAAGATGTCATAGATTATTACTTTGAATTTTAAATTTAATCGACATTAATAAAAGAACATTCAGTATAATAAATTAAATAACACATATCTGAAAGGGTTATAGAGTAGATTGTTACCTCTCGAAAAGACATTGTCAACCTTGGCTTCGCCTCAGTTGACAATGTTTTCTCGGGGTAACAATCTGCTATATCACCCTCTCAGCTATGTGTTATTTATATAATGTAACATCCTATATAATTGCTGTTGTGATATCATTGCTGGCTACCATAAGACATGAGGAAAAAAGGACCGGGGTTGGCTGACACTGAGTTATGCATGTTCATTCGATTCCAGATTAATAATATACTAGTATATAAAGTAAGCCAGTAAGATATTAGTTTTATTGTTGTATTACAGTTCATGAAAAAGTTCAATCTGTCTCTCCACTAATACCGCACAAAATTCCACAGTCTGATTGATGTTATCTCCCGGGTGTCCCGAAAGTTCCAATGACCCTGATTTTTTTTAATCGCCTAAGATCGTGTTCGACATATACCGACACTCTGATATACATAAATTCATTACTTTACATTTTCTTCTTTCTACTCGTGGGTTTGCTCTTAGATGATGGCGTCTGTAAAGGATAACAAGAGGTGAACAACATGGAAAAGTTTTATCCGCTAAGATGACAAATATTCGGGTGAAATCTAACTCCTACCTGGTCTAATTGAAGGCAATATTTTATACTGTTGGGCATCATTTATTGGTCCTAGGAAACCACTACGAACAAATCTTGTACTATTTCGTTGTCCTTTCGTTGTCCACAAACATTTATTTATGAATGCAATGTCTACATAAGGTGAGATTAAAGGGTAAATGCAAAGTCATTATGCAATGCTTTTGAAACTCATCTGCAGGGATGTTCAACCAGTGATTAGCGAGTCATATTTTTTACAAACCTTTTATCGTGTTGAACATGCATTAAATATTTGCCACTGGACGTTAATCAACCAACAATCAAGCAATCACAAACCCCTTATAAAGAAAATGCAAATTGAGCTGAAACTGTTTAAATTAAGACAAATAAAGTTGGAAGGAAATAAAAGAAGAAAATACATGCCTTCGACGCTATATGACCGGGAGTAAATTTTCTTAAACTATAATGCAACATGTTTCATTTTTGTTTAATTATAGTTCCTTTAAATTATGATGGAATTTATTAATATCTATTTCTTATGTTTTTCATGGTACAAATGTTATTGAATACTCGTTTCATACGAAATTGCCTCCAAAAAGATGTATGCAGTTTTTAAATAATATTCAATGTATACACAGGTAACCTTTATTTGTGTTTTGACACAGTCCCCTAATTAAAAGTGTAATTTGTCAACCTCAACGTCGTGAATATACCTTTTCGTAACATGTCTTTTATCAATCAAGTGAATAACAAATGTGTATGCTAAGGGACGAACCATATTTCAACCACCAAGATTTGTTTTAACATTCAACGATATGCATATACCAACACAAGTTATCATCCAAAAGAATTGAAACAATCAGCAAAAGTTTAATTTCCAATATTGAACTATCCTAACTTTCGGAAGCACATAATCCTTAAAACACAGGTTTTTTTTGCCAAATGTCTATTTGAAATGTCTGAGTGATGTTGTTTTGAAGCCATTTTTTTATAATTTGTCGATTGTCAAACACTTGTTGTTCAGTGATTCCATCTAGGTCTTCATGATGAAATCTACAAAATCATACAAAAAAAGTTATAACATTGTAAAGCTTTATTTTGTTCAACTTACTATTACTAACTTCATAATGATATTATTTTAAAGTATACATCAAAAGCATAAGAACCTGCGAAAACTCAATTACAGATAAATTTCCTTCAAAGTCTCAACTACATTTTTTGTATATAGACAGTAAGGTACAAATGTGTATTCTGCCAGAAAATCCTAAATACTACATTTTAATTTGTCTTTTTCTATATTACTTGTTATACTACTTGTGGATATCTGTCTGATTGACATATACGAGGGTGGTAAAATCGGGTTTTTAACAGGAAAACACATAATACAAATTGTGGTAAATAAAGGCAACAGTAGTATGCCGCTGTTCAAAATGAATAAATCGATATCGAAAAAAAAAAAACGGGTTACAAACTCAAACTGAGGGAAACGTATCAAATATAATAGAACTACGACACAACAGAGACACAATACTGAAATGTTACACACACAGAAAAGAACTATAATGTAACAAAGGCCATTTTCCTGAGTTGGTACAGGGCATTTTATCAATAACTGGTGGGTTGAACCTGGTAAACGTAGCGTAGCAAGAGAAAAAAAACTGTTTATGTTAAAAAAAATATACTAGAAGTGATTAATTAGTCGTTCCGGGAGATCAAACGTTCAAAGCAATGGACACGAAGACCCTGCTGTCACCTTTTCGCGTCCCCTAAGCATGCTAGTTGCATCTGCTTCTTGGATTTTGTTTAATTCACCACTTGATCTCAATAAATATCATGGGAACATATCATTTAAAACAATCTCCAAACTGACTTCGAATTTAGTCCCGGTTTCTTTTTTCTTTTTTTTTTATCTTGAATGAGGGACGCGCACGAGATATTAAGAGTACCAACGCGAAACACAGAAAATGAACAGGGCCCAGGGAAACAAAAATAACACCCGTCGAAACAAATACAAGAAAACGAGAAATAAAAACTTGAAAACACAAAAACATGTGAATTAAAAAGGACAATATGGTAAAAACACTTTACCCCTATATACCCTTCAATTTTGACAGTAAAATATGTAAGGTCCAACTTGGTAAGTCCAATGATTTGTATAGTTAGCTTTAACTATACAAATCCTTGGTAAGTCATATAGCTTCGGATCTTTTCATCACAATTTTGTAAACAAAGACCCCTTTTAATGAGATTTCGTGTAACTGAATTGATCAAGTTAATAACGATTAGGATTTCTTCTTGCTATTCAGTACAGTTATCATAACAGCATGATATGCTCACATTTCTGAAATACGACACCGTCACAACAATAAATGTAAATACCTACGTTTAGAATATAGGAAATATATTGATAAAAACTTTGTAGAATCACTAGAGTCTCGTTAGCGGATATTTTAACTTTGCGCATGCGCATATATCTGATTAATAGAAATTTTAAAAATGCCGCGAAAATTTAAATCACTATTTTACTGAGCTATTTAATAGATGAATCGGTGTTTTTTTTTCACAAGTTGACAACCATTATGTATCTGTATAGTATCTTTACCTCCTTTATATGAGATCAGTGATTTCTCACTAAAGTATGAATTCATATATCCATCTTGCACAATGTTACCAATAATCCATCACAAATTTTATAACATCATGCACATTTGACTGAACACACATTTTCTATATACAGTCAATAGAAGTGTCTCTCCTTACTAGTTATTTCATATTTGTGATATTTATAAATACTGTGATAAAAGCTAAAATCCGGAGTTTATTTGTATAGCCTATTTAAAATTAATCAGATCTAGTTCAAAGGGATAACATTAAAATGATATTCAATATTAAGATCTAAAATAAGGTATACTTAAACCATAGCTTTATTTAGTAGTTAAATAGATAAGTTTTAAATTAGTATATTTAAGGGGAAATTCTAACTTGAGAGGTTTTAATTCTTTCTTTTCTCAAAGGACCCAATCGTTTCCTGTTTTTCATATCAGACAGCATCCTATATCTTGCTCTATGAATGTTAAATACATATCTGCGACACTGAAATTCCAATGCAGATAACATCTTGATGTTTATTTTTCTGTTGCTATGTCCCACATTTTCGTTAAGGAGATAAGAGCAGTCCAGTATAATTTGGATTTTTATCATTTTCAGTAAGGTATTTCATTTCTCTACTTGTCACATTATGATATTCCTTCTGAAGATCTTTTAAAGACGCTTTTCTGATTGATTCTAACAATGTACATTTCGGTAAAAAGTGAGGTAAATCTTCAGTTTCTTGTCCGCACAAAACGCAGGTGGCTTTAACATTGTCCTAATTGAATTTAGATCTGTTTTCTTGGAGAATGTATGTACCAGAACTAGTTTTAACTTAATAGGTAGACGGTTTATGTCTCTTGAAGATGATGTGTTGATATAAATTAACGGCTGTTGTTTTCCAGGGTGGTAATTATCAACATTTAGATAACTTTTTATATATTTCTATATAGCTTGGAGATATCTGTATAGTACTTTTTCCAATATTTATTTATTTATTACAAGTTTGATCGTTTATATCAATATACAATGTTATTTTCATTGTTTTATGCAATGAAGGTCTACATATAATAGTAATGATGCAGCTGATTTAATAAGTTTATGTAAATAAATCGAAAAAAAAACTTCGGTTTCTTTATAGAACAATCTGAATAAAATTTGGATCTATTATAATTTTCATTCGTATAGTTCTGGACATAATATTCAATTTCATGATGCTTGATGTATAGGGAAAACGGAATTATTACATTTTCCCAGCATTAGGTTGGCCTTTTGTGTACCCAAGACAGGGCGAAGGAAGTCAACTTAAGAACGCTGTGATTGGATGTATTAAAGGGTACAAGTTATTTTTCTATTTATCTATTAATAACTGCAGTGTGTATATTTACAATATAAATTTTAGAATCTATTGAAATATTTTCTAGTGAATTATTCGAAAATGTTGCATAATTAGTAAAGGTTGAATCAAGTGCATTTGGTTATTATGCAATTATTCTAAAAATAGTAAAATCACGTGAAGGCCGCGTGGAGTCTGCATGCACAAAGCGTGATAGATATTGTTCGGAACCAAATTGCGTTCTGAAATTCTCTTGACTTTTTATTACTTTAACATATTCCCAATCATTTATTTATTTAGTATATTGATATATAATAAAGCCTGACGAAAGTTCATTCTGTTGTTTCGGGATTGTTCTTAAATACTCGTATACATCGGGATTTTTCAATCTCTAAATTCTGAAAATCATGTGAAGGCTGCTTGAAGTTTGCATGCAGCAAAAAAAGTGAAACCTTTGGGTGAACAACGTAAAAGTAGCATGTTCTGACAGAATATTAGACTTAAGTGAAATGTTTTTGACATCTCTTTTGAAAAAGGTCAAAATGGCTGCCGTTGATATGGACAAAGCAAAATTTGAAAAGTGAACCATTTACGGCCTTCAACAATGAGAAAATCAAATGCATTATATTTAGTTAGAATTTGTTGAAAAAATATGAAAAGTGAAGCATTTACGGGCTTCAACAATGAGCGAAACCAAATGCATTATATTTAGAAGTTGCTTTAAAAAATATGTAAAATGAAGCATTTTCGACCTTCACCAATGAGCTAATAGCAAGTGTTCCCTAAAGAGTGTTTCAATGGAAGTCGCGAATTTCTGTATTCTTCCCATTATGATGTCATTGGTCTATATTCTTTATTTTTGTTTAATTATTTTGTTAAAATTTCTTTATACTTTACCACCCTATTAGCCTTTATTTTTTATATTGGGGTATAAAAGCGTATAGTATGCAGTTACAGTTTAAGATGCCATAAATAAATTAATATAATTTTTGACACTATAAATTCTGTTAATAAGATATTTATTTAGGCGCTCCATATAAATAACATGATAAGAATCAATCAAGTTCATAGGGACAGGTTACTCGGACATTTTTCTATAAATAGAGAATCAGGTGAAAGCTGCATGGGTTCTTATTATAGGACATTAATCACGACCAGGTCAAAAATGTTGCATAATTAGTAAAGGTTGAATCAAGTGCATTTGGTTACTATGCAATTATTCTAAAAATAGTAAAATCACGTGAAGGCCGCGTGGAGTCTGCATGCACAAAGCGTGATAGATATTGTTCGGAACCAAATTGCGTTCTGAAATTCTCTTGACTTTTTATTACTTTAACATATTCCCAATCATTTATTTATTTAGTATATTGATATATAATTATACATTCGTTTTTTCCACTGAATTTTGGTACATGGATTGTCTAAAAGAAGATAAATTTCTGGAAGATCATATTTCAAAATAATTTTGTTTACTCCAATGAACCAACTCTGACTGTTTTGGTCTTTGACTGCTAATTGTCTGCTGGCAATTCGTTTTTCGATTGATTCCTCTGATAGTAAACATATACTGTAAAAGTAGCTTATAATTTTTGTATGTATTTGTCCCTAAATTGGTATTATTCCAGATATAATGTAAGGTACAATATCAGGAGCATTTTGCGGTAGAGACATTATCTGTTTAAGCATTTTTTTTAAACATTTCCTGTTTATCAATATTTAATTTTGTTGTTATCAGAATCTCCAGACCATGAAGTAATGTTGGTAAGACATACATTTTCATAATATGAATACAAGTGCTTGGATCTAAACCATTGTTTCTGTGAAAACCTGCAGCCATGAGACTATATGCTGTTCTCCTTGCTTTTGTATGTTCTCGTTGATAGTATTATTTAACGTTTCCTTTTTAGACTTTGATCTTTGTAGACCAAGATGTGTTGCTTTTTGTACTACTGTTAGCTTCTTGTCTTTCAATTTTAGATCTATACAATTATGTCTTTTCTTCTTTTTGTTCTCCATCTCAATAAAAACGTTTGTTTGTGGTTGTAATCTGTAGTGTTCATTACAACTGTATTCATAAGCCATGTTTAGTAGTATTTGCGCTTCGTTTTGATCTGTCGTGTTTAAAGTAACATGCTGTTGCACAACATGGTATATGGCAGATTATGCTTCCTAGCTTAGAATGTTGTAAATGGTGTAGCAGTGGGTCTATATATGTCTTGTAAAAGATCCGCACTGAGAATAATCACCCTGACGCACTCCCTGCGAAAATGATAAATTTATTTGACATTTTTCCATTATTTTTTTTTATTACAGATGAAGCATGTTTATGGAGATTGTTGATGAGATTTTAATGTCTGTCTTGCATTCCAAGATGATATAAATTACGCGTTAGATTTGGTGAACTACAACATCAAAGGCTGACTTTGCATCTAATAAAACTATTATCAGGAGTTTTTTAGGATCTATACAGTTAAAATGTATTTTCTATTTACCTCTTCTAAAATGAATGACGCCTTTAATGGAGCTGAGTTCTTTGTGAAACCTCTCTGTAAAGTACATTGAATTGGTAAACTTATTGGCCGAATTCTTAATTTCAGGATAAATTCAATGATCTTACAAATACTGGAGGAACTGTTATGCCACTATATGTTTTTATTTACAATTGATCTCTTGTTGTTAAATACTGGAGAGAGAAGTCCTGTTTTACGTAGATCTGAAATTAATTCTTTTTTGAAAATGTAAACTAGAATTTGATGTATAGAATCTATGATGTTATCGCCTGCAACCATAAAATGTTCAACAATTAAGTCAAATAAATCAGAAGCTTTCCCTTTCTTCATTGAATTAAAAGCTTTGTATATTTCACATTTTGTTGGTTATTTAATATCCGAGTTGTCTGTGAATTCAATTATAATGTCCATCTCATATTTAATTGTATCTTCGTTTTTATAGTTAAAGTCTTCATTTCTCAAAAAAATGTTTTCTAAAGCCTTCCACAATACTGTCTTCACCTGTCAAAGTTTCATCATCTACATGCAGATCTTGAATACAGCCACGTAATGATTTTCACTATTTATTTATGAGCATATGGAATATTTTGGTGTCCTTAGTTCTAGTAATCACTATTTTTTCCTTAAGTTATGAATTTTTCATCGCTAATTCTGTTCAATATACCCTACGAAACATTTGCTTATTCTCATTTTTCCTAGTTAAAGTATTATGATTGAATGATGGTTTTCCTGCTTCATACCATTATAAGTGTGTGATTTTCATTTCTTTATATGCTGTAGATATCTCTTTGTTCCAAATCTTTGTAAATTTGATGTTTGATGTTTCTATTTCCTTCTCGTTATTCAGTAGACTTATTTTTTGCATATTTAAGTTTTCAAGCTATTGAACAACTAAGTTCTTATATTCTTCTTTATCTATCTTGTCCCATTTGATTTTTGGTTTAATTGTACAGGTGTTTTGATTTAGTCTTTTTTGTAGATTTGTTTTACACGATACAAATATTGGGTAATGGTCAGATACATTTGCGTGTAGGGTTATAATGATGGTCTTTTCCATAACTGTACATACAATAATCAGTTTCACTGCATGTTTGTCCTTAGGGTTTATGTATGTGGATCCATTGAGACAGACTTGTAAATTAAAGTCTTTAATAAATTGAAGAAGATATTCAGTTCTTTGATTTGTGTTGTTTTTAGTTAAATCTGCATTTAAATCACCTCCAATCAAAATATTATGACTTCTTGTGTATTTTTGCATAATTTCAAAAAGCTGATCAATATATTCCTTAAATTCATCCAAATCATGGCAACCTTGTGTCGGCATATATATTAAAAAAAAAATGGCTTTGACATGTTGTCTTAAAATTCTACACATTATATACGCTCGCCTCTGTCATCAGAAGCTTTTACGAGATGATCAATTTCTGTTTTCCAAATAATTGCAAATCCCCCATATCCTCTGGGTAATTGAGCTTGATGTATGTGATTGTATTTATCAACTGCTTTACCTTCATAATTTAGATTAGTGCCTATTCCATTAATTAAATGTATTTGAAATTGAAACAACCAATGTTCGTGAATGAGAATTATGTCATTATTCTCCAATAGTAGTAGCTTTATCTATTTTGGATTTAGTTGGATGCCTAATGTGTATGAAAAATGGTCCGAACTATTTTGTTGTTCTATATGTTGTGTTCTGCTTGACATGTTTCCTTTCCATATAACTACCACCATTCCAGTTTGGATTTTGATCAATTGGTAGTCTAGAGTGAATGTTCTTTCATAGTTGGAATTTGTTTTTTTGGGATATTGTTGGTGCAAAATTTGAACAAAAGTATCCTGCATTTCTATTGTTTATTGGAATATGCACTATATTTTGACCTGATAAAAGGGAAGGCAGAGTCTGTTGTGGAACAGTAATATATCGTTTATCATGTGTTCTCAGGTGTTGTACAGCTGATGTTTGATCTCTGATGTTTAGGGGATCATTTGGTCTTGTTGAACTGTTAGTATCATAATCAGATTTTGCTCTTTCAGTGTTTAAATTGGGTGTATTACTGTCATAAGTTACAGTGTTATTATCATCCATTGCACATGATGAAGTTGTCATTGCGTTGAATTGGTTGGACTGTTTTATATATGTTTCTAGACTTATGTATCTCTCATTACTATCAAGCACGCTTTTTAAAATCTTTTGACCATGTTCTCATCTTAATTTCTTTTTGACAAAGTTCACCCATTTTGATGTTGGTTGTTGGTTTAGTCTCTTTGGGGGTTGTTTGTTGCTTCTTTTCAGTCTGTATTATCGGAACAGTTGTTGTTATAATATCCTTGTTTGTATTGGATTGACTGATACTCTGAGTATTAATATCTGCTATAGTTACTGGAATAGGAATGTTTTCTTTAACTAATCCGTCAGGCAAATTTTGTATAATTACGGGTTGATCTGGTAGTGGCGTAACTGTACTCGTAATACTTGATACTTTTATTTGTTGACTTTGCTCTTTTTCTTGATCTTCAATCCCTATACAACTTAAACAGGTTGGCACCTCGTTTTTATATTCTAAATTGTGTTGGTCAATAACAATATCAGACAGACTGCAGGCATCTAAATCATCTCCACGATTGACTGTGGTTATTTCGTTGTCTAATAAAGCTTTAGCTAAATTAGTATTGTCAGTTGATATATAATCTATGATAGTGTCTCGTTCTTTAAAGCAAATTTTGCACTGGTAATCGGATCTTGTGTCATTTTCAATCCTTTCAATTTCTGAGGGATTACGTTTTTCATATTTGAAGTGTATCCAATGTTATCCTGTATCACAGAAAGATGCTCTTTTTCTGCATGGTCGATTGCATTTTAGGCAATTGATACCTACTTTGTCTATACTTGGCATCTCTACTTTTGATTCAGTTGCGTCAGCCTCAATTCTCAGTTTTGCTAGTCAATTTTCTATCTGTGCTGACAGCAGTTCACTTAAGGTTTTAATGTCACTATTCTTGTGATTGTGTAATGATTCATTGATAATTTTATGAATGAAAATTAGGTCTTCATTGATGAATATATGAATGTTTTTTTTTCATTTACACGCATTCTAGATGTTGTATGGTAAACATTTATAGTATAAGATTTCTTCCCCGACTGCTCACAAACACGGATGGTATTTTGTACGATGCATTTGCCATAGTTATCTCTAAGATCAGTTATATGAGTTCTTTCATTTTGAATAGTCTTAATAGTATTAAATTCAGCTATTTTTATAAGTTCATATGTTGCTGCGTCAGCTTGTGCACCTATACCTCCACCTGTATATTCATATTTCAGGTTTTTTTTATTCTTTTTGCAGCAATGATATTTTTTTTAATGACTTCTCAATGTTTGTTCATTATATCTTTTATCCTTAGTTTGTATTTGCTTGGAGTTGTTTGGATTCTGCTGTTTCACATCTTGAGGTTTCTCCAATATCACTGTGTATCATCGCCACCAGAAATTGGGTACTAACGAAGCGGAGAGAAATAGAAAAAAAAGTAAACAAGTTAAGAATCATTCAATATAATTTCCACTCATTTGATGAGGGTGCCGCTTAAGGGATGATTTTCTGATATATAATTCTTTAAATTATTAGGCCGATAAGTACAAAATTAATACAAGATTTTGTGTAATACTCCAAAACTTGCCACTTAGTACCGGAAAATTTCGAGGTCGATCGTCCTCTGTCGCCCCATTCTCAAGATATCTAACTGTTTTTTCATTATTTTTCCAGACAAGTTTTTAGATTATTATAGTGTGGCATCATATTTACTGAAATTTGTTGTCAACAACATGTATTTTAAAGAATATGTTTGTTGTACGGCGAATTGCAGGACGTTGTACGGCGAATTGCAAAATAACAACTTTTGTCTGTACGGCGTCTTGCAATATATTATACTTTTAAGAGGAAATTAATTACTGTTTAGATAATATCAAGTGACGATATTTTGTTGATATCCAAGCTTTACATGCTTACAAATATACAAAATGTCTTACTTATCAAATATTATTAAAAATATGCCGTTATTACTTAATTCAGTTCAGAAGGCCTCGTTCAACCATATTATCCTAAATACATTCATATATCGTTTAACTACTAACGACTGTTGTCTTATTTCAGTGTTGCTAGGGTGACATTTTGTAAGTTCAATAAAATAAACAGTCCATTCATTTTCTGTTGGTGCTAGCTTTTTTTAGATAAAAACAGTGGAGATGTGGTATGATAGCAAATAAGATAACTATCCATCAGGATCAAATAAAGTGCATGTAAGCAATTATATGCTATATCGTACAGCATTCAACAACGAAAACTCGTACCTTATTGTCGGCTATAAAAAGCTCCGACCGAAAAATGTGGAAGGCTTCAACAAGAAAACTAACGGCCTAATTCATAACAGAACAATTTATTAAAACAACAAATAAGATAGAGATGAAGCAACGACAGCCACCGAACCACAGGATCGAGAATTCGGACAGCACATAAATTGTTTAATTATTCAATTTCTAAAATGATTCATTTGTAAAAAGAAAAATTTAGAAAATACTTTGTTTTCATCGAAAGTAAGGAGAATCAAAGCGTGAATTGCATTTCGAATTCATTTTCTTGTTAGTTTATTTTGAAAATATATATTTTGTATACATCTTAAATGCTGTCAAGCTAATAGTATTTCTATCTTATGCATTTTATCTAATGCATAATAAAATGGGGGGGGGGGGGGGGGGGGGGGGCGTTAACATTTTAACAAAAAACAGTTTGGTAAAAACAGTAACAACAAATTTGAAATGCTGATAAGAGTTAACAGCAACTTTAATTTACCCTTTTTCCAAACGAACCCAAAAGCAATGAAAAGGGGAAGTGCATATCTTCAATGTGTTCAAAAGTTCGAAAACCACTGTACAAAGTCGTAGAAATGCCAAGCTCAATAAGGAACCTTTTATAAAGCTGTCTAATTTTCAGAATACACACGCACGTACCATATTTTGTTTATTGACACATGGACAGACAATTGAACGGATGGAAAAGCAGACGGCATTAATTGACTCCAAGAAAAAGGACTACATGTATGTCATCAATTATCGAAAATGCTTCAAACAGCAAAAGGGAGGCTTCTTCTGGTTATGTATATTGTTGAGTAAATGTGTTATGTCAATCAGTCGTAGCTAACTTGGGTTATCGTCAAGACGTAGGAAAGTGTAACAAACAGATAGAATGAGTGAAAACTATAGGGCGCGAACATTGTATTTTATGGCGCAGGGGCTCTTATAAATCATGATTAGATCTTAAAAGGAATTACGAAGGTTAACTGATTTTATTTTAAAATCATTAAAACCAGTGTATAAATCAGAAAGTAACATTTAAGGTGTCACAAGTTGAAGCACTCTTTCATCTCCAAGTCCAAATTAAGAACTCTGAGCTGATATAAAAAAAAACTTAGTCCATCTTTACATTTCTGAAGTCTTAGACTAGCAAATTTGACATCAATTTGAGAACCAAGTCCTATTCTACCAGGCCACACTGTTCAGTTATTTTATGAATTGCAATTTGAAAAGGTACTTTATTTTTCACAATTCCGTCCAGGTACTCTGGGTCAATATAACATTCCATATACATCTCGGAATTATTTTCATCATAGGACTGACCAGGGTTTTAGCTGGATAAGAAGTGGCCTTTCCCTTTAACGTTTTAGATACATTACAAATAGAAAGCAGAATTACTACATAGGTTAGACGTATAAAGAGGGGAATGAGACATCCCCAAACATGTTTAACACTGCCTTATTTGTTGCACCTGCATTACCCAACTTGAGTCCGTAACCTTTTCTATATAGTCTTGTATATATTTAATTTTTTAAATTTTGGTTCATTTATATATTTACAGAAACAAACATTGAACTTCTACTCCCTTTTTGAAGTTAAATGATTGCTCATTTAGAAGACAGCTTCAGGTATACCAATACACAGTTACAAGTTTAGTTTCGCATTATAGCCATGGTGAATTTTCTAAATATGAAAGTTTTTGTACAATGTAATTGATTTTTATATAGTTGAATAATAATATAGCCTTCCTGGTGGGTTTGTATGAACATTTTGATTGTTTTTAGCATGATTTATAAGCCATTTTTCAGTTTGATCGTCCATACGTTCCTATCCGTACCGCCATAGATTTAGAAATGTTGTATTGATTTTAAACAAAGATTTGACGCTCGATCTTTTCAATTCAATTTTATGGAGAAAAAAACCCAGCAGAAATGCATATGATTTTGTTTACCTCTTTATACATATATGTCTATGGTTTCAGGAAAGGTATCACTCTTATTGATTAAAAAGTTTCCTTTGGACCAAATTTTTTAGAATCTTTGTGACATGTTCAACCCCCTATTTTGCAATATTTGATATCAAATAAATGTTGATTGTTGCCATGGTTACACATTTTCTTTCCATAAATATACACTTGCATAACTCAAAAGTTAAGTCTTATTTATTAGGAAAGAAGCGAAAGAGGGTGTTTAAAAATTAGGAGTGTCAATTCTAAGTTTTTTTTCCTGTCTGTGAATAGACACCCAACCTTAGCGCATAATTTTCTCGCTGCGTTGGGTTGTTTCTTCTATTTGGTCGGGCTTCTGTTTGACATTTTCCTCATTTCCATTCTCAATTTTATCAAGGATTTACTATATACCAACATTTTTTAAAGACATGTACAGTTACATATATGATGTTTATGTCACTCCTTTGCGGATGCAACGTAAAGAAAGAGATGGACAGCAAATTTTAATGTAAATAACAGTTAAGATAAGTTAATTAACAGAAATATTAATGTCCAAAACCGTATACACTTTAAGTATTAAGTAACAGATAATAGGAATCTCAATTTCAAATAAACAGTTAACAACATTGCAAATTTAAACAAAACAGATTACCGGTACAGAGAGTGGGTCGAAAACAGTGAACAGTTTTTATAATTTATCAGTCAAATAACAGTTAACTTGAAAAGGACAAAAACAGTTTAACATAAAAAAGGTACCCCCTCACCTTGGATATTTGAACTTAATACAGTAGCTTCATTTTCTTTGAAAGGACGGTAAATACCTATTCTAAAATTAGCAAGTTGCCATACAGTTGAAAACAAGTTGCCATACAGTAAATTTGTCAACACGAGCAAATTGCCGTACCCTAGACTTTATTTTTTATGGTCTATATTCTTTAAAATGCATCTTTTTGACAACAAATTTCAGTAAATATGATGCCACACTATTATAATCTAAAAACGTGTCTGGAAAAATAATGAAAAACAGTTAAATATCTTGACAACGGGGTGACAAAGGACGATCGACCTCGAAATTTTCCGGTACTAGGTGGCAAGTTTTGGAGTATTACACAAAATCTTGCATTAATGTTGTACTAATCAGCCTAATAATTTAAAGAACTATATATCAGAAAATCATTCCTTAAGCGGCACCCTCATCAAATGTGTGGAAATGCTTTAAATTAAATGAATTCTTAACTTGTTTACTTTTTTCTATTTCTCTCCGCTTCGTTAGTACCCAATTTCCGGTGGCGATGATACACAGTGAATATGCTACGATATTTGGGTATTTTCTTGTATTAATGCCATGTTTTTTAGGAAGTAAACAGGGTTTCCCTTGTCCACTGATGCAATTTAAAGGATTAACTTTTCAGAACACTAGTTAAAATTGGTAGGGGATTAATAAAGGAACCCAAAGAGCAAACAAAATATAAAGGTCACTGTTCTTGTTTTCGAGATATTAGTCATTGAAATTTTGGCGGGAAGTTATTCTCCCTTGACTTTTCATAGCTTTATCTTAAAAAAAAAAGTAATTAAAATGTTATAAGACTTTTACAGTTAGCTTATCATTATACATGTAAAAGATTTACAAAAAGAAAAATGGGGGTCACCGGGCAAATGTTTTGAAGGCATTCAAATTGATAAAAACCGAGGATTCCGAAAATCTGACAAAAAGTCCAAAACATGACAAGCCAGCTTCCTGAACAAGTTCCAGATGCATAATATGGACTCTGTGATGTTAATTATATAGGTATATTTATGATATTAAATATTTGTTCAATCCTGCCGAAGCGACTTCGTATACAATGTGGGAATTACTATGATGTTTGTATTTCTGTACTTCTTGTGAACAGGGCTTCCCTTATTCACCACAGTTCTATTGATCAATTATGATAACTTCTTTATTTTTTGAAGCGGTTTTATGTATAATTATATGATATTTATTGCATTGCTAAGATGATAAAAAAATAATTATTGATGATGATGATGGGTGTTAATTATTTCTTTAATACAAATACTGGATTATTTATATATTTTGTGAAATACACATGCGAACAGGGCTCCTCTTATTCACCACTATGTTGATATATTATGATATATTATGCGAACTTTTTCCGGGTTGTAACATTTTTGATTAAATGTCGAAACTATACACCTGGTTGTTAAAATGCCGACTGACTGATTTTCCTGGGGAAATAATTATGATGGTCATTCAATTATGGGGTTTATAAATAATTTACGGATTAGTGACCCATCTGATTGCATAAACTTGTCAAAAACATGAAGACAGGTAGATTTATATATTATTGCGAATTTTAGTTTACACTTTTAAAATTAAAGTGACGACATTGATTTGAAATACTTTCGTCAATGAGAAAACTCTTTCGTAAAATACGAAAGTGACGAGCGCTAGCAAAATCTTATCAAATCTGTGATGTGGGAAAATGTGTATATTTATGTTATTTATTGCTAAGTTGATGAAATCAAATTGTTGATGATGATGATGTTGCCTGCAAATAAATGCCTGTACCAAGTCAGGAATATAACAGTTCTTGTCCATTCGTTTTTGATGCGTTATGTTTTTTGATTTTGCCATGTGATTATAGACTTTCCAAATTGATTTTCCTTTGAGTTCAGTATTTTTGTGATTTTACTTTTTATTTAATACAGATGTTAGTGTATTGAGATAATATGTGCAATATACATGTATGTTAACAGGAATTCCCTTATTCATCACAAATCTGTTATATATTATAATTTAATACTTTTCAAATCGTTGATGCGATACAATGCTAAGATGATGAAAATAAATGGCTGAAAATGACGATGTTGACTATAAATTATTTCTTTAATAAAGTTGCTGGAATATATATATATATATGTTACAGTAAATAGGTGAAATTACGAATTACACGTAATTACTAAACGTTTCAGTAAATACCTGTTATTACTAGCCAATTTAGTAATTACATGTATTTACTAGTTGTTTCAGTGATTACTGGTAATCACTGATTTTTTTTGGTCATTTTTGCAGCTATTTACTAACTTGATGTTTTTGTTTTAAAATTAAAAACATGATTCAAGATACCAAATAAGAAAGTAAAGGTATATAGGGATTTTAAAGACAAATCCCTCTATTGTTTTTGCGCATATACAAGCGCAACGGTACTTATGCCGTCAGCGGTTTATGACGTCGCGGTTTCCGCGAACACGAAACGTAAATGAGAGTTATTCCTCTTTGACCCGATGAAGAGAGTGACAATCGTTTTGATAGGTAGATTTGCCGAGAAGAAAATGAAAATTGTTTTTATATAATAGACATGTTCCAGAATTGGATATACACATTAATTATGTGAATTTAGTGTAGTTGAAACACACAACAAAACAGCAAATAATAAAATATATGAATAAAATGAGAGTCAGCTATACAGCAATCTAACAATAAAAAACACACAAAACGACTGTCAAGAAACGAAACAAAATATGGATACTCGACAAAAAGTTGAGCCAATTAAATTATAATATAATATTAATTTCCATAAATTGCTACGTGTATGGACTTATCTGTTCTTTAGAGTCAACCTCTTTGGTAGGTTTATAATTGTATTTATATCTCCACAAATCATTAAGAAAGTACGGAAATCATCAATCATGTCATCAAAATTCAATGTATCTATAGCAATAGGTACAATTCGTACATATATATATCTAAATATGGATATGGCAAATTGCACATACGTACATGTATTTTTAATGTGCACGGCGATTACATTTTTAATCGAATATAGTATCTAGATTTCTGATAAACACCAACAAAACAGTAAATATGGACATCACTAATCTATGTCAATCTGGCATAGAAGCTGAATTTGTGCAGCACCCCTAGAGCTTGCTTCTATTGAAGATTTTTAAAATCCCCCTTTTTACCTTTAATCGCAATTATCAAAAATTTGCACCACTTTGGCATTCTACGACATGCCTTCATAGAAGGGTATTATATTTATCTTCAAAATAAGACCAAAAGTAGCCGTGAGGTATTTCGATGCATTAAATTTTTAAATTCACCTTAATTGTCACCGTACTATATGTTTAAAAATTAAACTTAAAACAAAGTGAAATAAAGAATAATGTAACTTTTGTTGTTTATAATCGAAAATACTTTTTTTAATTTACACAATGTATTTAAAGTTGGTATACAAAAAAAGATAAAACATTTACTTTCACTTTCGATCTTTTATATCTGGGCGTCACTGGTGAGTCTTGTGTGGACAAGGCGCGTTTTTGGCGTATTGAATTTTAAACCTGATGCTTTTTGTTAATCTATTAATCATGTTTTTCTTTGTCTAATATGTTCTCCTATTTATTTGTATTGTAGTCCTGTAATATTACGTTGTCATTTCAATGTTATATTTAACTTTGCCATTAAAGTGCGAGGTTTGGCATGCCATAAAACCAGGTTCAACCCACCACTTTTATTCCCCTTTAAAAGTGTCCTGTACCAAGTCAGGAAGATGGTCATTGTTATATTATTGTTCGTTTCTCTGTGTGTTGCATTTTAACGTTGAGTCGTTTGTGTTTCCTCTTATTTTTGAGATATTGAGATAAGACGTGGCACGGTACTTGTCTATCCCAAATTCATGTGATGCTTGGTCCGTTTCTGTTTGTGTGTTGCGTTTCGGTGTTGTGTCTTTGTTCTCCTCTTATATTTAATGCGTTTCGCTCGGTTTTGGTTTGTTATCCCGATTTTGTTTTTTGTCCATGGATTTATGAGTTTTGAACAGCGGTATACTACTGTTGCCTTTATTTATGCTTTATTCATAAAACAGATTTCTATTAATTTTTTTTTTTAAATAAAATTTTAATTAAAATTTAAACACCGTGATGAGTACGAGACAGCTAAATGGTACTGATCAACAGACTTCCATATTTCATCAGAGGATGTAACCATAGACGAAAAATAAGACGTTTAGGATGAATCCTGTCGTACAGTACATTGAAGTTTGTTTTATATCTGGTATTTTTTTGCCTTTTTTTTTGGAGGATATAATCTGATCTTGTGATATATGAGGTATTCTATCGTCATCTTTTGATATAGTGTAGTTGTTGATTAAAGTAATCAACGGATAGTTTAATTGAATGTCAATATCTCTGTATCTTGAGTTTTTGCATGTAGTGTACTGCTTGCCTTGAAATAGATTCCAGCGAAATATAGAGAAATATGGGAACTCAAAAAATACGATGGAAGCGGTATTATTTTTATGTTATATCTGTTTAATAACCCTGTAATTAGCAAGTAATTGTTCTGTGACTTGATACGGATGTTCAATAATATTCGAAAATCTACCAGATTTCTTGGACAGCTCACATGTGCCGAACCAAACCAAACACTATGGGTTTTTGTACTTGTTTTATATTTCTAATTGCATATATTTTAATGTATGTTAGCACCCTTTTGAGAAAATATATGTACATAAGGTATAAGTCGTCCAGGTATAATAGGTTTTAAATATCTTTTTTACTGTCTGTTATGATATAAATGTCTGGATTCCGTGATTCCGGTTTCAGTTTTGCCTCATCATTCAGAAAATTACTAATTTGTTTTTTTTTTATTTTGACTTATGACATGGAGTTAAAAATTATATTTTAGGATCAATCAGATGGTCTTCAATATCTGAGCTTTAAAATTTATATATGTAATATAACAATTTATATTTATTTATATCTATTAAAATAGAAGCTATACTTATTTATAATTGAGCTTATGTAGGATTGGTAACTCTGTAGATAGAATCTGCGATTAATCAGATAATTAATATTATTTCTTTTCCAATATGGCGGGCTATGACGTGCTATGGCGCCATTCCGGCGAATCCAGAATATATGAAAACTTATGTTTTTCAGCCAGATGTTGATAACTTGACGAGATGATACATCAGAATAAAATTCGGGTATATGTTGTGCAGATATGAGCACACTGCAATGTATATGTAACGATTAAAACACTATAGAATATAACAATTTCTGTCTTAGTACAAATTCAAACTTCCACCATTAACTGGAAATCCTCTCAATAAACCATTGTTTATTAAATGATGTATACGTCTTTTGCTTTGGACTGATAACAAGAATAGAAAAGAAAAAGAGGAATGAAAACAAGATAATTGACATCATCAGTAGTCACGGGAAAGGGGGGAGGGGGCTTTTTTTTAAGGGAAAGGGGTTATTCACAAATACTATAGTTACTGTATGTATACAAGCTGGTTCTATTATTATGTTTTGGGTTGGGGTGAAATTTTGGAATTTCTATTATTTGGATTGCAAAGTTCATGATTAATTGAATGCTTATACATGTATAATACAGTGCGATTGTTTTATATATAATTATATAATCACCACGACAATAAGGGATACATGTATTAAATATATTTTGTTTGTGAATATCGCTGTAAATTTAAAAAGAATTGTGTTGTGCCATATACATTTTTTATAATTCTGATATACACAACTACTGGGTTTTATATATTGTTAAGCCAACGTTGATTCAGTGTTAGTATTTCAACACAATGTTGTTAATTCAACGTTGAAACAATGTACCAATTTCAACGTTGCATTGTCAACGTTCAATCAATGATGAATATGTATTGATCAATGTATAACCTAAAATCAACAAAAATTTAACGTTGACCCAACAAAGTGTGCCTGCAGGGTATAAACAAATGTATATATAAAATAAGTCAGGTTTTGTTCGTTAACATATTTAGTCTTATGGTGTTATAGACTTTGTATGCCAAGTTGTTGTGCACACAGGTGTAATCAATTGTAGATGACTCATTGTCGTTTGGATGAATGAATGTTAAAGGAGTAGATTTAAATATGACTGTCCTAGAGTTTAGAAAGTCTTTCATCCATATTGATATTGCCGGTTAGTTTGAGGATTTCATCAAATCACAGTTCCAGTCGCCACACAGAACTAGGTTACATGTATCGGAGTATTTGATAAATATCTCATGAAATTCTTTACGATAAGCTACAAATAATCGAGACCTTCCATAACTGTTCGACCAATGAAAACGCTTCAGTACCGTTAACTCAATGTGGGTTCGTGGTCTAGTGGTTAAGACCGATGGTTACAATGCGAAAGGTCCTGAGTTCGATTCTCATTCGAGTTATCGAATATTCAGTCCATCAGTAGGTGATATTCACCCTCCCACACACATCACTGGTATCCAGACCGGATATCATTTGAAATATCTTCGGGTTGTCTGTTCCCGCTTAGAAGCCCGGTGGTTCTCTCTGAGTTCTTCGGCTTCATCCACCATAATAACAGTCTTCCCGGTGTCCTACACGCTCCCCCTTGTGTGGTGTTAGGATGGGATTGTTCTGGTGGTTGGTTAATATTGTAAAGAACACATATCCATTAATCCTTGGGGGGTGTACATGGATCCGCTGTACCCATGCAGTCAATCAAGGGGTGCGTCTACACTGTTAGAATTTCGAAGTAAATACATAATGATGGCGCTGAATGTAGGTAGTCGAACAAACTGTTTTGACTTAAAACTTGTATTTTCCTCTACCAAAATGACTCGAGGAAGCTGTACAGATAAGTAAGTTCACATGACACGATAACAGAATATATAACACTAGGTTTAATGAAAGTAAATGAATACGGGGATCGTCTCATAACAGTAAATAACAAGTATTATTCCAAACTCCACATAGTAAACACTAAATGTAATTCCATAATAAAAATGACTGCATTATGATTTATTCTGCAGGTTATTAGTTTTTTGAAGCTAAATAAAAATCATAAAAATAATTCTGAAAAGGAATGCACTGATTATATCTTTTATATCTCCTGATGAAATTTAGAAATGAACAGCTTACAAAATATAAACATTAAAATTTTTTGAGAAAAGTAAGTTTGATAAGTACAATTGATGAATCGGTACCCGTCACAATATTTATATGAAATTTATTATTATTAGAAAAAATCTGATAATGCAGAAATATTTCGAATGTCAAAATGATAATGCAGAAATATTTGAATGTCCAGATTTACCATATATATATATATATCTACATTTAGCTTAAGATAAAAAAAAAAGAAGATGTCGTATGATTGCCAATGAGACAACTATCAACAAAAGATCAAAATCACACAGACATTAACAACTATAGGTCACCGTACGGCCTTCAACAATGAGCAAAGACCATACCGCATAGTTAGCTATAAAAGGCCCCGATAAGACAATGTAAGACTATTCAAACGAGAAAACTAACGGCCTCATTTGAGTAAAAAATTAACGAAAATCAAATATGTAACACATAAACAAACGAAAACCACTGAATTTACAGGCTCTCTACTTGAGACAGGCAAATACATAAAAAATGTGGCGGGGTTTAACGTGTCAGCTAAATCTCAACCCTCCCCCTAACCCTATAACAGTACAACATAAGAACAAGCTATAAAAATCAGTTGAAAAAGGCTTAACTCATCAGATGGACAAAAATAGTGGACGTGGCCGGGTACTTATACAGACTTTAAGTCGTTCTTCTACCAAAATCATGTATAGTATACCAATGTTATCATGGTTATTACAGAAAATATATGTCTGTAATAACTAAAGGCAGTTATTACAGCTTTTCTACATCTCTTTAAAGCCTTTGCTCCGACATATATCACAATGTATTTACAATCACTGTAAGAAATAATCAGAGCATGTAATAAGGTTCTGAGCAAGCTTCCAAGTAATTCCCAAGTGTTTTATTTTTATAGGTTACATGCCTGTAATAACTAAGTATTGTTATTACAGCTTAGTATATCCCGTAAAGGCCTTGTCTAATGGTTGCTAAAAAAATGTATTAATTGAAATGGAAAATTAATTGTTAAGGTTATGTATTTAGTTTCTGCGCAAAATTTGAAGAAATCCCAAGATCCCTCTAAAAATAAAAATAAAATTTGATATATTAATGAATAACAAACAAATGTTACTACAAACTAAGAAATAAAGAGCAGACAACTCATGAAAGTATCTGTAATAACACATGTATGTTATTTTTCTCTAATAACTTAAGCTAGACCCTTGACTGTTATTGGGGTTACTCCCCTTAAATGACAATATTTTTCAGTGTTTGTTATTTCATTATATCATGTATATTGGAAACTCAAATAAAAAGAGAAAAACTAAAATGTTAAATTATCATCTTTACTAGCCAAGGAATACGATTTTGCACCTCCTTTCAATTGGATGCCATATTGTAAACTTGGCTAGCAAAGACAAACAAAAATCTGCCAGACAAAGATTTACAAGTAGGTCAACATGGCTAAAATTCTGTCGACTCCTTATTGCTCTTAAAAACAAGAATGTTTACCCATTGTTTAAGTTCAATTTGTTTATAAACAATATTTGATAGAGAGAAACTGAAATAAAGAAATAAAGATCAACAGGACAAGATCTACAAATAAGATAAAATGATTGTTTGTACAGGTCAGAGTTATCTTTGCACTTGTGTTTATAGTATTTTATGATTGTGTTTTGTAGGGTCTTTATATGAGAAAAGTTATTTTGATGATGTCACCTTAAACCTTTGATAAAGAATCTACATATCTTTACAGCCGAGTGCTTGTTATACTCATGCCTATTTCCACCCGGTTTCATATCAACATCATCGGAGCCTCTAGTTACTATCACTTTTTTAATATAATTTTCATGTTTCAGTGACATCTTTTATTTTTTGCAGGAACACACGAACCATTAAGTAACAATGATGTAGGTTTCTATTGTAAAGCCAATCTGAAATCATGGCTTCTCTTTCTGAAGAAGAGGAGAATTATGTCCGGTTAGCATTGTTATTGAAAGGAGTGACACCTAGAGCAGTCCGTACTTATTTTGACAGAGAATTTCCACCAGCGTCTGTACCCTCGACACTAAGTAGAAGCTACAACACACTTACTGACTTAAAAGTAAAGAGAATCATAAACCAGGTTCAGTGGAATCTTTTGATTCCAAGAAATGGTAGGTCTTTTCGTGTTAATTAAGATTTTATTAACATGTGGTTCCCAATTTTTTTTATGGTGATGGCTACTAAACCAAAAAAATATTATTTATGAATGAACATCTTCAATATTTTCTTTTACTAATTTCTTTTCACATACTTGTTGTTTAATTAAGTTCACTTCTGTATCGATGGCGTAGATGTATAAAGGAACAACACTTGAGTGAGTGTGTCCTATGTATAGATGGCCTAGATGTATAAAGGAACAACACTTGAGTGAGTGTGTCCTATGTATAGATGGCCTAGATGTATAAGGGAACAACACTTGAGTGAGTGTGTTCTATGTATCGATGGCCTAGATGTATAAAGGAACAACACTTGAGTGAGTGTGTCCTATGTATAGATGGCCTAGATGTAAAAGGAACAACACTTGAGTGAGTGTGTTCTATGTATCGATGGCCTAGATGTTTGAAGGAACAACACTTGAGTGAGTGTGTTCTATGTATCGATGACCTAGATGTAAAAAGGAACAACACTTGAGTGAGTGTGTTCTATGTATCGATGACCTAGATGTATAATGGAACAACACTTGAGTCAATGTTTAGTTTTCTTGGTTAATGTTAAGTTATTAAATAAAGCTTTATATTTAGGACTATCAACATAATATCGATGATTAAGTAAAGAAGGCGAGACATTTCAGCGTGTGCACTCTTGTGTTAAATTGTATACACGTGATATTGATATTATTATTGTCTCTATGTATACTAAACTTTAGAAAGATATAACAGTTCATAGTTTGGCAATTATGCATAGTACACTTATGCTATATCAGAAAAAATATGCTTGTAATAACTATAGGATGTTATTACAGCTTCTCTACATAACTTCAAAGCCTTTGCTCAGACATATATATATATCATGCTTAATCACAATGTATTTTAATTTATTGTAAGAAATAATAGTTAGAGCATGTAATGAGGTTCTGCGCATGCTTCCAAGTAATTCTCTGACATATAATATATGTAATAAGTTACATGCCTGTAATAACTAAGCCTTGTTACAACAGCTAAGTTTCAACACTTGATATCCTTGTCTCATTGATTTACCATGGTTGATTAAAAATGTATTAATTTAGTTGAAAACAAGTTATCAATTAAGGCTATCTATTAAAAGAGGGACGAAAGATACCAAAGGGACAGTCAAACTCATAAATCCAAACAAACTGACATATATTCTGTTATATCTTTCTAAAGTTTAGTATACATAGAGACAATAATAATATCAATAGAACGTGTTTATTAAGTTACTGCGCAAAGTTTTAAGAATTCCCAAGTGCCCACCAAAATTGAAAATACTTATGATTATTTAATAAATAACAAACATATGTTATAAACACATTTTATAATACTTTTAGATATTTGGATGATATTTTGGCTCTCAATAATGACGACTTCAGTATGTATATTAATGAAATTTATCCTGTTGAACGTACTTTAAATAAAGCTAATACTAACAATGACCACTGCCCTTTTCTCGATCTTGATATCTATATCACTAACGGAAAGCTGAATACTAAAATTTATGATAAAAGGGATGATTTTTCATTTCCTATCGTTAATAATCCGTTTTTAGATGGTGACGTTCCCTTGCCACCATCTTACGGTGTTTATATATCTCAAGTTGTACGATTTGCTTGTGTATGTAACAATGTTTAAGATTTTAACGAGAGAAATTTATGTATAACTGAAAAATTATTACCCCAGGGTTTTTCGATATCACAAACTAGTCAAAACATTTACTAAATTTTATCATCGGTATAAATACATCATTCGTAAATATAGCTCAACATGCAGACTTCTAATACGTTCAGGTATCTCACATCCAATTTTTTATGGAAATATTCTTTATAAAATACAAAGGTGTCAGTATTCACCTCAGAAACTTACAAAACCTTTGAATAGACTTATTAAGAAGGGATATAATTACGATACTGTTGTCAAGTCATTAAAGATTGCATATTTTGGCGTTAATATTGAGTCACTGATAAGGTCTTTGCATCGGAACTAAACACATTTATTCTAACAACAGTTGTGGGCATGCCACGAGTTATGTTCTTCTCATATATGTTACGAGGCCATAAAAAAGAATAGGTTTGTTTGCCCAAACGCTCCCTACCCAGAAAAAAGCTGCCTACTCAAATTCTTTTATTGTCCTGATTTGAAGAAGTTTTTTTAATCAGATAGGCATGAAGACTAATAAACACCCGATACTTCAATTTCTCTTTTTGAAAATAAAATAAAAATGCCTACCTACCTACCCACTGTCTCAACCTTTGGATAGGGTTTGGGCAAACCAAATTATTTTTAATTGTGGCCTGATGGTATGATACTAAACCCCTAACGGGAAGGATTGTGCCTGATGTTCATATGATGAAATCATAATCTTTCAGTCAGTTTAATTGAAGTCTGGAGCTGGCATGTCAGTTTACTGCTAGTAGTCTGTTGTTATTTATGTATTATTGTCATTCTGTTTATTTTCTTTGGTTACATCTTCTGACATCAGACTCGGACTTCTCTTGAACTGAATTTTAATGTGCGTATTGTTATGTGTTTACTTTTCTACATTGGTTAAAGGTATAGGGGGAGGGTTGAGATCTCACAAACATGTTTAACCCCGCCACATTTTTGCGCCTGTCCCAAGTCAGGAGCCTCTGGCCTTTGTTAGTCTTGTATTATTTTAATTTTAGTTTCTTGTGTACAATTTGGAAATTAGTATGGTGTTCATTATCACTGGACTAGTATATATTTGTTTAGGGGCCAGCTGAAGGACGCCTCCGGGTGCGGGAATTTTTCGCTACATTGAAGACCTGTTGGTGACCTTCTGCTGTTGTTTTTTGATTGTTCGGGTTGTTGTCTCTTTGACACATTCCCCATTTTCATTCTCAATTTTATGTTACTATACAGATGAAGAAATTTTAGAAACAAAGAGTAGACAACTCATGAAATGATCTGTAATAACAACATGCATGTTATTTTCTCTAATAACTTATTTAAGTTATACCCTTGACTGTTGTAGAATAAATCTTCATATTACAGACATTCAAAATAAAATCAATGAAACATAAAACAGGCGAGACATTTCTGCGTATGCACTCTTGTTAAATGTAAACAGAAATGATCAATCGTTGTACAATAAAAATAATCTGTTTTTGTTCGTGTTCTTGAAAAAATACCTAACATTCAAAAAGATCTGGAAATGTTGTTTATCAAGTAATTTTACGTAACGAAAACCTATGTTTTATATGTAGCACTTCACAATAAATAGAAAAAAGAAGTTGTGATAGATTACCAATGAGATAACTCTTCACAAAAAACCAAATGACTAAGAAATTAACAACTATAGGTCACGGTTCAGGCTTTAACAATGAGCAAAGCTTATACCGCATAGTCAGCTATAAACATGATAAGAGGCCCCGAAATGTCAAATGTAAAACTCAAACGAGAAAACTAACGGCCTAATTTATGTACAAAAAAATGAACGAAAAACAATTGTTTAACACATAAATAAACGACAACTACTGAAATACAGGCTCCTGACTTGGGACAGTCACGTACATACACAATGTTGGGGGTCGGAGTGGGAGGGGGTTAAACATGTTAGCGTGATCCCGACCCCACCCCTAACCTGGGACAGCGGTAAATAGTACAACATAAGAACGAACTATAAAAATCAGTTGAAAGAGGTTTAACTCAGCCGATGGATACAAATAGAAATATAATCTAACAAAAACAAGCGGACGTGACCGGGTACTTGTACATCCAAACAACAAAAAGACATAAAGAAAAGATCTTAGAGTACTGACAGGTAGTTAAAAGCCAGTAACAGCTAATAAGAAATCATGTATCTAAGACTAAATTATCAATCATTACACATCCAACCTCCAATAGATTAAGTGTTAAGATGTCATAAACAGTCAGGAAAAAATACGAACTTTTTTTTATTTTGAACCATTTTGGATAAGCTGTTTCATTCTTAAATACTAAACGGTCCCGTCCTGATGATAAAGACTTTAAATATAAAATAACAGAAAATTACCACGGAAAATTTAAAATGTTCTTGAATCATAGGTTGAACGACAAATGTTCAACCATTTAGATGTCGAAAGTGGGGTTTTACGTAATTTTAAGAATGGTGAGTGAAATACTCCAGCATCACACCTTTTAACACTAATTTTAGGACTATAAGTGATACACTTCTGTTAGTTTAAACATATTTTATTGTTCAAAACAAATGGATTAGACACAAGCTTTCCAACTTCTGTTGCTTTTCATGTTTCACAGGGGTTCCAGATTCCAAAACATTTGATGTAACGTTGATGATCTGTTTAATCAGAAACTTGACATCTACCAATCCTCCAGTCAAGGGATTTGACAGCCTTCCACTGCCAGGGGAGATAACTCCAGGATCTGATCTAGCCAGGATAAAATATTACAGGAATAAACTAGCTCATCATGATACAACATGTACAATGGACACTACTTATTTCAATACGGCTTGGAGGGATATATCAGATGTAAGTATCTCTACATTTATACTTGGATTTATATTTAACATGTTGGAATATGGTCGTATTGTCAATACATAGCTCAAGTAAAATAATATTTGAATTAAGTAATCAATAAACTTTTCCTACCATCTTGCCTCTGAAGGGATCTTTGGGACTGAGGAAGGATGTCATAAACTTCCACATTGCACTATACACCATTCTGCATTCCACATCAAACACTACACTATTCCACATTGCACAATACACCATTCTGCATTCCACATCGTACGCAACACTATTCCACATTGCACCTTATACACCATACTGCATTCCACATCAAACACTACACCATTCCACATTGCACATTGCACTATTCCACATTGCACCATAAACCATTCCACATCAGACACTACACCATTCCCATTTGCATTATGCACCATTCCAATTCGCCTTTTCAGAATCTAAAACACTATGGGTAATCTCATTGTCCATGTTAAAAAAATCATCTGCTCTGAAACTAGGTGATTTGCTATCAAAATGTACCTGAACGTTTCATAGGGTTTCTTGTTTCTAAATTGTATCTGGGGATTTAATATATTAATACACCTGGATGATGTTGCTAAATATAAAGCAAGTTAAAGGTCGTGAAATGCAGTTTTTGGATACGATTGCTAAAGACTTTTACCACTCCTTTCTAAGGCCCTCACGTCAACCGTTTTGCTTTACATTAAGGAACAACTCAGATTCTTAAGATTGTCTTGTTATAAAAGGTAAAAACAAACAAACAGATTGAATTTAAACAACTTTCCTATAATTTTCATCTCATAATCTTGATGTTTTGTTTGGAAAATCAGAATTAATCAGTATTTATATTTAGAAACACATCAAAGAGGGAATTCTGCAGTTATGTTAAAATCATCATCAGAGTTGTTCCTATAAAAATATTTCTGTCGGATAAGTACTGAAGTGGAGTTTTTCTTATATGTTACCATGGTTACCGTTATGAAACTGAAACTTTGATATTAAACTTCCATATAGAAATGGAGAACCATCTATGACGTTTAACTAACATTTAATGTGCTACAATTGACCTAAATCAAATCATAATTCTAACGATTTGTTTAGGTATTATGTGCATGCGTATAGTTTTCTTGACCTATAGGGGTATCAGACTAAATGTTTGATCTGGTTTCCCCACTCCATTGATTAATTTGAAACTCGAGAGATCCTGTCTGTGTCTATCTGCTATTTAGGGTTATTGTTGTTGCATGATTTTAAATCATGTGCAACACTTAAATAAAAAAATGTAGTCAACAATGTTATGGTAGAACTAGAACACCCCTTCAGCCGAAATGGAGTCTTCCATATTATCAACGTTAAGAAACTTGTTGCTCATCTTTGATCAAAGATTTTTTTTAAAGTAAAATTTCTTTAGCTTGTTGGTGAACTTGGTCATTGATAGATTGTGAACAGCACAAGTGTATTTAAAATGATTTATACTTTATACTGTTATGGGTAACTCTCGTACCTTATCGTGTTGTTCATAAACATTCGGACATTTAATGCAGGGAACCAGATTTAGAGTTTTCGCCCATACAATTCTTCGGTCAATTAAGAATCAAAATACGACGACACGACAAGTAAAATTAATCCGTTCTGTCAATAGATGTTGAATTATATTAAAATCGATGGCAATTTAAACAGAGGAATGTGTACGGAAAGGAGTCATGCCCACTGACCTAAAGGAAATTAAATATTTAATAAATTAGAATTAGGATTCCTCCTAGAATTCACGTAGGAAAATAGATGATAAGGTACGAAATGAGATATCTTCTCTCTATATAATATATCAGTGACCGCTGTGGATAGTAAACTTGGAATTGATAATACAAAATTAAAACACAATATTTACATCAATTACATTGTTCATACACTTGTATCAGAGATTGGCTATTTTCTAAACATGTAAATCTAATCAAATAGAGAATACATGTGCAGTTAAATTATTTTGGAGAATAATACTAATATCAATGAAAACAATAACAATCGTATCCCTCAGAGGAATCATGCTCTTTGATTGTATTTTTTATCTAAAAAAAAAGTAGTCATGATAGTTGATACAAAACTGAAAAAGCAAAAATTATCAGCAAGTTAAGGTCTATATAATGTTAGATTTTCTGATAAATCTGAAGATCCATTATTGGCATTTTTATGCCCCCCGCCGTAGCGGAGGGGGCATTAAGTTTTACCCTTGTCCGTCTAGATCTGCACGTCCGTGTGTCCCGAACTTGGTTTCGGTTCTGTAACTTTAGTTTGCCTCAACCAAATGTTTTGAAACTTGCACACAATGCCTATTACTACAAAACACAGATCAAGTTTGAATTTTGGTGGCGTCACTTTTACCGTTCTAGAGTTAAGCCCCTTTTCAAATGCAAAAATTGCTGAATTTTTCATTTCTGTTCTCTAACTTTAGTTTGCTCAACCAAATGTTATGAAACTTATACACAATGCTCATTACCACAAAAAAAAAAAGATCAAGTTTGAATTTTAGTGGCGTCACTTTTACAGTTTTAGTGTTATGCCCTTTACAAATGGAAAAATTGCTGAATTTTTCGTTTCCATTCTCTAACTTTAGTTTGCTTCAACCAAATGTTATGAAACTTGTACACAATACTCATTACCCCAAAACACATATCAAGTTTGAATTTTGGTGGCTTCACTTTCACCGTTCTAGAGTTATGCCCCTTTACAAAAGGAAAAATTGCTGAATTTTTCGTTACTGTTTTTAACTTTAGTTTGCCTTAACCAAATGTTTTGAAACTTATACACAAGGCTTATTACCCAAAAACACAGATCAAGTTTGAATTTGGGTGGCATCACCTTTACAGTTCTAGAGTTATACCACTTTACAAATTTCCGTTCTCAAATTAGATATAAGAAGATGTCGTATGAGTGCCAATGAGACAACTCTCTATCCAAGTCAAAATTTATAAAAGTAAACCAATATAGGTCAAAGTACGGTCTTCAACATGGAGCCTTGGCTCACACCGAAAAGCAAGCTATAAGGGCCTCCAAATTACTAGTGTAAAACCATTCAAATGGGTAAACCAAGGGTCTAATCTGTATAAAAAATGAGAAACGAGAAACACTTATGAACCACATCAACAAACAACAACTACTGAACATCAGATTCCTGACTTAGGACAGGTGCAAACAATTGCAGTGGGTTTAAAGTTTTAATGATACCAAACCTTCAGCCTTATCTGAAATAATAGTGCAACATCACAACATAGAAAGACACACTATAAAATATCAATTGAAATGGCTTAACTCAATCAAAAGACATATTAACACCAGTGAACATACACTGAACAAATAAATATGATCTATGATACAATGTAAATACTAAATAAATAAACTAAGGGAAGAATAATTAAAATAACATGTTATACCACTGTGAAATGTTAAACAATTTGCCTCAACCATATGTTATGAAACGTATAATCAATACTTATAACCACAAAAATCAGATCAAGTACAAATTTTGGTAGCCCACTTTTACAGTTCTTGAGTTGTGTCCCTTTTTAACAGTATATGCAAGCGGGGGCATCATCTGTTTCCCATGGACACATTCCCCAATTATTTTTTACTTATTTACCACAATGACACAATGTGTGGCCTATTGAATAGCAGCCCAAAATACACTTTATAATGTAATTTATGATCCTGTGGTACAACTGTATACTATACACACAATTTAATCATCATGTTTACAGCATTGCCTAGCAATCTTGATTTACAAGCAAGGCTCGTTTAAATGAATTAAAAATGATTATTGTATCTATAGACATACATAATAATGAATGATGCTTTGAAGAATGAAAAAAAATATCAAAAATTGAACTATTCATTTCTAGGCTGTAGGTCGATTGGGAGGTCAAACAATGTATCAAGAGTGTCAAGGGTTAAAGGTGAAAATCTTGGACCAGTCTAATCAGGAAATTATGTTGGAAATCAAACAATCACTGGTAGAGTTGAAAGAACTGAAACTAACAATGGTAATTTTGAAAGACCCAATACCATGGCACATCAAAGGTACATTATACTTATTGATACAGATAAAAGTAGACTATCAATTGACAGGGTAAATATTTACCAATTCTTCATTTTCTCATATATTTTGCAATGTTTTACTCCTATACATCACGTATATTGATCGAAACAAATATCAACATTCCCTACAGAAATGTCTCGCCTGTGAAGGAAGTCGCAGTATGGGAGACTTGGGTATGAAAAACCTGTGGGATCTACGGCAAAAACTATTTGTTTAAAGCTTTATATTTCAGAAGGAAGAAGACCTGGATGCTTCATACCTCATTTTCATGGTTGTGTGACTGCTTGAGAAAAAGAATTACAGTTTTCTTTTTAAGTGAAATACTCACTTATTATGACTATCAGGATAACTATATTTGGTATATTGGTTCTTGCAACATATACATGTCCGTCAGGTAGGGTTCTCCTGACCTCGACCTTATTCTATGGATCAAGGTCAAGGACAATGTACATATGACAGACAAAATCTTCGTAACATAAGGTATCCGCACACAAGGTATCAAGGTTAAAATTACATGGTAAAGTCCATATCTCGGATAATATAAGCGATAGGTCAACAATATTTGGTTTATGGAATGATTGCAATTTCATGGTTCATTGGGTAATGTTTAGTTTTTGTGTGTTTGATCTGTTTTTCAGATACTGTATAATCAATACGACCACTATATTTGGTGTGTGGGAATGACTGTCAGTTGTACATGTCTGTATGACAGGTTTTATCTAACCTTGACCTCATTTTCATGGTTCATTAGACAATTTTAAGTTTGTGTGGTTTGGTTTATTTCTCAGATATTATAAACAATAGGTCAGTTATATTTAATGAATAGAACAATCTTGAGGTGTACATATCTGTCTGGTATGGTTCATATGACCTTATCTCATTTTCATGGTTCTTTGGTCAATGATAAGTTTTCGTAATTATGTCAATTTATAAATTACTAAAAGCAAAAGGTCAACTGCTTTTGGTGTCTAGAATGATTGTAAGGTGTACATGTCTGTCTGGCAGCTAGAGTTCATATGACCCTGACCTCATTTTCATGGTTCATTAGTCAATGTTAAAATTGTGTGGTTTGATCTGTTTCTCTGGTACTTTTAGCAATGGGACCACTAAATTTAGTGTATAGAATGATTGTAAGCCGAGGTATGCATGTCTGTCTGGCATGGGTCATATGACCGTGACCTCATTTTCATAGTACATTGTTAATGGTAAGATGATGAGATACTAGTAGTAAACCCTTCATATTACAGACTTTCAACATGATTTCAATGATAACGTAAAACAGGCAAGACATTTCAGTGTGTGCAATCTTGTTTCTATTATTAAGAGTAATAATATCATTCTATTTGGTATCCTTTTTAGGTATATATGTCCATGAGACAGGGTTTATCTCACCTTGACCTCATTTTCAAGTTTCATGTGTCAATGTTAAGTTTTCATATTAGGTTTGTGTCTCAGTTGTAATAAGCCATAGGGCAGATTTTACAGTATTGTGTTCTGTCTCCTACTTTCATGTTGCTAATGTGACGGAGACAAAAATGAGTAACGTTAGCGACATTTGGACATGTCACATGAGCAACAACATCTTTAAAAGTTAAAATGTATGCACACAGTGATGTTTAATATATGCCTGGAGTAATAAAATTGTACAGTCTGGTTTAGAATTTCTAAATATACAGAATGTCATTTGCAGGTGTACTTTATATCAAATGAATACACAAGAAACCAAAAAATTAGTAACGTTAGCGACATTTGGACATGTCACATGAGCAACAACATCTTTAAAAGTTAAAATGTATGCACACAGTGATGTTTAAAAAAATGCCTGGAGTAATAAAATTGTACCGTCTGGTTTAGAATTTCTAAATATACAGAATGTCATTTGCAGGTGTACTTTATATCAAATGAATACACAAGAAACCAATTCGGAATAGTAACATTAGCAACATCTACTATCATGACATTATGTTTTGTTGCGAACGTCTTTTTGATGGACGGAATACATTTAAGGTCCTCTTGTAACGATATTACATACAACTTACCTTCTTTGCTTCCCCATCATGTGAAGGAACTGACTCCGAATCTATTTCTGCAAAGGGCGATATCGTAACTCCTATACAGGAGAGTTACAGATATAAATATATGTTGCTCACGTGACACTGATTTGGACGGAAACCTCGAACAGTAACGTTCGCAAAAAATAAAACAGCCAATGATATTGATTCCTCAAGTCCTTTGACCCCCTTACGTCATCCAAATTTAATATGATTGCTATTTTCAATTATTTATAAAACCGGGATAAAAATAACTACAATGGGCTGTCTGAGAACTAACAAGAAAATTGCGATCGTGACATACCACAATGGACGGAAAAGACGTGACGTTAGCAACAATATTATTAAATTACCTTTTTTAGCCTTTACCAATAAAAATCTGCCTTAAAGTTATGATTAAAACACAAAAGAAGACTTTTTATTAAAATATAAGTCCATGTTATTAGGCTCCACTTATAAATAATACTTCAAAATTCCACTCCAAATAAGCTGGATGTCAGTAAAGTAGGTCATGATGTCTATTCCATGTCCAATATTTTGAAATTGAAAACCCTCTAATTCTAACATAAAACACAAACACAGAGTAATTTTTATTTTTATTTACTCAGAAAGACACATTTTATTCAATAACATAATGCATTACTCCATTACACAGTCTGTTTCACAGTTTCAGCAATTGCTTTTTTGATGGATACAAAAAACAATAATTCCTTCTTATTGTAAAATCTGCCATAGATCAACTAATGTGTGTATGGAATCATTAAAGATGTCTGTCTGGCAAGATTCATCTGAACTTGATCTCATTTACATACAATCTTGATAATGTCATGTTAATGTGATACTTGTAGTAAAATCTTTATTTTAAAGACTTTCAGCAGAATTTCAATCATGATCAGTTTAGCAGGCAAGACAGTTCATCCTTTAAACTCTTGCATGTCTTGTTTTCATATTTTGGCCGGATTTTTTTTCTTAACAGAACCTAGGCTAACCTATAAGGGACATGTAACCTTGGCATACACATGTAAAATTGTGTGCATAGTCAGATCTCAGTAGGGTCATTATCATTTATTCACCTCGAATTGATGTACTCAAATATGTATTAGTAAGTAAATAAAAAAGTATTTGCTGTGATATTGGATACGTTTCAATTTTTAAAAAGTTTGTGCTTATTCAAAGAGCAGAGCATCATTCAATAAATTTGTAAATAAAGGCAACAGTAGTATACCGCTGTTCAAAACTCATAAATCCATGGACAAAAAACAAAATCGGGGTAACAAACCAAAACCGAGCGATACGCATCAAATATAAGAGGAGAACAACGACACAACACCGAAACGCAACACACACAGAAACAGACCAATCATCAGACAAAACACCACGAGAATAACAAATGTAACATGAAAACCAAATACATGAATTTGGGATAGACAAGTACCGTGCCACGTCTTATCTCAATATCTCAAAAAAAGAGAAAACACAAACGACTCAACGTTAAAATGCAACACAAAGAGAAACGAACAATATTATAACAATGACCATCTTCCTGACTTGGTACAGGACACTTTTAAAGGGGAATAAAAGTGGTGGGTTGAACCTGGTTTTAAGGCATGCCAAACCTCGCACTTTAATGGCAAAGTTAAATATAACATTGAAATGACAACATAATATTACAGGACTACAATACAAATAAATAGGAGAACATAATAGACACAGAAAAACATGATTAATAGATAACAAAAAGCATCAGGTTTAAAATTGAATACGCCAAAAACGCGCCTTGTCCACACAAGACTCACCAGTGACGCCCAGATATAAAAGATCGAAAGTGAAAAAAGTACAAAGTTGTACAGCAATGAAGATCAAAAGTTGAAAAGGTTACGCAAAATACGGCATTGTTTTTATGCCCGGGATAAGAACATTCTTATTATATAGAACAATTCATGCTATTGCAAACAGTAAATTTTATCAAATGAATATGAAAGAGATATACACAAAGAAACTAAAGTATTAACTAATTACAGAAAACTAAGCCTGAATACATAACGCCTAGATATAAAAGATCGAACGTGAAAAAGGTACAAAGTTGTACAACACTTGTAAAACCTATGGAGTTATTAAATGTATGCAAAGTCATGAAAGTACTAAATTTTAAAATAACTTATTCATTGTTATTGTGTGAAAAAAAGGATTTATTACCAACAGAATCTACATCACAAGGGGCTTTTTAGGGTATGCTCAATAACTGAAAAATAAATATCACTTTGGACCCCGAAAATGTCACCACACATGTGCAAATGTCTCAGCTTCGAAACAAGCCATCATACATATATATGCAAGTTTGCCATATGGGCAGAGGAATTGCGTAAAAATCTTACCATTATCATGATTATCGCCTTCCTGAAATGAAATGTGCATATTGAACAAGTAGGCCAATAACACAGCTTTGTCCTTGCCAAAACTTTTTTTACACTTTGTATGAAGGTGTATAACTGTATTATTATATGACGCTGTTGTGTTTGATCTTTATGTGACCTTGTCCTTTAACCTGATGGTCAAATTAGTTGATTTTGGGGGATATTTATTTATTTGGCGTTTCATATTTAGTATAAGGGTTCACCAATGAGTCCACACCATGATGAATGACATGACCATTCAAGTCAAGATCAAATACGTAAGCATGTTCAGAGGAACCCAAAATCATGTATTTTAATGATTTATTTTACAATTTGTTATATTTTTATAGTACTGATCCTTGGTTAAACAAGACAATATGTTAGTGTCTTACTAATAAGTATATTTTTAATTTTGAGGGGTTATTTTCAATTTCGATTGTATCAAAACAAGTAGATGTGATATGATGGCCAATGAGACAAATATTGACAAAAGGACAGGCAGGTATACAACCACTGGTCAGCATCCAGTCTTCAACAATGAGTACAACAGATATTGAATGAAAGGTTTTGAGATAAAAAAAAAAATGTGAAACAACTTACACCATAGACTTATTTCACCATTTTATATTTGTTTTAAATGATTATAATTAATTCATATGAATAGTAAGTTTTTTATGCCTACCATAGCGGAGGGGGCATTAAGTTGTACCCTTGTCCGTACGTACGTATGTAGTACCGTCCGTAGGTCCATACGTCCCAAAGTTGGTTTTCGTTCTCTAATTCTGGTTTGCGAAATGTTACCAAATGTTATAAAACTTTTACACAATGATTATAACCTCAAAACATAGATCAAGTTTGAATTTTGGAGGCGTCACTTTAACTGTTCTAGGGTTATGCTCTTCACAAATGGAAAAAATGCAATTGTTTTCGTTTCCGTTCACTAATTTTAGTTTGCCTCAACCAAATGTTTTGAAATTTATACACAATGCTTATTACTACAAAATACAGATCAAGTTTGAATTTTGGTGGTGTCACTGAAACCCTTCTAGAGTTGTGCCGCTTTAGTTTCCGTTCTCTAACTTAAGTTTGCCTCAACCAAATGTTATGCAACTTATACACAATGCTTATTACCACAAAATACAGATCAAGTGTGGTTTTTGGTGGTGTCACTTTTACTGTTCTAGAGTTATACCACTTACAAAAGGAAAATTTGCTGAATTTTTTGTTTCAGATCTCTAACTTAGTTTGCCTCAACAAAATGTTACAACACTTATACACAATACTTATTACTACAGAAGTCAGATCAATAACAAATTTGGGTAGCATCACTTTTAACGTTCTTCAGTTATGTACCTTTATAACTTTATATGATATGCAATCGGGGGCATCATATGTGTCCCATGGACACATGCCCCATTTATTTTATTTCTAATTAGCTACACTTAATATATTTTTCAGAGCTGTTAAAAAAACAAATAGAAGACTGGGAAAAGAAAGATATGATGTTCGTGTCTACAAGAGCCAGTGATTATGTCATGGAACAGTTACTTGACAACAGTTGTTTGACTTTAACAGCCCCATCAGGAGTTGGAAAATCATTTATTGCAAGACACACAGCACTTCTTTTAAAGAAGGAAGGGTACAATATAATACCAGTGTACTCACCAACAGACATTAGAGATTATTATCAGCCTGGTAAACAGACCGTCTTCATTGTAGATGATATTTGTGGAAATTTCACTGCCAACCAACAACAGATTGATAACTGGAAACAACTGTTACCTGTGATTAAAACAATAATGGCAGACAAATGTTGTAAGATTATTGTATCTTGTAGATTACAAGTCTATACAGATGATAAGTTTAATATGTTGTTACCTTTTAAATCCTGTGAATGTAATTTAATATCAGATAAGTTATGTCTTACATCTGTAGAGAAAACAAATATAGCAAAAACCTATATTGGTACAAGCATGACAGACATTGATGATTTATCTTTTAAATGTGATTTCTTCCCACTCTTATGTTCCTTATATCATGAAAAAGAAGATGTAGATGTCAAAGAATATTTCAAAAATCCTTTTGATGTCTATAAAAGGGAGCTAGACAGGTTAAGTGAGCATGGTGATGAAGGAAACTATAAAATATGTAGTCTTGCGTTATGTGTTCTCTTTAATAATCAGCTAAATGAGAAATGGTTCCAAGATAAAATGACAGATGAACAACGACAGATCATAAAAGACACATGTGAGGCTTGTGAGTTCAACAGTATACCAAAGGCAAAACTAAAGAAAGCACTTGACACTCTAGATGGTACATTTATCTGTAAACAGAAAGGTATTTATAGAACTATACATGATAAACTGTTTGACTTCCTTGCTCATTACTTTGGTCAGAAAATGATTGAATGTTTGATAGATCATGGTGATAGTGATTTAGTACATGAACGTTTTATCTGGCAGAAGTCACCAGATGACAAGAACAGTAATATAGACTTCATTATAGAAATACCAGATGATTATTTAGAATCATATTTAGAAAGGTTTATAAAGGACTGGTCAGTAGGAAAGGTGTCAGGTGTATTCAGTAACAATAATATAAAAGTATCATCATTCAGACACCAGTTAATACAATACTTACAACAACTAGATAAACCACAACAAGTAATATTAGCCAGTACCAAGGATACAGTGCTACCAAAGGAGAATTGTGGATCAGGTAATACTCCACTGATACTTACTTGTTTTCGTGGTTATACAGATATGGTACAGTGGATGTTACATAATGATGTGGATGTGGATCAGTGTAGGGAGGATGGGATTACTGGACTACTCATGGCAAGTCAGGAAGGAAATACTGATATAGTAAAGTTACTGTTAGAGAAGGATCCTAATGTTGATCTATGTGACAATGGTGGCTGTAGTCCTCTGTACTGGGCAAGTCAGGAAGGATATACTGATATAGTAAAGTTACTGTTAGAGAAGAATCCTAATGTTGATCTATGTGACAAGGATGGCTGGAGTCCTCTGTACTGGGCAAGTTATAAAGGACATACTGATATATTAAAGTTACTGTTAGAGAGAGATCCTAATGTTAATCTATGTGACAAGTATGGTTTTACACCACTGATCAGTGCATGTATCCGTAACTATATCAGTATAGTACAGCTGCTAATTAAACATAAACCAAACATTGATGCACAGACATTTGATGGTAGTAGTGCTTTAATTTTCAGTGCACTGAAAGGAAACCTAGAGATAACGCAGTTACTGGTAGAGAACAATGCTGACTGTAATATCTGTTGCTGTAGTAAACAGTCTTATATAGATACAATTAAAGACCATCCGACAAAAACATTAGAAGAAGAAAAACAGGGTTGTTTTGATTATCTCATAAAAAATGCATTACCACATGTAGCAGATTATGTCAGTAAGAAGTCAGTAGATTATGTCTTTTATATAGAGGCTGGTTGTTCTCCATTACACTATGCGTGTTTTATGGGTAGGACAGATATAGTCAGTTGTCTTCTGGACCACAATGCTAACATCAACATGACAAAAGAAGATGGAACAACACCATTATTTTTGGCATGTGAAGTAGGACATGAGGATATTGTACGTTTATTGTTAAATAAAGGAGCAGATACACAGATATGTAGACTTGATGGGAAATCCCCTTTAACCATTGCAAGAGATAATGGACATATACCTATAGTAATGATGTTAACAAATCACATTAAGGAGGAGGACAAACTTTCTTCTTAACTCTGGTTCTCTTGTCAGTGGTTTTTCATGACATGAAAAAAAAACCATGCAAGTACGGGGCGCCGAATGGGACTCTTGTGGTTTTGTACAAAATTCAATTCTGTCATAACAAAATCATTTTTGTCTTACAAAACTATGTGCTACAGACTTGTTTTGTGAGAACTTCAATTTTGTGATGACAAAATTCGTTTGTGTAGACAAAATTCATTTTTGTCATGACAAAATTCATTTTTGTAGACAAAATTCATATTTGTCATGACAAAAGTCAATTTTGTCTTAAAGGTATGCAAATATAAACATATGTGCATACAAAATTGACTTTTGTTACCTGATATGGAAATTAAATCACAAAAGTCAATTGTGTACGGTAAGATTCAATTTTGTGAGACAAAATTGACTTTTGTGAAACAAAATTAACTTTTGTGAGACAAAATTGACTTTTGTGAGACAAAATTGACTTTTGTGAGACAAAATTGACTTTTGTGAGACAAAATTCAATTTTGTGAGACAAAATTCAATTTTGTCATTTTTGTTGAGACAAAATTCAATTTTGTCATTTTTGTTGAGACAAAAGTCACTTTTGTTAATTTTGTTGAGACAAAAGTCAATTTTGTAAATTTTGCTGAGACAAAAGTCAATTTTGTTAATTTTATTGAGACAAAAGTCAATTTTGTCAATTTTGTTGAGACAAAAGTCAATTTTGTCAATTTTGTTGAGACAAAAGTCAATTTTGTCAATTTTGTTGAGACAAAAGTCAATTTTGTGACGACAAAATTCATTTTTGTGATGACAAAATGCAATTTTGTAACAACAAAATTGACTTTTATGAGACAAAATTGACTCTCGTGAGACAAAATTGACTTTCGTGAGACAAAAATCAATTTTGTTGAGACAAAATTCAATTTTGTTGAGACAAAATTCAATTTTGTTAATTTTGCTGAGACAAAATTCAATTTTGTTAATTTTGTTGAGACAAAATTCAATTTTATCAATTTTGTTGAGACAAAATTCAATTTTGTCAGTTTTGTTGAGACAAAATTCAATTTTGACAATTTTGTTGAGACAAAATTCAATTTTGTTAATTTTGTTGATACAAAATTCAATTTTGTCAATTTTGTTGAGACAAAATTCAATTTTGTCAATTTTGTTGAGACAAAATTCAATTTTGTCAATTTTGTTGAGACAAAAGTCAATTTTGTCAATTTTGTCTCACAAAAGTCAATTTTGTGTAACAAAAGTCAATTTTGTGTAACAAAAGTCAATTTTGTGTAACAAAAGTCATTTTTGTGTAACAAAAGTCAATTTTGTGTAACAAAAGTCAATTTTGTGTAACAAAAGTCAATTTTGTGTAACAAAAGTCAATTTTGTGTAACAAAAGTCAATTTTGTGTAACAAAAGTCAATTTTGTGTAACAAAAGTCAATTTTGTGTAACAAAAGTCGATTTTGTATGCAAATTAGTTCACAGAAACCAAACTAAACTAATTTAAATACAAAATTGACTTTTGTCGCTCAATTTTCAAATTAGGTAACAAAAGTCAAGTCTGTGTAACAAAAATGAATTTTGTCATGACAAAAGTGACTTTTGTCCGCTGCTAGATAATTTTGTATGACAAAATTTCAAATTTGTAGTATGATACAAATTTTGTTAAACTGAACTCATTTTTGTTGAACAAAAGTCACTTTTGTCCGTACAAAATTTAATTTTGAGTACAAACCCACAAGAGTCCCATTCGGCGCCCCGTAGCAAGGGGTGTTGATATATATTCTTTAAACTTTTGTTCTATATATAGTCAGTGGTTTAATGACATGTAAACAGCTGATTTCTTTTTTTCTTTTTTTCTTTTCTTGTTGATTGGTATTGATTACTAAACATATGCAGCTTTGCTTACCATTACAGGCAATATTTCTTGGTTTTATCACCTGGAACAGAAGAACCTATTTGATTTAGTTGTACTAAAACTATTCTGGTCATGCCAATTAGCACACTCGCTACACTTTGTTAACATTGTAATTCTATCATTACTAAGTAGTTGTTTTCTAAAGACATATTTCTTTCTACTTGATAAGTCCTTTCAGTTTTTGTCTTATTTGATGCTCATATTAAAAGTCTCTTATTTTTTACTGATTGTATATGATATTTTTACACTGTTGACTACCATTGATGTTTATTACTATATTGGTTCATGTTTTCCTTTGTATATGTATTTCTTTATATATATGTTTGTCCCTTGTATAAGTGTGACATATGATTGTTTCATCAATTTTTGAGAACGGCAGCGTTTACTATTTTGAAGTTATATTATATAGTGTGTTTACTGCAGATCAAGAATTATCTCAATAAAACTCAAAATGTTGTTTTCTACCCAAGATAAAATATTTAAAGTAATTAAATTTGATAGATAATTACGGAAGCGTATTAGCGCCACACATTTTTTTTTTTTCCTATGTTTGCGTTAACCTTTGCGTTATAACGCAAACATTTGCGTTACAACGCAAACCTTTGCGTTATAACGCAAAGGTAATGTTTGCGTTATAACGCAAAATGTTTGCGTTATAACGCAAATGTTTGCGTTATAACGCAAAGGTTTGCGTAACGCAAACATAGGAAAAAAAAAATGTGTGGCGCTAATACGCTTCCGTAGATAATAGTGTTTTTAAAAATAGTCTAATAAGATATCATAATCAGCTATCTGACTCACACCTACAAAAAATCAAATCTAGAGATGTGGACAATAAATTGATCCTTTTCAGTAATATTTTTGTTCTAAATTTTATTACCTTCTATCTTGAAACTACCAAATCTATAAAAAGTAAAATTAACCAACTACTTATCAGTGCTTATTGTTTAAATAAAGAGCGGGGTAGATATAATAAACTCAAAATTCTAAGAGAAGAACGTTTTGGCAAACTCTGCACTGAAGTTGAGACAGAAGAACATTAATATATAAATATAAAGATAAGGCAAACTTTTTTCCAATCTTATGGCTTGAAAGATTCGCATAATGATTATTTTTCAGTTTCTAAACTTTTAAATCCACAAAATATTATATTAAGAAACAACTCTCAAAATTGTGTGTTTAATTGTATTATTATATACTACATGTAAAACCTTGAAATGTTGTTTTGTATATCATCATATGATTTGTAATGGAAAACACTAATTAATAAAGAACCTGAATCTGAGATAGTAAATTATTTTTTTAAAGTAGATTTTCAACATCACAGCTTTTACTGTTTTAATGTTCGTGTAAGCAACGCTGGTTGAGGTTTATAGTTAAATTCTTTGTAAAGTTATAACAAAACCAATCTACAAGTATAAATGTGGAGATGCAGTATGACAAAATGTGCTATAAACATGATGGAGAAGTGTATACAACTTATAACTGAGTTTCCACAAAGTCAACTCGGCTTAATTATATTTTTATTATGAAAGATTTCTGGCAGTCAGCTTTCCAGTTTCCTAGAAAAACAAATCTTGAACCATAATGAACATTTCACCAAACTTGGTTCGATAATGCCCCATTGGAAAACCACTACTGATTTTAGGATTATTATGTCAATTTTACAGTCCCTATGAATATACTGAAAGTTTGGGAAAGTTTTGTTCTAAATGTTATCTTTTTGAGTCATAAGTAGTATTTTACCAACTTTTGGTGGATTAATTGCCTTTGAGCGAAGAAGGCCCCCCTTAATTTTTAGGTAAATAGTACAAAAATAAGCAGATGTGGTATGATTGTTGATTAATCAACTTTCACCGAGAGATAAAAAGGGAATGTAAGCATCAATAGGTCACCATAATGCCTTCAGCAATGAGCAAAACCCATAGCTATAGTAAGCTGTAAAAGGCCTCGACACTACATATAAAACCCATAGCTATAGTTAGCTGTAAAAGTCCTCGACATGACACATAATGTGAAACATTCAACATGAAAACTAATGACCAGATGGATGAACAAGTCCAAAGTCCAAAGTCATGAGTCACAGCAGAAATTAATGGACTGATTTATGTCCAAAGTCAGGAGTCACAGCAGACATTAATGGACTGATTTATGTTCAAAGTCATGAGTCACAGCAGACATTAATGGACTGATTTATGTCCAAAGACTGGAGTCACAGCAGACATTAATGGACTGATGTATGTCCAAAGTCAGGAGTCACAGCAGACATTAATGGACTGATTTATGTCCAAAGTCAGGAGTCACAGCAGACATTAATGGACTGATTTATGTCCAAAGTCAGGAGTCACAGCAGACATTAATGGACTGATTGATGAACAAGCCCAAAGTCATGAGTCACAGCAGACATTAATGGACTGATTTATGAACAAGTCCAAAGTCATGAGTCACAGCAGACATTAATGGACTGATTTATGAACAAGTCCAAAGTTATGAGTCACTGCAGACATTAGTGGACTGCCTTATGAACAAGTCCAAAGTCATGAGTCACAGCAGACATTAATGGACTGATTTATGAACAAGTCCAAAGTTATGAGTCACTGCAGACATTAGTGGACTGCCTTATGAACAAGTCCAAAGTCATGAGTCACAGCAGACATTAATGGACTGATTTATGAACAAGTCCAAAGTCACGAGTCACAGCAGACATTAATGGACTGATTTATGAACAAGTCCAAAGTCATGAGTCACTGCAGATATTAATGGACTGATTTATGAACAAGTTCAAAGTCATGAGTCACAGCAGACATTAATGGACTGATTTATGAACAAGTCCAAAGTTATGAGTCACTGCAGACATTAGTGGACTGATTTATGAACAAGTCCAAAGTCATGAGTCACAGCAGAAATTGATGGACTGAATTGTGGCTATGAATTTTGTTAACAGATACTATATATTAAATCAAATGTCCTATCGTCACGAAAAACAGCTTGAAAATGCCTACTAAGCACGAAGATCACTTTTGGTTTTTGGGTGAGTAGGTTAAGGTTAATGTTCAATATAAAATAAATAGAGTGAAATTTAAGGAAAGGTTTAGTTTCAAGATGATATCTTCTGAGTCATTATTATCTGCGGTGGAAAATGTTACTTAGAGTGATCAATATCCCTAGTAAGTTAGGGGTCAAGGGTTAATTTTACAGTGGTAATCTTGCCATAGACTAACATTATTGGTGCCTCTGTATTAATTTCCTGAAGATTAAGATGAGTATTCCCAGCTAGTACTAAAATCACTTATCAATGGCAATGTCATCACAAGGCATACGTTTTTGGGAACACCCTTTGTTTTGAAAATAAGGTCTCAGTGTAACTTTCAGATGAAGAACAGCAAAAATCCAAATTTGATTGTGTTTGTATCGAGTGGACATAATGATTATGTGTCATAAGAATCGCCTTTTGGTAGTCTCATGATATTGTGCTTGCCTTCGAGTGTGGAAGGACGCGAGGTCGAGCCAAAGCAGGTCAAAGACTTAAAAATTGATATTTGCTGTTCTCGGCTATGCATACAGCATTTAAAAGTAAAATCTCTTAATCTCTTGTTGTGAATAATGTGTTCATGTAAGATGATATGTTTCTGTGGACTATAGCCTTGTGAACTAGCACTGATTCCTTACTTGATTTGGCTCTACTTCTTCTAAGTCCTTTTTTGTCGGACCTGTTGGTCCGAGACCACCATTATTTCCTAGTGCATTTCTTTTAGAACATAAATGAAAATTAAAAAATCCTACCTGCGCTTTCTAAATGAAGTTTTTACAGTGCGTTGTACTACTTTTGGGACAAATTATATCAAAATAATAGAAAACCTCTTCGGCTCTAACTCAAAATATGTACAATTTTATGTTTAAGGCGTCTTGCAATCTTTTGACAGCTTCCGAAGTGCTAATTTTTTACCTTTTTCAGCTGGACCAAATCACTACTTTCCTTAAAATTTTGGGACCCAAATTTGTTTACAATGTAATCTAACCCCCCTTCTTGCAATTTGAGGCATTACACATGGAGAAATAAATTATGTCATCAGCGTCGTCAGTCAGTTGTTAAATATGAAAAAAAGAAGTTGTATGCTTTCCAATCAAACAACTATCCACCAGAGAACAATTTACATATAGAACAGCTAAATAGATATTTACAGTCCACTGGAACCTATAAAAAATTAATTCATCATAGTAACTAGTTTAATCAAATCACTAGTCTATATTTGGTTTGTTTATTCAACATTTGTCTGATGATTGTGAACTAAGGTAATGCCACTCGTAATCACTTAAGTCAATCAAAATCCTGATTTATCACAGTTACGTATTTAACAAGCTTTTTAAGTTCTTTATAGTTTTATCTTTTGTTTGGTGTTATATTAATTAGTTGTGATATTAAAAGAAAACGCATTCTGTCTTCTCTTTCATAGAGGGAATCGGAAAATCAAACAACATTTCTCAATTTTACAAAATGTTTTAGAGTTTTTAGATCTTAAACAAAAATAAAGTGTGCATGTATCAGCTTAGGGATCGGCTTGTACCGGCGTTGTTTACGTAACTTTTTGTTATAACACAGAATGACACTTGTTAGGATCCACAGTCTATTGAAAACAATCATGCTGATTACTGTTGCTAAAATTGAGAATGGAAATGGGGAATGTGTCAAAGAGACATCAACCCGACCAAAATAAAAAAAAAAAACACAACAGCAGAAGGTCACCAACAGGTCTTCAATGTAGCGAGAAATTCCCGCACCCGGAGGCGTCCTTCAGCTGGCCCCTAAACAAATATATACTAGTTCAGTGATAATGAACGCCATACTAATTTCCAAATTGTACACAAGAAACTAAAATTTAAATAATACAAGACTAACAAAGGCCAGAGGCTCCTGACTTGGTGTTTGATTGTACTAAACTCGTTTATATATGTTTTAATTATAATTATACCCAATGATCTTGAAAACGTAATCAACATAGTTATTTTTTTAGTAATACTCATCCAATGAACAATATTCGTCAAAGGCCAACTTTTCATTACGTTAAAACTTTTAAATTATTATAAAATTCATAAATATTTATGAATTACAATATATATCTCTTCCTCTTTATTCCTTATAAATATATTTTTTATTGGGACCGGATCGATGTGGGACGGATCGACGTGAGGTCACCGTACAGCTTCAACAATGAGTAAAACCCATACTGTAAAGTAAGTTATAATGAGACAACTATCAACCAGAAAACAAATGACGTAGATGTAATCAACAAAAGGTCACCGTACAGCGTCAACAATGAGTAAAACCCGTACTGTATAGTAAGTTATAATGAGACAACTATCCACCAGAGAACAAATGACGTAGATGTAATCAACAATAGGTCACCGTACAGCTTCAACAATGAGTAAAACCCATACTGTATAGTAAGTTATAATGAGACAACTATCCACCAGAGAACAAATGACGTAGATGTAATCAACAATAGGCCACTGTACAGCTTCAACAATGAGTAAAACCCATACTGTATAGTAAGTTATAATGAGACAACTATCCACCAGAGAACAAATGACGTAGATGTAAGCAACAATAGGTCACCGTACAGCTTCAACAATGATTAAAACCCATACTGTATAGTAAGTTATAATGAGACAACTATCCACCAGAGAACAAATGACGTAGATGTAAGCAACAATAAGTCACTGTACAGCTTCAACAATGAGTAAAACCCATACTGAGTAGTAAGTTATAGTTGTAATGGGACAACTATCCACCAGAGAACAAATGACGAAGATGGAATCAACAATAGGTTACTGTTCAGCTTCAACAATGAATAAAACCCATACTGTATAGTAAGTTATAATGAGACAACTATCCAACAGAGAACAAATGACGAAGATGTAATCAACAATAGGTTACTGTTCAGCTTCAACAAAGAGTAAAACCCATACTGTAAAGTAAGTTATAATGAGACAACTATCAACCAGAGAACAAATGACGTAGATGTAATCAACAATAGGTCACCGTACAGCGTCAACAATGAGTAAAACCCATACTGTATAGTAAGTTATAATGAGACAACTATCCAACAGAGAACAAATGACGAAGATGTAATCAACAATAGGTTACTGTTCAGCTTCAACAAAGAGTAAAACCCATACTGTAAAGTAAGTTATAATGAGACAACTATCCACCAGAGAACAAATGACGTAGATGTAATCAACAATAGGTCACCGTACAATTTCAACAATGAGTAAAACCCATACTGTATAGTAAGTTATAATGAGACAACTATCCACCAGAGAACAAATGATGTAGATGTAATCAACAATAGGTCACCGTACAATTTCAACAATGAGTAAAACCCATACTGTATAGTAAGTTATAATAAGACAATTATCCACCAGAGAAAACATAACGTAGATGTAATCAGCAATAGGTCACCGTACAACTTCAACAATGAGTAAAACCCATACTGTAAAGTAAGTTATAATGAGACAACTATCACCCAGAGAACAAATGACGTAGATGTAATCAACAATAGGTCTCCGTACAGCTTCAACAATGAGTAAAACCCATACTGTAAAGTAAGTTATAATGAGACAACTATCAACCAGAGAACAAATGACGTAGATGTAATCAACAATAGGTCACCGTACAGCGTCAACAATGAGTAAAACCCATACTGTATAGTAAGTTATAATGAGACATTTATCCACCAGAGAACAAATGACGTAGATGTTAGCAACAATAGGTCACCGTACAGCTTCAACAATGAGTAAAACCCATACTGTATAGTAAGTTATAATGAGACACCTATCCACCAGAGAACAAATGACGTAGATGTAATCAACAATAGGTCACCGTACAGCTTCAACAATGATTAAAACCCATACTGTATAGTAAGTTATAATGAGACAACTATCCACCAGAGAACAAATGACGTAGATGTAAGCAACAATAAGTCACTGTACAGCTTCAACAATGAGTAAAACCCATACTGAGTAGTAAGTTATAGTTATAATGAGACAACTATCCAACAGAGAACAAATGACGAAGATGTAATCAACAATAGGTTACTGTTCAGCTTCAACAAAGAGTAAAACCCATACTGTAAAGTAAGTTATAATGAGACAACTATCCACCAGAGAACAAATGACGTAGATGTTAGCCACAGCAGGTCACCGTACAGCTTCAACAATGAGTAAAACCCATACTGTATAGTAAGTTATAATGAGACAACTATCCACCAGAGAACAAATGACGTAGATGTAATCAACAATAGGTCACCGTACAATTTCAACAATGAGTAAAACCCATACTGTATAGTAAGTTATAATAAGACAATTATCCACCAGAGAAAACATAACGTAGATGTAATCAGCAATAGGTCACCGTACAACTTCAACAATGAGTAAAACCCATACTGTAAAGTAAGTTATAATGAGACAACTATCAACCAGAGAACAAATGACGTAGATGTAATCAACAATAGGTCTCCGTACAGCTTCAACAATGAGTAAAACCCATACTGTAAAGTAAGTTATAATGAGACAACTATCAACCAGAGAACAAATGACGTAGATGTTAGCAACAATAGGTCACCGTACAGTTTCAACAATGAGTAAAACCCATACTGTATAGTAAGTTATAATGAGACACCTATCCACCAGAGAACAAATGACGTAGATGTAATCAACAATAGGTCACCGTACAGCTTCAACAATGATTAAAACCCATACTGTATAGTAAGTTATAATGAGACAACTATCCACCAGAGAACAAATGACGTAGATGTAAGCAACAATAAGTCACTGTACAGCTTCAACAATGAGTAAAACCCATACTGAGTAGTAAGTTATAGTTATAATGGGACAACTATCCACCAGAGAACAAATGACGAAGATGTAATCAACAATAGGTTACTGTTCAGCTTCAACAATGAATAAAACCCATACTGTAAAGTAAGTTATAATGAGACAACTATCCACCAGAGAACAAAATGACGTAGATGTTAGCCACAGCAGGTCACCGTACAGCTTCAACAATGAGTAAAACCCATACTGTATAGTAAGTTATAATGAGACAACTATCCACCAGAGAACAAATGACGTAGATGTTAGCCACAGCAGGTCACCGTACAGCTTCAACAATGAGTAAAACCTATACTGTATAGAAAGTTATAATGAGACAACTATCCACCAGAGAACAAATGACGTAGATGTAAGCAACAATAGGTCACCGTACAGCTTCAACAATGAGTAAAACCCATACTGAATAGTAAGTTATAATGAGACAACTATCCACAAGAGAACACATGACGTAGATGTAAGCAAACCATAGGTCACCGTACAGCTTCAACAATGAGTTAAACCCATACTGTATAGTAAGTTATAATGAGACAACTATCCACCAGAGAATACATCACGTAGATGTAAGCAACCATAGGTCACCGTACAGCTTCAACAATGAGTAAAACCCATACTGTATAGCAAGTTATAATGAGACAACTATCTACAGCTTCAACAATGAGTAAAACCCATACTGTATAGTAAGTTATAATGAGACAACTATCTACCGGAGAAAAAATGACGTAGATGTTAGCAACCATAGGTCACCGTACAGCTTCAACAATGAGTAAAACCCATATTGTATAGCAAGTTATAATGAGACAACTATCTACAGCTTCAACAATGAGTAAAACCCATACTGTATATTAAATTATAATGAGACAACTATCCACCAGAGATCAAATGACGTAGATATTAACAACAATAGGTCACCTTACAGCTTCAACAATGAGTAAAACCCATACTGTATAGTAAGTTATAATGAGACAACTATCCACCAGAGAACAAATGACGTAGATGTTAGCAACAATACGTCACCATACAGCTTCAACAATGAGTATAACCCATACTGTATAGGAAGTTATGATGAGACAACTATCCACCAGAGAACAAATGACGTAGTAAAAGCAACGATTGGTCACCGTACAGCTTCAACAATGAGTAAAACCCGTACTGTATAGTTAGTTATAATGATACAACTATTCACCAGAGAACAAAAGACGTAGATGTAAGCAACAATAGGTCACCGTTCAGCTTCAACAATGAGTAAAACCCGTACTGTATAGTAAGTTATAATAATACAATTATCCACCAGAGAAAACATAACGTAGATGTAATCAACAATAGGTCATCGTACAGCTTCAATAATGAGTAAAACCCATACTGTATCGTAAGTTATAATATGACAACTATCCACAAGAGAAGAAATGACATAGATGTAAGCAACAATAGGTCATCGTACAGCTTCAATAATGAGTAAAACCCATACTGTATAGTAAGTTATATTGAGACATTTATCCACCAGAGAACAAATGACGTAGATGTAATCAACAATAGGTCACCGTACAGCTTCAACAATGAGTAAAACCCATACTGTATAGTAAGTCATAATAATACAACTATCCACCAGAGAACAAATGACGTAGATGTAAGCAACAATAGGTCACAGTACAGCTTCTACAATGAGTAAAACCCATACTGTATAGTAAGTTATAATGAAACAACTATCCACCGGAGAAAAAATGACGTACATGTAATCAACAATAGGTCACAGTACAGCTTCTACAATGAGTAAAACCCAAACTGTATAGTAAGTCATAATGAGACAACTATCCACCAGAGAACAAATGACGTTGATGTAAGCAACAATAGGTCACCGTACAGCTTCTACAATGATTAAAACCCATACTGTATAGTTAGTTATAATGAGACAACTATCCACCAGAGAAAACATAACGTAGATGTAATCAGCAATAGGTCACCGTACAGCTTCAACACTGAATAAAACCCATACTGTATAGTTAGTCATAATGATACAACTATCCACCAGAAAACAAATGACGTAGATGTAAGCAATAATAGGACACTGTACAGCTTCAACAATGAGTAAAACCCATATTGTATAGTAAGTCATAATGAGATAACTATCCACCAGAGAAAACATAACGTAGATGTAATCAGCAATAGGTCACCGTACAGCTTCAACAATGAGTAAAACCCATACTGTATCGTAAGTTATAATGAGACAACTATCCACCAGAAACAAATGACGTAGATGTTAGCAACAATAGGTTACCGTACAGCTTCAACAATGAGTAAAACCCATACTGTATAGTAAGTTATAATGAGACAACTATCCACCAGAGAACAAATGACATAGGTGTTAGCAACAATAGGTCACTGTACAGCTTCAACAATGAGTAAAACCCATACTGTATAGTAAGTTATAATGAGACAACTATCCACCAGAGAACAAATGACGTAGATGTTAGCAACAATAGGTCACTGTACAGCTTCAACAATGAGTAAAACCCATACTGTATAGTAAGTTATAATGAGACAACTATCCACCAGAGAAAACATAACGTAGATGTAATCAGCAATAGGTCACCGTACAGCTTCAACAATGAGTAAAACCCATACTGTATCGTTAGTTATAATGAGACAACTATCCACCAGAGAAAAAATGACGTAGATGTTAGCAACCATAGGTCACCGTACAGCTTCAACAATGAGTAAAACCCATATTGTATAGCAAGTTATAATGAGACAACTATCTACAGCTTCAACAATGAGTAAAACCCATACTGTATAGTAAGTTATAATGAGACAACTATCTACCGAGAAAAAATGACGTAGATGTTAGCAACCATAGGTCACCGTACAGCTTCAACAATGAGTAAAACCCATATTGTATAGCAAGTTATAATGAGACAACTATCTACAGCTTCAACAATGAGTAAAACCCATACTGTATATTAAATTATAATGAGACAACTATCCACCAGAGAACAAATGACGTAGATGTTAGCAACAATAGGTCACTGTACAGCTTCAACAATGAGTAAAACCCATACTGTATAGTAAGTTATAATGAGACAACTATCCACCAGAGAAAACATAACGTAGATGTAATCAGCAATAGGTCACCGTACAGCTTCAACAATGAGTAAAACCCATACTGTATCGTTAGTTATAATGAGACAACTATCCACCAGAGAACAAATGACGTAGATGTTAGCAACAATAGGTTACCGTACAGCTTCAACAATGAGTAAAACCCATACTGTATAGTAAGTTATAATGAGACAACTATCCACCAGAGAACAAATGACATAGGTGTTAGCAACAATAGGTCACTGTACAGCTTCAACAATGAGTAAAACCCATACTGTATAGTAAGTTATAATGAGACAACTATCCACCAGAGAACAAATGACGTAGATGTTAGCAACAATAGGTCACTGTACAGCTTCAACAATGAGTAAAACCCATACTGTATTGTAAGTTATAATGAGACAACTATCCACCAGAGAACAAATGACGTAGATGTTAGCAACAATAGGTTACCGTACAGCTTCAACAATGAGTAAAACCCATACTGTATATTAAGTTATAATGAGACAACTATCCACCAGAGAACAAATGACATAGGTGTTAGCAACAATAGGTAACTGTACAGCTTCAACAATGAGTAAAACCCATACTGTATAGTACGTTATGATGAGACAACTATCCATCAGAGAACAAATGACGTAGATGTTAGCAACAATAGGTCACTGTACAGCTTCAACAATGAGTAAAACCCATACTGTATAGTAAGTTATAATGAGACAACTATCCACCAGAGAACAAATGACGTAGATGTTAGCAACAATAGGTAACTGTACAGCTTCAACAATGAGTAAAACCCATACTGTATAGTACGTTATGATGAGACAACTATCCATCAGAGAACAAATGACATAGGTGTTAGCAACAATAGGTAACTGTACAGCTTCAACAATGAGTAAAACCCATACTGTATAGTAAGTTATAATGAGACAACTATCCACCAGAGAACAAATGATGTAGATGTTAGCAACAATAGGTTACCGTACAGCTTCAACAATGAGTAAAACCCATACTGTATAGTAAGTTATAATGAGACAACTATCCACCAGAGAATAAATGACGTAGATGTTAACAACAATAGGTAACTGTACAGCTTCAACAATGAGTAAAACCCATACTGTATAGTAAGTTATAATGAGACAACTATCCACCAGAGAACAAATAACGTAGATGTTAGCAACAATAGGTAACTGTACAGCTTCAACAATGAGTAAAACCCATACTGTATAGTACGTTATGATGAGACAACTATCCATCAGAGAACAAATGACATAGGTGTTAGCAACAATAGGTAACTGTACAGCTTCAACAATGAGTAAAACCCATACTGTATAGTAAGTATAATGAGACATCTATCCACAGAGAACAAATGACGTAGATGTTAGCAACAATAGGTAACTGTACAGCTTCAACAATGAGTAAAACCCATACTGTATAGTACGTTATGATGAGACAACTATCCATCAGAGAACAAATGACGTAGATGTTAGCAACAATAGGTCACTGTACAGCTTCAACAATGAGTAAAACCCATACTGTATAGTAAGTTATAATGAGACAACTATCCACCAGAGAACAAATGACGTAGATGTTAGCAACAATAGGTAACTGTACAGCTTCAACAATGAGTAAAACCCATACTGTATAGTACGTTATGATGAGACAACTATCCACCAGAGAACAAATGACGTAGATGTTAGCAACAATAGGTTACCGTACAGCTTCAACAATGAGTAAAACCCATACTGTATAGTAAGTTATAATGAGACAACTATCCACCAGAGAACAAATGACGTAGATATGATCAACATAAGGGTACCGTACAGCTTCAGCAATGAGTAAAACCCATACTGTACAGTAAGTTATAATGAGACAACTATCCACCAGAGAACAAATGATGTAGATGTTAGCAACAATAGGTCATTGTACAGCTTCAACAATGAGTAAAACATAACCCGTACAGTTACTTAAATGGCCCCGAGATGACAAAATGTTACAATTCCAACGAGAAAACTAATGACGGGATTTATGAACAAAAAAATGAACGAAAAACAAACTTGATAGACAGCAAAAAACTACCATTGAATCCCATTATCCTGACTCTGGTCATGCACATACAGTAAGTGGTGGGTTTATAAAAGTTTGAGTGATATCAACCCTAAACTGGGATATTGGTGTAACAGTTCAAAATAACAAATAAATAGCTGTGCCGTGATTGCATGATTGCCCGTCGCCCTTTTAGATCGTCTTTATGCTTTAACTGAATGTATATCAATAACTAGAAATACTTTGATGACTGTACGAATAGACCCCCTAAAAACGAAAGACATGCACACACAGGGGTAACTCCGCAATGTTATATCAGAAATTTAAAAAGAAAAGAAAATGGAGCTTAATTCATTAGATACTAGAAAATACCCGCGAAATCGTGGGTATTTAGAGCTTGATTGAAAGTATGTTTACTGTAGTAGGATGAATGTTTTTAAAAGATTTTATGTCTGGAGAATTACAGAAAAAGTACCAAAAGTAATAGGCACTACGACACAGAACAATTATTTTAAGCTGTCTCCCATTTTTCCAAAGTCCGTTTTTTGTGTATTAAATTCCATGATTTTCGCCTTTCTGTATACTATAGGAACATACGTATATTATACATTAAGTGTTTTTGCAATTAACTATCAAACTTTATAAAATAGCGATAATTGCTTTTGTAGTTCAAGTGTTAGATACATGTATTATCTCTCACACTCTTGACAGCCATCGATTAAGTTGTAAAATAGTAAATCTATAATCTCTTTGGATATTTGAAATAAGAAACATTATATTTAAGAATGAAACAAGAAATATTCAGCTAAAACTAAAAGGAGAAATATTCAATTTAAAACTAAAACGAGAGTTCATAGAAATATCAAATCTTAAACGAGAGTTCATATCAATATTCAATCTAAAATGGGAGTTCATATAAAGCACTTTTCGAATTATGGTAAAAGTTCCCAACGTCACTTTTCTTCCGGTTATATATATGCCATAAATTTCTAATGTACATGTAGAATGATAAATGAACAGACGATTTTTTTTTGAAGAAGAAGAAGAAGAAGAAGAAGAAAATGAAGAAAATTAGTTAAAATGTATAAGTTTAGAAATTAATAATACTAGTAAGAAAGTTTGATTTAACACTGTAATAAATTCAATAGAAATAACATTTATTTAAATATATTCTAATAAATTTCTTATGAATTGTAGGGATCTTTATCCTTGGTTTTATTTATCCATTTCCATGGATATTAGTCTGTTAATGAGTTCACCAGTCTGTCTACATGTCAACCCGTGTAAGTATCTACCAGTCTGCCTACGAGCCCACCAGCTTGTCTACATGTCAACCAGTCTATGTATCCACCAGTCTGTCTACATGTCCACCAGTATATGTATTCACCAGTCTGTGTACGAGTCCAACAGTCTGTCTACATGTCAACCCGTGTAAGTATCTACCAGTCTGCCTACGAGCCCACCAGCTTGTCTACATGTCAACCAGTCTATGTATCCACCAGTCTGTCTACATGTCCACCAGTCTATGTATCCACCAGTTTGTGTACGAGTCCAACAGTCTGTCTACATGTCCACCAGTCTATGTATCCACCAGTCTGTGTACTTGTCCACCAGTCTGTTTATATGTCCACCAGTCTATGTACGTGTTCACTAGTCTGTTTACATGTCCACCAGTCTATGCATCTACTAGTCTGTTTACGTGTTCACCAGTCTATGTATCAACTTGTCTGTCTACAAATCCACCAGTGTATGTATCAACTAGTCTGTTTATGAGTCCACCAGACTGTCTACATGTCAACCCGGCTAAGTATCTACCAGTCTGTTTACGAGCCCACCAGTCTGTCAACATGTCAACCAGTCTATGTATCCACCAGTCTGTCTACATGTCCACCAGTATATGTATTCACCAGTCTGTGTACGAGTCCAACAGTCTGTCTACATGTCCATCAGTATGTCTACATGTCAACCAGTCTATGTATCCACCAGTCTGTCTACATGTCCACCAGTCTATGTATCCACCAGTATGTGTACTTGTCCACCAGTCCGTTTATATGTCCACCAGTCTATGTACGTGTTCACTAGTCTGTTTACGAGTCCACTAGTCCGTCTTCATGTCAACCTGTCTATGTATCCGCTTGTCTGTTTCCGAGTTCACCAGTATGTTTACATGTCCACCAGTCTATGCATCCACTAGTCTGTTTACGTGTTCACCAGTCTATGTATCCACTAGTATGTCTACATATCCACCAGTCTATGTATCAACTAGTCTGTTTATGAGTCCACCAGTCTGTCTACATGTCAACCGTCTAAGTATCTACCAGTCTGTTTACGAGCCCACCAGTCCGTCAACATGTCAACGAGTCTATGTATCCACCAGTATGTGTACTTGTCCACCAGTCTGTTTATATGTCAACCAGTCTTTATACGTGTCCACTAGATTGTTTACGAGTCCACTAGTCTATCTACATGCCAACCTGTCTATGTATCCGCTTGTCTGTTTCCGGGTCCACCAGTCTATGCATCCACTAGTATGTGTAGGTATCCACCAGTCTATGTATCTACTAGTCTGTCTACATGTCCACCAGTTTGTGTATCAGCTAGTCTGTTAATGAGTCCACCAGTCTGTCTACATGTCAACCCGTCTAAGTATCTACCAGTCTGTTTACTAGCCCACCAGCTTCTCTACATGTCAACCAGTCTATGTATCCACCAGTCTGTCTACATGTCCACCAGTCTATGAATCCACCAGTCTGTGTACCAGTCCAACAGTCTGTCTACATGTCAACCAGTCTATTTATCCACCAATCTGTGTACGAGTCCACCAGTATATCTTAATGTCAACCAGTCTATGTATCCACCAACCTGTGTACTTGTCCACCAGTATATGTATCAACTAGTCTGTTTATGAGTTCCGTATCTGCCAGTCTGTTTATGAGTTCCGTATCTGCCAGTCTGTGTACGAGCCCACCACCTTGTCTACATGTCAACCAGTCTATGTATCCACCAGTCTGTCTACATGTCCACCAGTCTATATAATGTATCCACTAGTCTGTGTACGAGTCCATAAGTCTGTCTACATGTCAACCAGTCTATGTATCCACCAGTCTGTTTATATGTCCACCAGTCTATGTACGTGTCGACTAGTCTGTTTACGAGTCCATTCTTCCGTCTACATGTCAACCTGTCTATGTATCCGCTTGTCTGTTTTCGAGTCCACCAGTCTGTCTACATGTCCACCAGTCTATGCATCCACCAGTCTGTCTACATGTCAACCAGTCTATGTATCCACCAGTCTGTCTACATGTCCACCAGTCTATGTATCCACCATCTGTGTACGAGTCCATAAGTCTGTCTACATGTCAACCAGTCTATGTATCCACCAGTCTGTCTACATGTCCACCAGTCTATGTATCCACCAGTCTGTGTACGAGTCCATAAGTCTGTCTACATGTCAACCAGTCTATGTATCCACCAGTCTGTTTATATGTCCACCAGTCTATGTACGTGTCGACTAGTCTGTTTACGAGTCCATTCTTCCGCCTACATGTCAACCTGTCTATGTATCCGCTTGTCTGTTTTCGAGTCCACCAGTCTGTCTACATGTCCACCAGTCTATGCATCCACTAGTCTGTTTACGTGTCTACCAGTCTATGTATCCACTAGTCTGTTTACGAGCCTACCAGTCTGTCTAGATTTTAACCCGTTTAAGTATCCACCAGTCTAGATCTGTTTTCGAGTCCACCAGTCTGATAACATGTCCACCAGTCTATGCATCCACTAGTCTGTTTACGTGTCTACCTGTCTATGTATCCACTAGTCTGTTTACGAGCCCACCAGTTTGTCTACATATCAACTAGTCTATGTATCCACCAGTCTGTGTCCTTGTCCACCAGTCTGTTTATATGTCCACCAGTCTATGTACGTGTCCACTAGTCCGTTTACGAGTCCACTAGTCTGTATACATGTCCACCAGTCTATGCATCCATCAGTCTGTTTACATGTCCACCAGTCTATGTATCTACTTGTCTGTCTACATCATGTCCACCAGTTTATGTATCAGCTAGTCTGGTAATGAGTCCACCAGTCTGTCTACATGTCAACCCGTCTAAGTATCTACCAGTCTGTTTACTAGCCCACCAGCTTCTCTACCTGTCAACCAGTATATGTATCCACCAGTCTGTCTACATGTCCACCAGTATATGTATTCACCAGTCTGTGTACCAGTCTAACAGTCTGTCTACATGTCAACCAGTCTATGTATCCACCAATCTGTGTACGAGTCCACCAGTATATCTAAATGTCAACCAGTCTATGTATCCACCAACCTGTGTACTTGTCCACCAGTATATGTATCAACTAGTCTGTTTATGAGTTCCGTATCTACCAGTCTGTGTACGAGCCCACCACCTTGTCTACATGTCAACCAGTCTATGTATCCACCAGTCTGTCTACATGTCAACCAGTCTATGTATCCACCAGTCTGTCTACATGTCCACCAGTCTATGTATCCACCAGTCTGTGTACGAGTCCATAAGTCTGTCTACATGTCAACCAGTCTATGTATCCACCAGTCTGTTTATATGTCCACCAGTCTATGTACGTGTCGACTAGTCTGTTTACGAGTCCATTCTTCCGCCTACATGTCAACCTGTCTATGTATCCGCTTGTCTGTTTTCGAGTCCACCAGTCTGTCTACATGTCCACCAGTCTATGCATCCACTAGTCTGTTTACGTGTCTACCAGTCTATGTATCCACTAGTCTGTTTACGAGCCTACCAGTCTGTCTAGATTTTAACCCGTTTAAGTATCCACCAGTCTAGATCTGTTTTCGAGTCCACCAGTCTGATAACATGTCCACCAGTCTATGCATCCACTAGTCTGTTTACGTGTCTACCTGTCTATGTATCCACTAGTCTGTTTACGAGCCCACCAGTTTGTCTACATATCAACTAGTCTATGTATCCACCAGTCTGTGTCCTTGTCCACCGGTCTGTTTATATGTCCACCAGTCTATGTACGTGTCCACTAGTCCGTTTACGAGTCCACTAGTCTGTATACATGTCCACCAGTCTATGCATCCATCAGTCTGTTTACATGTCCACCAGTCTATGCATACACTAGTCTGTTTACATGTCCACCAGTCTATGTATCTACTTGTCTGTCTACATCATGTCCACTTGTCTATGTATCTACTAGTCTGTTTACGAGTCCACCAGTCTTTGCATCCACTAGTCTGTTTACGTGTCCATCAGTCTATGTGTCCATTAGTCTGTCTACATATCCAACAGTCTATGTATCAACTAGTCTGTTTATGAGTCCCGTATCTACCAGTCTGTGTACGAGCCCACCAGGTTGTCTACATGTCAACCAGTCTATGTATCCACCAGTCTGTCTATATGTCCACCAGTCTATGTATCCACCAGTCTGTGTACGAGTCCACAAGTCTGTCTACATGTCAACCAGTCTCTGTATCCACCAGTATGTTTATATGTCCACCAGTCTATGTACGTGTCGACTAGTCTGTTTACGAGTCCATTCTTCCGTCTACATGTCAACCTGTCTATGTATCCGCTTGTCTGTTTTCGAGTCCACCAGTCTGTTTATATGTCCACCAGTCTATGCATCCATTAGTCTCTTTACGTGTCTACCAGTCTATGTCTCCACTAGTCTGTTTACGAGCCCACCAGTCTATGTCTCCACTAGTCTGTTTACGAGCCCACCAGTCTGTCAACATGTTAACCAGTCTATGTATCCACCAGTCTAGATCTGTTTACGAGCCCACTAGTTTGTCTACATGTCAACCAGTCTATATATCCACTAGTCTGTGTACGAGTCCACAAGTCTATGTATCAACCAGTCTATGTACTTGTCCACCAGTATATGTATCAACTAGTCTGTTTATGAGTTCCGTATCTACCAGTCTGTGTACGAGCCCACCACCTTGTCTACATGTCAACCAGTCTATGTATCCACCAGTCTGTCTACATGTCCACCAGTCTATGTATCCACCAGTCTGTGTACGAGTCCATAAGTCTGTCTACATGTCAACCAGTCTATGTATCCACCAGTCTGTTTATATGTCCACCAGTCTATGTACGTGTCGACTAGTCTGTTTACGAGTCCATTCTTCCGCCTACATGTCAACCTGTCTATGTATCCGCTTGTCTGTTTTCGAGTCCACCAGTCTGTCTACATGTCCACCAGTCTATGCATCCACTAGTCTGTTTACGTGTCTACCAGTCTATGTATCCACTAGTCTGTTTACGAGCCCACCAGTCTGTCTAGATTTCAACCCGTTTAAGTATCCACCAGTCTAGATCTGTTTTCGAGTCCACCAGTCTGATAACATGTCCACCAGTCTATGTATCCACTAGTCTGTTTACGAGCCCACCAGTTTGTCTACATATCAACTAGTCTATGTATCCACCAGTCTGTGTCCTTGTCCACCGGTCTGTTTATATGTCCACCAGTCTATGTACGTGTCCACTAGTCCGTTTACGAGTCCACTAGTCTGTATACATGTCCACCAGTCTATGCATCCATCAGTCTGTTTACATGTCCACCAGTCTATGCATACACTAGTCTGTTTACATGTCCACCAGTCTATGTATCTACTTGTCTGTCTACATCATGTCCACTTGTCTATGTATCTACTAGTCTGTTTACGAGTCCACCAGTCTTTGCATCCACTAGTCTGTTTACGTGTCCATCAGTCTATGTGTCCATTAGTCTGTCTACATATCCAACAGTCTATGTATCAACTAGTCTGTTTATGAGTCCCGTATCTACCAGTCTGTGTACGAGCCCACCAGGTTGTCTACATGTCAACCAGTCTATGTATCCACCAGTCTGTCTATATGTCCACCAGTCTGTGTACGAGTCCACAAGTCTGTCTTCATGTCAACCAGTCTCTGTATCCACCAGTATGTTTATATGTCCACCAGTCTATGTACGTGTCGACTAGTCTGTTTACGAGTCCATTCTTCCGTCTACATGTCAACCTGTCTATGTATCCGCTTGTCTGTTTTCGAGTCCACCAGTCTGTTTATATGTCCACCAGTCTATGCATCCACTAGTCTGTTTACGTGTCTACCAGTCTATGTCTCCACTAGTCTGTTTACGAGCCCACCAGTCTATGTCTCCACTAGTCTGTTTACGAGCCCACCACCTTGTCTACATGTCAACCAGTCTATGTATCCACCAGTCTGTCTACATGTCCACCAGTCTATATAATGTATCCATCAGTCTGTGTACGAGTCCATAAGTCTGTCTACATGTCAACCAGTCTATGTATCCACCAGTCTGTTTATATGTCCACCAGTCTATGTACGTGTCGACTAGTCTGTTTACGAGTCCATTCTTCCGTCTACATGTCAACCTGTCTATGTATCCGCTTGTCTGTTTTCGAGTCCACCAGTCTGTCTACATGTCCACCAGTCTATGCATCCACTTGTCTGTTTACGTGTCTACCAGTCTATGTCTCCACTAGTCTGTTTACGAGCCCACCAGTCTATGTCTCCACTTGTCCGTTTACGAGTCCACCAGTCTGTCTACATGTCAACCCGTCTAAGTATTTACCAGTCTGTCTACATGTCCACCAGTCTATGTATCCACTAGTCTGTTGACGAGTCCACCAGTCTGTCTACATGTCAACCCATCTAAGTATTTACCAGTATGTCTACATGTCCACCAGTCTATGTATCCACTAATCTGTTTACGAGTCCACCAGTCTGTCTACATGTCCACCAGTCTATGTATCCACTAGTCTGTTGACGAGTCCACCAGTCTGTTTACATGTCAACCCGTCTAAGTATTTACCAGTCTGTCTACATGTCCACCAGTCTATGTATCCACTAGTCTCTTTACGGGTCCAATGGTCTGTCTACATGTTAACCAGTTTATGTATCCACTATTATGTGTACGGGTCCACCTGTCTGTCTACATGTCCACCAGTCTATGTATCTAATAGTATTTTAACGAGTCCACCAGTCTTTCTACGTGTCGATCGGTCTCCTCATGCATCCACTTGTGTGTGTGTGTGTGTTACAGTCTGTCGTTATGCTCAATAGTCTGTCTATGTATCCACTAGTCTGTTTACCTACATCCATCAGTCTGATATTGAGTGTATAATGATAGAATGATAATGCGGTAACTCAAAACTAATTAAAAGAAGGCATCTTCTTATTGATAATTAATTTCCAACTGACGTCGGCTACGTTACTTCAATGGGAAATACTAGTATCGTGCTACTGAGGGGTGAGATGCCTTACCCTGGTTCCCCTCACGCTGAGGCACGGTGGGTATGGTTGTCCTGCGAGAGAACGTTCTGTGCTTGTGATTCGGTCCTGACGCGTGCTGGTGATCAATTAAAAAATGTAAACAAAGACGAAAATGATGATTTTTGACGTTTTCACTCATAAAAAATGGAAGAAAACAGTTGAGATTTTACAATTTTGTTTCTTATGGGTTCATATGTAAACCATTAAAAAGTTGACCCTTTAAACTGTTTCAGTAAGCGTAACACAAAAATGCTCATTTTCAGAAAATCTAGAACTGAAAAAATAAAACAAAAATGCTCATAGAGTCGGCTTTCTATACCGCAATCCACACGACAAAACTATTTTGTGAAAAAAACATTGCAATTTATTAAAATTTAGCATTTTCTCAATTTATTCATGTCCTGATACTGTGCTGGTGGGTCCTGTTATTGTGCTGGTGGGTCCTGATACGGTGCTGTTGATTTTGGATAAGAAGTTGGTCATATTGTAACAAATGTTACAAAATTAATAAAATTGGGAAGATAATTGTTGTCAATAGGATCTATGACTCCTATTTTAGCTCTTGTGCATCCATTTGGCTGTTTAATATGTGTTTTCAAATGATCGTAACTTGTATTACATAATTACATAAAAGGGCAACATCTTTCGTCCAATATCAGATAACAATATATAGTATCTAAAATAAGAATAGTTTGAATAAGATATTAAGTGCCCTTACATTGATGCTTCAACAATGATCAAAGCCCATGCCGCATAGACATGTTTGTTAGCGCTCCGCATACCCCTCCCCACTTCCACCCAACCAACCCTCCTCATTTCCTCCTTCATTGTTACAGTGGTGTACCAACACAACAATTTATCACATAAAATAATAACACAAACACACTCATTATTGAACAACGAATGCTCGCAGGTACTGAAAGCTAGTTCAAAGCCGCATTTTCAACTAATAGATAAACCATGTTCTCATATACAAAAATCCCAATCGTGTCGATTAAAAAAGTCTCAAAACTTAAGGCAGCAACCATTTGATTTTCTGGGGGGGCTATGGTTTTTTTTGGAAAAAAAAGTTTGTTTCCAGTTTTTGGAGAAAAAAATAATTTGTTTTTGATTCTGAGAAAAAAAAATTGTTTGTTTCACCCTCAGCTGCCACTATATGTAATGCTAAAATTGAAAGAAAATAATTGTTTTCGACAAAGTTTGTACAGAAAAAAAAACCATAGCCCCCCCCAGAAAATCAAATGGTTGCTGCCTAAGTTCACATTTTAATGTTTGATGAAGCAGAACTTTAAAAGTGTGCAGTGAATCTTGTGCTCACAACAGTTATTTTCATAATTATGTTTACATAAGACTTATAAAGAAATTAAGAAGGTACCAAGAAATATTTTACAGTTCAATTTAATGATCATGAATGGAAGGAAATGGTACGGAAGTTTACATAGGACAAAAAGAAATTGATAGTACTTTTTGACGAAAGACTTAAACGCTTCTTTGCATTATATAGTACAGCTCTTCTATAAAAGCTTGCAAAAAAACCCTTTGATTGACTTGCTTGCTATGTTTGCTTGGATGTTTTCAAACAATAGGTATGCGGAGTTTCAATACATACTGGGATTTGATTGGACAAATACAAACTGACAGGAATTGAAGTTAATGTTTATTGTCCAAACAAATTCTAGTATATAGTAAACAGACTACTTACCTGTCGTTTACAAACATCCAAACAATCATAGCAAGCAATTTGATCAATGGTTTGCTTTGCATATATATATAGAAGAGCTGTAAATTCTAAAAAAAAAATCTTGTTGTCGTAGATGGTTAAATCCTTAACAAAATCTCAATAACTTTGTTGGAACGAATAAAGGTTTTAAATCAAATTTTCGTGGACTTTTTAGCTTCCACCCTGACGAGGCATGTTAGCTGTTCGTATGCTGTTGCACCTGACGCACGGAAACTTTCACATTTCCATCTTCTTTTCTGAAATATTTTACCCAGCTCATACTTGACAGGATTGTTATCCTAGTAAAAGGTGTAACCAATGAATTGAACACAAGTTAAAAATTCCACAATACTATATAATTCATTTTATGTGTCAATTTGTTCGAAAAAAGTCGAAAAGAAGAGAGTTATTTTAATGTCATGATTATATCTATGCTTAGCATTTATTTCAGATGACATGGACTCCTCACCCTGGTGACCCTGCTGCCTTTCATAACTTTATCCGTATACATATATTAATAGATAAACAAAAGGCTGCAACTGGTATTTTTGTATTTAAAATGATTCGTTGTAACGAGAATATTTGTGGTGAATGAAAACTGTGAGGGTCAAAATCTTAAATTGCTTATAAATGTTGCTGGACCCAGTTTCGTTATCTGATCTGAATTTTCTTAAATGTGCAAGGTATATAGACATTGGCCTTTTGATTTTTGTTATTCGGTAAGTTTTGCCCTAATTGCTTGAACTTTTGCGATATTCAAGCCGATTTCAATGAGTGTGTAGACAAAGGGAATATCTTTGGTTATCTTGCTTGCTGAACAGAAAAGTCATTGTTAGGTTATGTAAACTGCCCTACTTTAAGAGTAGACTAGTCCGACAAATGACACATCTTTCTGTCTGTAGGACCAGGCTACTTCGAAAGGAGGGTAGTATACTTTACCTAACAATGACTTCACGGTTTAGCTAACAAGCAAGCTAACCAAAGTTATTACCTTTGCCTACATACTCCATGGAATCGGCTGTAACTAAAAACTCGAATACATTTTGACAGACAGTGGTCATGTTTGTTGATGAATATTGTTTTTCCTAGATTCACTCTTGAAAAATCATTTGGTAACATTTGGTCAAGTAATTTCAGAAAAGATCTTTTTGTAATTGCGGACGCCAAGACAATACACGAACCTCACACGACCCCTCGTCACAGGTGAGCTTATATATGATCTTATAGCGATTCGGGTTGATAACCAGTTGAAATTAAGCCAGCTTTTTGTGTGTGTAGATTTGTATTGTTTAAAACTGTTATGACCTTTTAAAGTTAAATATAGGTGTTTAATCTAAGAATTTCTTTTTTAAACTTAGGCCAATTAAAATTAATTGATAGATTTTCATCCCCGCCCGCCCCTCTGAAATCGTCCCGCCCGATTTTTTTTATTTTATAAAATTTACGATTTACGGATTTTGTTCGTTTCCGTTACTGATAACCGTTAAAATTTCGTTTCATTTATGACTTCCTGTTTCAATTTTCGGTTTTGTACCTCGAGTAAATCTAACCAAAATGATTGTCGACATAATTTCTGCTGCTCTATGATGACAACATCATCTTTCGAGAGTAAAAACTGATAACGATAATGACGTGAAATATTCGTGTTACGAGAAAAACTCTGTGTCCTAGACCACAAATCGCGGTATGTCACAAATTTCTGTGATTAGAAAACTGGATTTTTTTAGGCAATAACTTTGTGTCAGGAAGTTTAAATGTGAAAGATATCCAAAGCGCAAAAATCGTGGAACCCATTGATACAGAAAACATGACTGGATTAAAGATATTGAAACACAAACACGAACTTGTTTATTGAGTTTAAAAAGTCGACTAACATACGCTTTTTATTTACAGAAGCCCTTAGATTTTACCCATGACTGTCTTTTCTTGTTGATTAACACAAAATGTCCCAATATCCCCAAAAGCGTCATTAAACAACAACTTCTTTTTTTTTTATTAAGTTCACATGTGTTTTACATGGTAATTATATTTTCATCTTGCATAAATGCATAAGTACCAACCCTATTATTTTAAACACTGTTTGAGTTTTCATTTTATTCTGTACTCATAATAATTGTGTTGCATACCAATGCATTTGCTTCTTTTTATGGGTACTAAAAACAATCGTTTAGGAACCCAAATACATTTGGTGTAGAAAGTCCAACTGAAGAGAGCATTTCTACACGTCTTTGTTGTATAGTTTCTAAAGCCGCAATTAGAGACATTTATTTAAGGATTTGAAAAATAATGTAAGATTCCTCATACCTGTGTATACATGATATAAGCGTATTATTACACTTGCATACATGAAGAACTCGTCACAAAATGGTTTCATATGAAATAAAATTTAAAAAATAAAATCCTCCCACCCGCCCCATTTTTTTCAGAAATTTGGATGAAAATCTACTAATTAATTTTAGTTGGCCTTATATACTTGTTTTATACTCAATTGGTAGTATGAAGCTACGAGATATTTTATTTTTTGAAATTGACATATTCTAGTCTGTCCTTTCATAAAATAGTGATTTTTTTAGTGTTCTATCGAACTTTCGAAAAAAAAAAATACCTGAAAACCGTTCAGACAAAAAAATTATGTTGAAAAATTCTTACAGATACAGCAAGTGATTCTTAATAACTATAAGATTCATTTTTCTTTTAAAATACAACTTTTAAATCTTACGGGAAACTATTCCAAGCTTAAAACTTTCACTGTAACCTCGCTCTAACTTATCCCCCCCCCAAAAAAAAAAACAACAACAAAAAAACAAACAAACCCGCAATACTATTGTCATTCTTATAGTCAGCACTAAATTGTTCACAAACAAATGTGTTTTAAGCTGCTAAAGACATATGATTCAAACGCTCAGAAAGTCCTTTGTTCTATATTTTTGCTCTCCATTTTTATGCAAAACCTTTTACATTTTTATTTTATGGGTTATTGTTGAAGGTCGTACGATGACGTATGGTTGTTAACACATACTTCCTTTGGTTTCTTATGGAAATTTGTCCATTGACAACAAACATACCACATCATCTACTTTATATAAATAAGTGTTGTATAAATTACAACGTATTTTGGTGATCTTGCAAAATGATCGTAATCCCGAAAATCGTAAACAAATTTTCTTATCTTAAAAGAGGTCAAGAAGGGTTCCATTAACAGGCCAATAAATAAGATTACAGTTAATTTAAAAAAAAAATTTAAAAATAGGGGTATTTTTTTCTCTCATAATAACAGTAAACAGATTCACAACAATGTCAATTTCAAGAAAGCAGACAACAGTTAATTAGTCAATAACAGTACAGCATCATGATCTTGAATATATGCCACTATGACTTTTTGTATTTCTTTGGTTCTTATAACGTGACTCTGTACCTTAAAAGATCCCGTCAGTATGATATTGTTCTATTTTATGTCATTATGATATATTTCTATTATGTATTACAAAATACGTCAAAATTATTCAATCGCGTAGTGGAATTAACTATTTGTGGATTCTCATAAATTCTATATAACTTTTGGACTATTTTAAATCTCGGTCTATTTCTGAAATTTAATCTTACATACTTTTGATTTTTTAACCCTGTATGCTAACATTGCCTATGTGAAATTTTAAAAATTGTGTGTATGTACATTGAACGACAAATATATGTGACGTATACAATGTTCTGACGTCAGACACGCAAATCAATGAATGTGTTTGTAGATAGATGTTTTTGTGGTCTGTTAAATTGTTCCTTTAAAATTGTTATCCGATGATGACTGCTGTCCCCATATTTTGACTATTTTATTTATTGTGTCTGTTTAGTAAACGCATCATTGTAAATATAACGGAAGTCGATGAGACTGTCACTAAAGTGAGAGGATTAGCGCTATAAAACCAGGTTTAACCCACCATTTTTCTACATTTGAAATGCCTGTACCAAGTCAGGAATATGACAGTTCTTGTCCATTCATTTCTGATGCGTTTTGTTATTTGATTTTGTCATGTGATTATGGACTTTCCGAATTGATTTTCCTCTAAGTTCAGTATTGATTTTACATTTTACTTACTGGCAATATAAGATCCCATATAAGTATCAACAGATTCAAGAAGCACATTGCCATCCTAATACTAGAATAAAGTAAACTTCACAAGTATGTGTCGACATGATAGCTATCCGGATTACTTTGCTAAGTTAAAAACTAAAAACTCTGGGTGCAGTGTAACATCCTGAACGAATGACCATCTGTATATAATATATTAAAGTAGAAATAACATTTTATTAATTTGGTGCGTCCTATGCGCTTTTCTTGGTTTACCTTCACCAGGATCGTTCAAATGAAAAAAAATTATGCCCAAGCCTATGATAAATGGTTCGAAGAATACGGAAAAAAATCATAAGAATCTAACACGATAAAAAGGTTTTATTTACATATCATTTACCATGCAAGACAACTTACGGTGACTAATGTGGGATTCAGGAGCGAACGATTCGCCGTTTTATCTCTAGTTCTCCTGTAAAGCCCCACGTGATGACCCTAATACGTCCCAGACTTTCATACTCTCACTACACGAAGCGCCCAAGTAATTAGACTGATATGTCCCAGACCAATACACTCTCGCTACACGAGGCGTCCAAGTGATTAGACTGATATGTCCCAGACCTTTACACTCTCGCTACACGAGGCGTCCAAGTAATTAGACTGATATGTCCCAGACCTTTACACTCTCGCTACACGAGGCGTCCAAGTAATTAGACTGATATGTCCCAGACCTTTACACTCTCGCTACACGAAGCGTCGAACTAATTAGACTGATGTGTCCAAGACCTTTACACTCTCGCTACACGAGGCGTCCAAGTAATTAGACTGATATGTCCCAGACCTTTACACTCTCGCTACACGAAGCGTCGAAGTAATTAGACTGATATGTCCAAGACCTTTACACTCTCGCTACACGAGGCGTCCAAGTAATTAGACTGATATGTCCCAGACCTTTACACTCTCACTACACGAGGCGTCCAAGTAATTAGACTGATGTGTCCCAGACCTTTACACTCTCACTACACGAGGCGTCCAAGTAATTAGACTGATATGTCCCAGACCTTTACACTCTCACTACACGAAGCGCCCAAGTAATTAGACTGATATGTCCCAGACCTTTACACTCTCGCTACACGAGGCGTCCAAGTGATTAGACTGATATGTCCCAGACCTTTACACTCTCACTACACGAGGCGTCCAAGTAATTAGACTGATATGTCCCAGACCTTTACACTCTCGCTACACGAGGCGTCCAAGTGATTAGACTGATATGTCCCAGACCTTTACACTCTCACTACACGAAGCGTCCAAGTAATTAGACTGATATGTCCCAGACCTTTACACTCTCACTACACGAAGCGCCCAAGTAATTAGACTGATATGTCCCAGACCTTTACACTCTCGCTACACGAGGCGTCCAAGTGATTAGACTGATATGTCCCAGACCTTTACACTCTCACTACACGAGGCGTCCAAGTAATTAGACTGATATGTCCCAGACCTTTACACTCTCGCTACACGAGGCGTCCAAGTAATTAGACTGATATGTCCCAGACCTTTACACTCTCACTACACGAGGCGTCCAAGTAATTAGACTGATGTGTCCCAGACCTTTACACTCTCACTACACGAGGCGTCCAAGTAATTAGACTGATATGTCCCAGACCTTTACACTCTCACTACACGAAGCGCCCAAGTAATTAGACTGATATGTCCCAGACCTTTACACTCTCGCTACACGAGGCGTCCAAGTAATTAGACTGATATGTCCCAGACCTTTACACTCTCGCTACACGAAGCGTCCAAGTAATTAGACTGATATGTCCCAGACCTTTACACTCTCACTACACGAAGCGTCCAAGTAATTAGACTGATATGTCCCAGACCTTTACACTCTCACTACACGAAGCGCCCAAGTAATTAGACTGATATGTCCCAGACCTTTACACTCTCGCTACACGAGGCGTCCAAGTAATTAGACTGATATGTCCCAGACCTTTACACTCTCGCTACACGAGGCGTCCAAGTAATTAGACTGATATGTCCCAGACCTTTACACTCTCACTGCACGAAGCGTCAAAAGGATGAGCCTGACACATACCACATCTTCACACTGTCACTAAACGAAGCGTCGAACTAATTAGACTGATATGTCCCAAACTTTTACACTCTCACTGCACGAAGCGTCAAAAGGATGAGCCTGACACATACCACATCTTCACACTGTCACTAAACGAAGCGTCGAACTAATTAGACTGATATGTCCCAAACTTTTACACTCTCACTACACGAAGCGTCAAAGGGATGAGCCTGACACATGCCACATCTTCACACTGTCACTACACGAAGCGTCCAACTAATTAGACTGATATGTCCCAGACCTTTACACTCTCGCTACACGAGGCGTCCAACTAATTAGACTGATATGTCCCAGACCTTTACACTCTCACTACACGAAGCGTCCAAGTAATTAGACTGATATGTCCCAGACCTTTACACTCTCACTGCACGAAGCGTCAAAAGGATGAGCCTGACACATACCACATCTTCACACTGTCACTAAACGAAGCGTCGAACTAATTAGACTGATATGTCCCAAACTTTTACACTCTCACTACACGAAGCGTCAAAGGGATGAGCCTGACACATGCCACATCTTCACACTGTCACTACACGAAGCGTCCAACTAATTAGACTGATATGTCCCAGACCTTTACACTCTCACTACACGAAGCGTCCAAGTAATTAAACTGATGTGTCCCAGACCTTTACACTCTCGCTACACGAAGCGTCGAAGTAATTAGACTGATATGTCCAAGACCTTTACACTCTCGCTACACGAGGCGTCCAAGTAATTAGACTGATATGTCCCAGACCTTTACACTCTCACTACACGAAGCGTCCAAGTAATTAGACTGATATGTCCCAGACCTTTACACTCTCACTACACGAGGCGTCCAAGTAATTAGACTGATATGTCCCAGACCTTTACACTCTCACTACACGAGGCGTCCAAGTAATTAGACTGATGTGTCCCAGACCAATACACTCTCGCTACACGAGGCGTCCAAGTAATTAGACTGATATGTCCCAGACCTTTACACTCTCGCTACACGAGGCGTCCAAGTAATTAGACTGATATGTCCCAGACCTTTACACTCTCGCTACACGAAGCGTCCAAGTAATTAGACTGATATGTCCCAGACCTTTACACTCTCACTACACGAAGCGTCCAAGTAATTAGACTGATATGTCCCAGACCTTTACACTCTCGCTACACGAAGCGTCGAACTAATTAGACTGATGTGTCCCAGACATTTACACTCTCACTACACGAAGCGTCAAAGGGATGAGCCTGACACATGCCACATTATCACACTGTCACTACACGAAGCGTCCAACTAATTAGACTGATATGTCCCAAACCTTTAAACTCTCACTACACGAAGCGTCAAAGGGATGAGCCTGACACATGCCACATCTTCACACTGTCACTACACGAAGCGTCCAACTAATTAGACTGAAATGTCACAGACCTTTACACTCTCACTACACGAGGCGTTCAAGTGATGAGACTAGTATGTACAAGACATTCACATTCTCGATACACCAAGCGCCCAAATGATGAGTTTGACATATGCCACACCTTCACACTCCTACTACACGAAGCGTCCAAGTGATGACACTGATATTTCAAAAACCTGCACACTCTTACTACACGACGCGCTCAAATGATGGGACTAATATGCCCCAGTCCTGCACACTCTCACTACACGAAGCGCTCAAATGATGAGACTGATATGTCCCAGACCTTCGTACTCTCACTATACGAATCATTCGAATGATAAGGCCGATATGTCCCAGACCTGCACAATTTGACTAAACAAAGCACCCAAGTGATGAGACTGATATATCACAGTTTGTAACACTCTCACTACTCGAAAAACCGAAGTGATGAGATTGATATATCACAGATCGTCACACTCTCACTACACGAAGAACCCAAGTGATGAGACTGATATGTCACAGACCTTCACACTGTCACTACACGAAGTTTCTAAGTGAAAGAGACTGATATGTCCCAAAACTTTACACTCGCACTATAAAAAGCACACAAATGATGAGACTAATACGTGCCAGACTTTAACACTCTCACAACATCAATGTATAATTAACTTTAATGTTATTAAGTATTATTCTTTTTTTATTTTCAACTTAATTTTGAATATCCAACCGACTGCTAGCAGCCGGTTGGATATTGAATATCGAATATCGAATAACGAACCGGCTGCTAACTTCACACACATGTATAATTACTATAAGCTCATAAATTGTGTACTTGTGTACTTTTTTTACCCTGCGCTCGATTTGGTTATTTTGAATTATTCTCAGATCGAGAAGATTCTAGCAGAGCAATTTATGTTTTTCTATTTTAATTAAATAATTCATGTATCTATACTATATTCAGCATAGTGTATCAGTAAGGCCTTACTCATAATGTTTGCTTAATAAGAAAAAAACATATATGCTATAACCTCGTTGCTTTCTTTTAAATCAGTATTTGTGTGCTCATGTGACAGTTTTTTTCTTAAGCTCAAGTGATTAATTGAACACATATGCAGACTTTAAATAAAATTTACTTATTATTTATAGAAATAAGCCAGGCGATTAGGTATGATTGCCAATGAGACAACGATTAACAGAAGTTGACATGAAATGGATGTAATCAATCATAGTCAACAGTACGGCTTCAATAATAAGAAAAAAACAAACCGTATAGTCGGCTATAAAAGGAATAATTACTTCAAAGATGACGTCAGATAAGTATAATGACCCACGTGGAAAATCTCTTTGTTTGGCCAGCCGACAATTGTTTATTTCGACTTCGTGATATACCGGGGTACATCCTCCCCATTTTAACTCTTTGCTGACTAACACGTACGGGTCAGGACTTAAGTGCTATAGACCATGTTAAAGGCAATGCCAATCTCTACCTCTGGCATCATGGCACACGTGGAGAATCTCTTAGTTTAGCCAGCCGGCAATAGTTAATTTTGACTTTGGTATATGCCAGGGTACTGCCCTTACCCTTTGCTGACAAACTCGTACGGGTCTAGGACATAAGTGCTATGGGCATAAGTGCTATGGGCATAAGTGCTACGGGCCATTTCAAACACAATGCCTACCTTTGAATGGCAATAACCTGATAACGTTAAGACTATGATTGGTCTCCGTAGTTTTGAATAATGAAAGGTCATTGATAAGGTAACTGCCAGGTTTTATTTCTACTTCTTTTTTTTTTAATTTGTAAAGTAATAATTTATTTGTGTCTGGTCTGTTTAAAATGGAAGATACGATCGCATTTACGGTATGTAGTACTTTTGAGATGGGACTATATTTGTAGACAATGAACAAATTATGGAATGCCTATATGGCAATTAATTCCTTTTTATTTATTTCAGTTTACGTGTAATGTATAATTGTTAATATTTGAATACTTCGAGAAGTCCGAAATTTTTATAAAAACTTTTCTATCTAATTTGTCCGGTGGACTGTCCTGTTTTCAAGATTCATAATTAAGCATATTTCATCTCTTTCGTTTAATTTCTTTATTGATAGTAATCGTTAAATTTCTGTTTTAATTATCCTTTAAATTTATTGTTGCTTCAGTTTACAGTATTATCACTAATCACAGAATTTTGAATAGATCGGAACTTGGTTCTATATTTATGGGAGCATTAATCTTTTTTTAACTTTTATTTTAAATGGTGTTAAAAGACGCATGATGATAGGAGTTTTTAACGACCTTCACTGGCAGAAGACCAATTTTTATAATTCATTAAGTAAACGCGGACCTCGAAAAAGACACCAATTGACTTGCCTGTTTGAAACGATATCAAATTTATACGAAAAAAAACCGTTATTTAATCATAATAATCGATCATAGTTTCTGACAACATTTCATTGAACGCAAGTCATCTCATGAATATTATTGAACGCTGGCCTCATGAATATTATTGAACGCTGGTCTCATGAATATTTATGAACGCTGGTCTCATGAATATTAACGCCGGCTGTTATCGACGTAATGTCTCAAGCAAAAGTTATAAGTAATTTTTTTTTTCATTTTTCAGCATTATATTGAACATGATAACACACACACTTATCGTTTTGCAATTAACAGACGCTCTGGGATTATTTTTTTTACATGACAAATTTGTAAACCTTTATAGATTGTCATGCGCTAATATTTAAGATCAAGAAAAAAATATTTAAAGAAAGTGCTTAATTTTTTTAAATCCTGTTAACTTGTAAATGTCTTCACCTTTTGCAGTCAACATTACACTTTTACATACTGACAGAAGCAATCCCTGGCGAGATCTGGAGTGTCACAGAACCCTTTACAAATTTTCATATTACACCTGAACATCTATGAAAGTAAATTATTTCATATTAATTAACGAAATGTACACATAAAAAAGGATGAAAACTAGATGAAGTCAAAATAGTTAATAGAACGACAACATTGAAATGAAGATTTGGTTTTGCTACAGTTTTGGATTTTTTTGGGTCGATTGATTGCTTTACAATGTTTACCCCACATCTCCTTTCAAACACATTTTACAGTAATTAGTTGGGCATTTTTCTCTTAAACCAATTACCATTAAAATACTGGTCAACACAGAGAATAGATTAAACATTAAAAAAAGACTCTAAAGTATGTTGCTATTGATGAATTTGTAATGACAGAAATTGTATCTCATTCTCGATAACTCGTTAGCTTCCGCCCCTTTTAAAAATCCACTACCAGGAGGTATTTTGACCTCAACCTGCTTGGGGCGATTAGAACGCTCGGGGCGTAGACTTAAAACCTGCCTACTTCTACTTCTACTTCTATATGGTTAATCTGCAGTCGAAATTCCCATAACGCTGTATTCATAGGCATTTGTACCATTTCGATTTGGTTAATATGGAACGTTTTGTATGGGTCCCATACTGCAGATACATACTTAAGATGAGGTCGAACTAATGTTTTGGATTCGCTCTCTTTGACACTTGTTTAAGTTCCTTTCTTAAAAATCCAAGTGTTTGGTTAGTGTTTAATGTTGCTTTGGAAATATAGTGGTTCAAATTCATTTCCTCGGACAGTTTTAAACCAAGATATGGGTAGTGCTGAACAGTTTCTAGGTAATGCCCCATCATGTTGTTGTGAACAACAGGGTTGTGTTTTATGTACACATTAAGGATGAAACATTTTGCTGGATGGAATGTTATCTTCCGGCGTCTGGCCTATTCTACGAGTTGCGCAAGATCTTTTAACAGCTGCTGACATGTCAGGGTCGGATCCAGCAATTTAAAAAAAAAAGGGAGAGGGGTTCCCAACCCAGGATAAGGGGGCGGGGGGGGGGGGGTCCAACTATATGTCCTCATTCAAATGCATTGATCGTCCAAAAAAAGGGGGTTCCAACCCCCGGAACCCGCCACTGAATCCGCCACTGCATGTCTCTGAGTTGTGGACGCTTCTGTCTCGGGGGAGGAAAAGGGGGGGGGGATATGACGTGCCACTGGAATAGGTCACTTTTCCGGCTTGAAAATATGTGAATAGGTGGGTAAAACTATCAGAAATATCTGATAAGGTCAAACAAGTTCCAATTACTTGTATATCAAAAGCCCTGTCATATTTTAACAGCCGAAAGTCTCGCAGTAAGTAAACATTACATACATAAACATAGCATTAAATATTCCACTTTTCCAACACACCACTCGAAACCAAATCAATATGGGAAAAGGTTACATTTTTTACCTACGCAATATATGAAGGTATACATTTTAAAGCTAGAGTTAAATTATATGAAAAGGGGGGGGGGGGTAACAGAACCCAAGCGGCACCCTTTATCAATTAAGAATTGAAGTACACCCCACCCCTCCCCCGAGGCTTCTGTACAGAAAACAGTCGTAGACTGGTACATGGCGATATAGAATACTATAGCCTTTGTCGTTGATGTACAGCAGGAAACAAAAGGGTCCAAGGATCGTCCCCTGGGGTACACCGGAACGTACTACTTACATCTGACTCATTTCACCATCTACACACTCTCGTTGATTTCGTTTGGTAATCCAATCACTGATTCAGCTGATAACATTTCCTCGAATACCGTAGTAGCTCATTTTCTGTAACAGCCGCTGGTGTGGGACTGTGTCAAATGACTTTGAGAAATCTAGGACAAGCATATCTACTTGTTCTCTCATATTTAAAGATCGTGCTGATTATATGGTGTGCACCAATTAATTTGATTTAATTCTTTATTTATTTAAAGAGGATTGCCAACAGCCAGAGGCTACGTGTGGGTCTCCTCAACATAGATATATACAGATTCACAATTATCAAAGTTTTGAATACAAACATGTTAAACACAAGACAAGACAATATGTACAGGACAAGACATGTAAACATAATTTGACTACACACCCATCCAAGCACTCGCTCATTCTTACTCACATGCACACGACTTAACACACCTGTATGATTCAGTTATTTAGAATAGTGATTATGGAAAGACAATTTTGAGCACAATCAGGTCAGATGGAATATGTGTTTCAAACCTTATATGTTTTATTACAAGAAAAAAAAAGAGTTAAAGAACAAATAAGATATTCAGCTATCGAGAAAATCTGTTCGAAGATTTAATAAATCCAAACACACACTCAAACAACTCTAAATTAGTATCATCAGACATATCATCACTACCTTCGATTAATAATTTGCTCAGATAGATGGGACATAGATCCCGCAACATTGCTATATTTATATCTGGACAAAGCAGATTCTTAATTCCAAGTAGAAGAGTAATCCGATAGTTCGTGTAGCGGGCGCAATGAATTAAATAGTGCTCAGTGCTTTCAATACGGTTACCTGGGCAGAAATCGCAAAACCTATTTAATGTAAGATTGTATTTATACAAGTGGTCATTAAGAGCACTAAGGCCTAAGCGTAATCTAGTATGAATCTTTTTCTCATAACCATGTCCTCGTGAATATATTTTTTTACTACACAAATTGAGATTCTTCTTTAACAACCTTTTGAAACTCGCCAAAGATGTTGCTGTAATTAGTTCAGCTGACAAACTATTCCAGTCTCTAATCGTAGCTAGGAGAAAAGAATTATAGTATGCTAATGTTCTTGACCTGATGGGTATCAAGTTAGCGTGTCGTCTTAAGTTATAGTTTTCAGTATTATGATCGAACAATGGATAAAAATTACAGAGATAATCTGGGACAAGATGATTTTTAATTTTGTACAAGTATGTAAGTCTATGAATTTGACGGCGTGTTTTAAGAAGCTCAAGAACAACCTCTTTCAACAAAGTGACATGTTTTGTGACCCTGATTGCCCCAGTAGATATAATGCAGGCACGTCTCTGTACATGTTCAATGTTTGCAGAATCGGCGCTAGAGCAGTTATCGTAGATGACATCTGCATAATCTAGCAATGAACGAACAAATGTTTTATATAATTTTTCAATGCATAATCTAGGTAATATATGTCGCATCCTCAAGATAGTGTTCAGTTTACTATGACATTTCTTACAAATATCAGCAATATGATTGGTCCAAGAAAGTTTATCATTCAAGATAAGACCTAAATGTTTATGGTATTATAATGATGGAAAATTGTATGTTGGAAAAGGAAAATAAAATAAAGTAAACTTAGACAAATAAACTAATAAATAAATAAAATTGAATTAAATCGTATTGCTAAAGCTCCAAGGCAAAGTATGTGACAGTTTCGTCTTTTTTTAATAATATAGTTAATCTCATTTCTAGAGTTCTTTTGATCAAAGCTATTAATCTGACGTTGAGAAATAAATTAAATAAACTGTCATCTTTTAAAAGAATAAAAATGTTTGTAATTTGCCGTAGGAAAATAACCCTTAAAGTGTTTTCTATTGTCCACTTAATAATTCTGTAAAGTAAGTTAAGATTTTGATAATCCTTTAATTGCTTTTATGTAACTAAATAAAATATATATTAATCATATAAATCTATAACATAAAAAGAGAATAGTTTACCAATAAAAAGTAACTTTATAAAATTCAAAATTGACGCTTAAATTTCATAGGTGAATAAAATAATTCCAATCAGCACGTGATGTTGGGGTTAAAAAGGGAAGACCGCAACTTCCCAACATCACATATCACACTTAAATGTAGATAGCTGTTTGGAATAAATAATTGAAACATCATTGTATTTTATTCACCAGGTATGTAAATTATTAAAGTATAAACTATTTCAAATTGTATTTTAAAAGTAAGAATTTAGCTTCTGATTTAATAACTTAGTTTCGTATTTAAAACTTAACTTAAATTTATAAAAGATTTTCATTAACAGAAATAAGTTAAAACAAAGTTTACTATTTAGATCACAGATCACAGATCACATATCACACTTAAATGTAGATAGCTGTTTGGAATAAATAATTGAAACATCATTGTATTTTATTCACCAGCGCCAGGCCTCGAAAGGAGAAAGTGTCCGAGATGAGGGACACGACAGCAGAAGGTATTACATAGACCTGAATATGAGCGATCTAGTATTCACCAGATTACAGAGCGAAGATATTGTCCGAGGCTAATTTAGATTCCTTATCCGAGAATACGATATAAGCGAGAATAGTCCCCAGTAAATGATGCCAGTCCCCCGACATTTAAGTTTACTAACGTTTTCGGGGGGAAAGGGGAGACAACCTGACAGAACAGCGATTCTTCCCCCTTTTCCTGCATTACAGATGGTGGAGCAAGAGGAAAGATTCTTGGTACCTCAACATTCAAAAACCTGCATTTGGAGACCTAAAATTTTCAAAGAACCAGTCTAAAGTGAACTTTACTTAAGAAATCTATATGGAGTTTTTGGACAAGAAATGTGTTATAAACCGAAAAATTGGAAATTTCTTTAAAGTTTGAACCTGGAACATTATACCTGTTGTATGTGATTAGCTTTTCGGAACCTATCGTTATTCAAAGTTGTGGAGAAGACACGAAGAAAAATCGGAACAATACAGAAATTGGACTAAAAACAAAATTATCGGACCATTGTGATTATGTTTTCAAAATATTGTGTGAATTGATAATGTATTTATATGTAAATATTTTGTGAGTATTGATATGTGTGATTTGTTAAAAAAAAAACATTTGCTAAATTTGAAAAAAATAATTCAAATTCTTTAAAAGAGTAAGTTAATTTAACTATTAAATGGAAAATTATTATATAATATGTGAGTTCACGTAAAGAAAGGTAATTTTGTTTTAATTAATGAATAGGTCTGTAAGATAGGACATAAATGCTTTTTAAACAACTTATGAGATTAGTTAGAGCAATAATAATTAACAAGTAAAATAAATGAGTAAATTTGAAGGTGTAATCTAAATTCATTTTACTTAATGGGCAAACGTTGATTTGCAAAATCCTTTTGTATAAGTGAAGACTATGAGGCGCCGTTTTACTATTTATTCCTTATTTTCTGATATCAAAAAATATTTCTTGATATCAAAAAATAGAATTTCTGATATCAAAAAATTGAATTTCTGATATCAGAAAATATTTTTTGATATCAAAAAATATTTCTTGATATCAGAAATTCAATTTTTTGATATCAATAAATCCATTTTTTGATATCAGAAATTCGATTTCTTGATATCAGAAAATAATCTTTATTTCTTGATATCAATAATTCGATTTTTTGATATCAGAAAATCATTTTTTGATATCAAGAAATCCATTTAATGATATCAAGAAATAGATTTTCTGATATCAAATAATACTGATGATTATTTGATATCAAGAAATACATTTTTTGATATCAGAAAATGATTTTTTGATATCAAAAATTTGAATTCCTGATATCAAGAAATGATTTTTTGATATCAGAAAATAAGAAAAATATCAATGATTGTCCCCTACATATATCAATAAAAGCTTCCGAGCTCACCCATGAGCCCTAATATTTGGTATAGTGTTTCGGTCTTGTTTAAGGAAAGAATATTACAGAGTTTGGCTTCATTAGTTATAAGAAATTTTGTATGATTGTGTATCTCACATATTTTTTTTTTAAGGTATATAGTCAACAATTGTATTTCTTCATTGAAAAGCAATTGTACGTTCCAGTTTCTTTTATAAGCAATTGTTAATTTCCTCTGAAACAGATTTGTTCAACTAGGTTTTTGTGAATTTAAGCCCAAGTATTTGGTAATATCGTTTTTTAAGGTTTTTTTCCAGTTGATGATGTCGCGAATTTAATAAGTCAATCAGTTCTGTTTAGTATATAAAAATCAGGAGATGCGTTATTATTGCCATTGAGACAACTATCTACCAAAGTCAAATGAAATGAAGTGGATATAAGAAATTATAGGCAATCGTTCGGGCATTAAAAATGAAAAACCCCATACCGTAAAGTGGGCTATAAAATGTCCCGGCATGAAAAATATGAAAAGATTTATTAAGAAAGCTAACGGCCTAATTAATTACAAGAAAAATACGAAAAACAAATATGACAGACACGAACCAACGACAATTATATGTCCTTACAGGCTTCTTACGTGGGACAGACACTTAAAGATTGTGGCGGCCTGGGACACTGGTGTTTTGTAATATAATACTGTAAGAACGAACAATTTATGTTTTTATTGGTATCAATATTGATTTTGTTATCAGTAAATTCAAAGCAAACTGAATATTATTGTCTTTTTGTTGATTGGATATAGAAGTATCCGGCCATGTCCACTCTGTGTAGTATTTGTACTTGTATTCATCTGATGAGCTAAGCCTTTTTCAACGGATTTTTATAGTTCGTTCTTATGTTGTACTGTTACCCCCTATCCTAGGTTAGGGGAGTTTTGGGATCCCACTGACATATTTAACACCATCACCATTCTGTATGTATGTGCCTGTTCCAAGCCAGGAGCTTGTAATTCAGTGGTTGTCGTTTGTGTATGTGTAAAATATCTGATTGTCGTTCATTTTTTTTTACATAAATTAGGCCGTTAGTTTTCTCGTTTAAATTGTTTTGCATTGTCATTTAGGGGCCTTTTATAGCTGTCTATGCAGAATGGGCTTTGCTTATGCTTTGTATAAGGCTGTACAGTGGCCTATAGTTGTTAATTGCTATGTTATTTGATCTCTTGTGGAGAGTTGTCTCATCGGCAATCATACCACATCTTCTTTTTTATATATAAAAATCAGTTGAAATGGTCTTTCTTCATCAGATCGATACAACGAACAAAAACAGGTAACAAAAAAAAACACAGACTGGACGTGGCAGTATAACAATACCAAGAAGAAGAAACATACAGATGGGAAAGCATTCTCACCTACTTACAGCTTCAAAGCCAATAGCAACAAACATTTCTTGTATTTTAAAATATTTCGTCTATTTACGTGACATTTTTTAAAGACTGCTATAGCATCTATTATACTGCTCCTTCAGTGGCGGATCGAGAACGTTTTAAAATAGGGGGCCCACTGACTGCCATAAAAAGGGCCCACTACAGTAATGCTTCAGTGATTCCCAATTATAAACAACCAAATTCTTGCCATGATATGTTTGACCGGGCCATCTAGATCCGCATATGGCCTTGTATTTAAGAATTGAATGCTCCTTTTTATAAATTCATTGGGGTATAAAAGCGTTGACCGAAGTACATTGTGTATGCAGTGCGGAAGCCCTTCCTTCTAAAAATGTGCGCACGGTCAAAGCTTTTACAACCCTACGAATTACAAAAAGAAGCATTCGATATTATAATCACATTTTTAGCTAGGATAATGAAAACACAATTTCTGTCAAGTTTTTCTTTAGTTTACATGTGCACTTTATTGTGGGAGTTCGGGTCATCACGAATGTTACATTTCATTGTGTAATGAAAGTTAATTTCAGAAGGACAAGATATTGCTGTTAGCCATTCAAAATAACATATATATCATATAAATGAAACATACATGCAATGCAATTATATATCCTTTAAATTACATTTATTTTATATGAGCCTTTACTGTGAAGTATTGAAAAATTTATGTAGGCTTGATGTACGTTTTCATTTCTAAAATGTCTTTATTTTGAAACGTTGGTCTTTCAAATTTGTATTACACGACAGTCAAGAAAGGCACAATTCGTTTTGAGAATATTAGTATGTTCAATTTAGGACGTTCATGCATTGCATTAGATATATAAGGCGAAAAGATCGTGTATTACGTCAGTTGAACTTGAATATACCATCAAGCCATCGTATCTAAATCTTGAACACACCATTATTTGTTTACGATAAGTCAAGTTTTGTTAAACATTTTCCAGTATTTAGTTAATTCTAAGGTCGACTAGTTCTTTTGATTGGGATTGTTCGTCGCAAAAGTAAATACTGTGTTATATTTCATAATAATTTCAAATATCTTCAATATATTGTCTTGTTGTGCATCGGACTCGAATTGTGTACTTAGTTTCAAATATTGTTTAGTTTTCTAGAGACTTTAAAGTCTAAATCGTCTTGGTATAAAACTTGAAATGCATGTATAAGCATTTTGTTTTTGTAACAATGGACCCTTTGCCATAATTAAAATGACAAATATCGCCCGGAGAAAGAAATAGCACCCGGGGAAGAAAATAAAGCGCACGGGAGAAGAAAATAATAATATTTTATAACAATAAATGTTTTCCTGATATAAAATAAATAAAAATCATTACTTGTTTTGTCTAAAGAGTGAAGATAGTGTTGTTGCACTTTTACATTTTAGATTTAAAAAATTGTTTACAAGTAATAAGTAAGCCGTAAATATAAACAAGAGGAAACAGAAAAATCATGAAAGATATTGTCCTCGATCAAAACGTATGTTTCGTTATTAAATTAAAAAAAAATCAGTGCCCGAGTCTAATATTCGCAACTGCATGCATGGTGACAACTTTTCAAAGTTTTGTATTTTATTAAACACACATGAATTGACATTGGAAGATCGTGGAAGGGATTCAACATGCCTGTCACTAAGAATTTATTTTATACCAAACACCTGCTTTTAACATGCATAGTATAATTGTTTTATTTGCTGATGCTGATATTCATGTGCGTGTCACTTTTATCGTTCTTAAATAATGTGCAACTCTTCTAACTTTATAAAATTAATATTTATCTGTGAATTTTAAGTTGTTTCGGCATTTATCATTTTGATATCGTTTTTGAAAAACATGTCTTTTGATATCTAACATTTTATAAATCTTCAGCATAAGCTGTGATCCATTATTATCTGTCTTTCGAAATAGTATTCATATATTATTGTTTAAATTGAAACATTCATACTTGTTTTTGTGCTTTATTACAAATGTCTATTATCCGAATTTGCAAAACACTTGTCTAAAATTTAAAAAAAATCAAATGTTTCATCGACACAAAGTTGTCTCATGCCAATGCAATTTGTATATATTTTCCCCGGACGTTTTTTCTTTTCCCCGGGCGCTTTTTCTTCACCCGGGCGCTTTTTAGTAAGACCCCATAATAATTGGTATACCCGGAAATATTTTTTCACATATTTCCTGATGTTTGGGCTCATGGCTGAGTTTGAATGCTTTTATTGACGCACAGGGAGCCTTCATTTATTCATTTACTTCTTATTTTCTGATATCAGAAAATGATTTTTTGATATCAGAAATTCGATTTTTTGATATCAGAAAATCATTTTTTGATATCAGAAAATCTATTTCTTGATATCAAAAAATAATTTATATTTTCTGATATCAAAAATTCGAATTTCTGATATAAAAAAATCGATTTCCTGATATCAAGAAATGAATTTTTGATATCAGGAATTCGAATTTTTGATATCAGAAAATATGCTTTATTTCTTGATATCAAGAAATCGAATTCCTGATATCAAAAAATCGAATTTTTGATATCAGAAAATCATTTTTTGATATCAGAAAATCATTTTTTGATATCAGAAAATATGTAATAAATAGTAAAACGGCGCCTCATAGAAGACTGCATGGGCAGCGGTTAGAATAACACGCTATAAAAGTAGCAATGATGGAAAATATAAGCAAATAAGATAAATACAATGAATAAATGTGTTGAGAAGAAAGAAAAACAAGGAAGGCAAATAATGTTACAGTAATGGTCGTTGATAAATAATGAAAGTACAAAGATTCGTACATGAAAATATGAAATAGAACATTGAAGAATTAAAAATGTAATATTATTTGGAAGTTAAAGTTCAGGCGGTTAATATTCATTAAACTACTGAAGGATTAAAAGAAATCTCTGTTTAGATGAGAAACCATAAAATAATGCCTCAAATTTTAACTTACAAAAGATAAGCGTACATAAATTAAACATCTGATAGAAAATGTGAATAAATGTGAAAGTTTGGCATTGTGTGCTGCAGCGATTATTTTAATTTTGAGTTGAAATTGATATGTAAATTTCCCTTTAAGAGAAATAAAGGTTGTTTGAGTCGTAAGAATTTTTGGGTATTCATGACACCCTTAAAATTAGTGCTATGTATGGATTTGCCATCCATATAAAAACGTGACTGAAGCAAACATAAATAGTCTCTTTAAGATTAATTTTGATATAAATTGAAAAACTTAATAGGTAATCAAAATGTGGTAGAGTGTTGAATACACTTTGTTTAAAACTTGTCTAAAATAAGAACTAAAGCAGTATAGTAGTAGTTAAAAAAAAAGTATTTAAGTCATGTACTTTGAGGGTATGACTCACGATAGAATTTGGAGTCGGAGCAAACTACCAAAGAAAACGGGCTTACGCCGAAAAAATGGGTATGACACCGTGGTAGATTTGGAGTTCGAGCAAACTATCAAGAATGTGGGCTTATCACCTAGTAATCTGATTAAATACATAGAGGATAAAAACTGCTTAAATATGAAAAGTGAATAAAATGATCAAAGAACGAACGCCATTATGCCTTGTAAATAAATCAACACCGTTGAAAGAAAAATAAATAGGACCATCATCAAAATGATAAGCTTTGAAAAATCTTGTCCTATGAATAGCGCTTTGAAATATAAGTATGTAAATCAACATTTACTTGAAACAATAAAATGGATAAAAAATTGATCATGCTAAATAAACTCATAAATAAAATTGCGGGAGCAATTTTTTTCGAACAACAACAACAGGGATATATAATGATGGAAAATTGTATGTTGGAAAAGGAAAATAAAATAAAGTAAACTTAGACAAATAAACTAATAAATAAATAAAATTGAATTAAATCGTATTGCTAAAGCTCCAAGGCAAAGTATGTGACAGTTTCGTCTTTTTTTAATAATATAGTTAATCTCATTTCTAGAGTTCTTTTGATCAAAGCTATTAATCTGACGTTGAGAAATAAATTAAATAAACTGTCATCTTTTAAAAGAATAAAAATGTTTGTAATTTGCCGTAGGAAAATAACCCTTAAAGTGTTTCTATTGTCCACTTAATAATTCTGTAAAGTAAGTTAAGATTTTGATAATCCTTTAATTGCTTTTATGTAACTAAATAAAATATATATTAATCATATAAATCTATAACATAAAAAGAGAATAGTTTACCAATAAAAAGTAACTTTATAAAATTCAAAATTGACGCTTAAATTTCATAGGTGAATAAAGTAATTCCAATCAGCACGTGATGTTGGGGTTAAAAAGGGAAGACCGCAACTTCCCAACATCACATATCACACTTAAATGTAGATAGCTGTTTGGAATAAATAATTGAAACATCATTGTATTTTATTCACCAGGTATGTAAATTATTAAAGTATAAACTATTTCAAATTGTATTTTAAAAGTAAGAATTTAGCTTCTGATTTAATAACTTAGTTTCGTATTTAAAACTTAACTTAAATTTATAAAAGATTTTCATTAACAGAAATAAGTTAAAACAAAGTTTACTATTTAGATCACAGATCACAGATCACATATCACACTTAAATGTAGATAGCTGTTTGGAATAAATAATTGAAACATCATTGTATTTTATTCACCAGCGCCAGGCCTCGAAAGGAGAAAATGTCCGAGATGAGGGACACGACAGCAGAAGGTATTACATAGACCTGAATATGAGCGAGCTAGTATTCACCAGATTACAGAGCGAAGATATTGTCCGAGGCTAATTTAGATTCCTTATCCGAGAATACGATATAAGCGAGAATAGTCCCCAGTAAATGATGCCAGTCCCCCGACATTTAAGTTTACTAACGTTTTCGAGGAAAAGGGGAGACAACCCGACAGTGCAGCGATTCTTCCCCCTTTTCCCGCATTACAGTATGTAACTCTCTTTATATTTACATTATTTAAGATCAATGGAGGGTAATGTGGTATTTGCTTCTTCTTAGAAATAATAAGATACTCAGTTTTTTCTGCATTGAATGTTACACACTGGTCGTGTCATTGCTGGGCCCATGTGTTCAACGTGACGAGGTCACTGTTCAGAGTTTGAAAACAATCAGAGATGTCATCAATTTGTTTGACAAGGGAAGTATCATCAGCAAACAGTTTGATATTGCTGACAATTCCATCTTTAATATCATTAACATATATCAGAAAAAGCAGAGGACCGAGTATAGAGCCCTGGGGTACACCAGCTTAGGTGTTTTGACTCGTCGATGTCTGACCATTAATAACGACTCTTTGAGTACGACCTGAGAGGTAATTCTCTACAAGAGACAAAAGTGAACCACATATGCCAAATTGTTTAAGTTTGAAAATCAGGCCTTTGTGCCAAACCTTATCAAAGGCCTTTGAAACATCCAAAAAGATTATACATACATTTTTACCGTTATCTAATGACTTTAGGTTAGGGTTAGGGTTTTATCTAATCACTGTTGAATCGTTTTTCTTAAAGCCCGAATTTTCACTGATGAGTAAGTCATTAAATTCACAGAACTCATAGATAGCCTTGTAGATGATTTTTTCAAGGATCTTGGATACAGATGATAGAAGAGCAATTGGTCGATAATTAGACATGATATTTTTATCGCCTTTATTTTTGTACACTGGACACACATTCGATACTTTCCAGAGAGATGGATATACTCGTAAACGAAGTTGAGTTTCACAGGAGCACACAGTTGCTTACAGTATTAATCAGTTGCTTATCCGTGCTACACTTCAAAAGCAGTGGGACTCCAGATAGTGGAGGAAAGAATAAAGAAGAAGAAGGAGCAATGTTGTCTGAAACCATGTTGTGTTTTTCCAAGTGTTACATTACATGACGGTAGATGGTATGTTCATTGGCGGATCCAAAGGGGGGGGGTTTCCAGGGGTTGGACCCCCCATTTTTTTTGCCGATCAATGCATTTGAATAGGGACATATAACTGGAGCCACCCCTTTTATCCTGGGTTGGGACCCCCCTTTTTAAAATGGCTGAATCAGCTCCTGATTTTCCATCGTTTTACAGCATACTTAGGTAAGAGAGACGGGCCTGTAGTTGACAGCTTGTGTACAATCACATTTATTGCCTAGCTACCACAGAGGCGGATTGGGGGGGGGGGGGGGCAGGGCAGAGAGCACCCCTTTTTGTAAGAAAAAATAGTTTGATAGTTTGATTATTTAGGGTCTCACTAATATGACTAGATCGGGCTCCCTCTTAGGAATTGGCGGACAATGCTTGTGTTGTTTTATGACAATTTGCTGACCAAAGCGTTTTATTTAAAGTTTACATCCCATTTAAATTGTGGCGCGCAAAAAACTCGTTTGTTATTTCCCCTTGTTACCGCGAGAAGCCAGGTAAATTTCTTCCTGGTAAAATTCCTCTTCAAACTTCCGCATAATTTCTTTGCTCTGTAGAAAACATTTATTATGTGAACTATAAAAGAAGCAAGGTAAGAAAGAGATTATTTACAATCTGTTTTCCCTGTGTCCGTGACAAATCATATCAAATGTTAAAATCTTAAATATTCAAAAAGTGACCTACACCACCATGAATATCATTTTAAAAAGTGTTTAACCATGCACAATTTGCCAGAAGGTTTTACATGTAGAATGTGGGCAGAATATGGAATAAGAAATCAATGACGTATATCATGTAGCATATATCTAAGACGCTAGTACTTGTAGTAATATAAATCATTGGATAACTTTCGTTTCTGTGCACACTACCACTGTGCCAAGTGAGCTTTTCTCATCACTTGGTGTCCGGCGTCCGTCGTCGGTCTCACTAATTAGTGACAACAAGAATTTTAGCGACAACAAGCGTCAACAAGCGACAAGAAGCGACAACAAGAATTATTTTAGCGACAACAAGCGACAAGAAACTATTTAGCGACAAGAACACATTTTTTTTTAATTAAAATTAATTATTGCAATAAATATTAAAAGAATATGCAAAATAAAATAATTTTAGCGACAAGAAAGTTAAAATTGATAGAAAAAAATGAAACGTTATTTACATAATATTTTATCATCTATTATGAATAACAGCCAGTATTACGTTTAATTATCGTATTATGAGATTACTTTTCCTTGTGTTTTAGAACATATTATTTATCTTATAATTTGTTTTTTAAAACTCTTTTCGTGCAATATATATTAAGCTCGCAAAATGAATTATTTGTGCATCATTGTCCTGAAAATATTGACACAAATTGTGAAATACAAAGAACTGAAATCAAACAGGAGGAAAAGAAAATTGAAATGTGAATGTTTTCATCTTTTTATTTGTTTATTGCCTCATTAAACGATATTTATCATGTTTATGTATATTGATTGAAGATGAAAGGAAATTAATGACAATCTTGAGTTTTCAACAGGTGTTCACTATTTACAATGATTGTATATTCTGGCGCGTGCAATTGTATAGTCTGACGCGTGTACAAAGTTGAAGGTGTTAATTGGATGTTATTGTAGCAATAAAACAGGGGACACGCGACTCGTTAATCTCATTTGATGTTCCACATGTATTCTTATCAAAATGGGACCACCATGTACAAAATGTATAAATATTATGTTAGATAGGAATTCATGTACATATTACTATATAATGACTAAAAATAATTTTAAAAAAAAAAAAAAAATATATGGACCCCAAGGTAGAGCCACGTCCTCGTCGTGGGGTCTGGAAACACGCTTAAATAATAAAGATGGCAAAGCGTGGCTGAGAGTTCTATAAATAAAGCATCGAATTGACATAACAAGAGTACACTTAGAGCCTAGTATTAAGCAAATGAATCAAAATATTATATTTCATTATGCCCGCTCCATATATATCTCCATTCGTTTATTCATACTTTGACTTTGATGAAAACAGATACATACATTATCTTACGGTCTCTAAAAACACCGCAAAGGACCTCCTTTGTGCACAAAGGAGCACATAATTCAACATTCCAAATGGCACAGTCTTTCCCAAATTGAAAAAGAAGTGCTTTACCGAAAGCTTGCCAGTGATAAAAAGTTTAGTGACAATATGTTAAGAGCAGCAAATGGTTTTGCAATACCAAAAGTTAAACGTCTCGCCAAGAAGCTTGGTCAACGTCACCGACCAAGAACAGCTGCAGTGAGGACAAAGCCAAAATTTTAAATGTTATTGTTAAATCATATGTATTTATTTATCATGTTTATTTAATCTTAATAAATCATAATTGAAAATATAAAGTTTTGACTTTTTTGTTATAATGCAAGTATTCTTACTTCACTTAAAAAAATAATACGTATACAGAAAACAAAGTGATGATATATGAGACCAAAAAACAACCAACAACACATTGCTATCCTATATAATTTTTGAAGTTTTGGTAACGCTTTACCCTTGAAAAATTACAACAATAAGATACCAAGATTAATAATTGACGTTTTTATCAGTTATGTTACATTTTTACTATTTAAAAATTCACATACATGAACTATCACTTAACCCGGATATAAAGTCGGTTCCAAACCGATACCGGTGAAAACTACAAATCGTACATTATTAAAATCGCAATTTTTATTGAAATTGTTTTTTTTTTAACATTTTTCTTCATGAATTATAATATTTTTATGTTTTAAAATGTTTTCTTGTCGCTAAATAGTCTTCCTGTCGCTTGTTGTCGCTAAAATAATTCTTGTTGTCGCTTCTTGTCGCTTGTTGACGCTTATTGTCGCTTCTTGACGCTTGTTGTCGCTAATTAGTGAGACCCTCCGTCGTAGTTAACTTTTACAAAAATCCTCTCCTCTGAAACTACTGGGCCAAATTTGCCCAAACTTGGCCACAATCATCATTGGGTATCTAGTTTAGAAAATGTGTCCGGTGACCAAGCCAACCAACGAAGATGGCCGCCATGGCTAAAAATAGAACATAGGGGTAAAATGTAGATTTTGGCTTATATCTCTGAAACAGAAGCATTTAGAGCAAATCTGACATGATGTAAAATTGTTCATAAGGTCCAGATCTATCTACCCTGAAAATTTCAGATAAATCGGACAACCTGTTGTTGGGTTGCTGACCCTGAATTGGTAATTGTAAGGAAATTTTGCCGGTTTTTGGTATTATCTTGAATATTATTATAGATAGAGATAAATTGTAAACAGCAATAATGTTCAGCAAAGTAGGATCTAGAAAAAAAGTCATCATGACCAAAATGGTCAGTTGGCCCAAGACCACAATTAATGACCCCGCTTTTCGTTGTTCACGAATATAGTTCCCTTTAATTATAGTGTATTTTTTCTTTATTTTTTTTCTTTCCCTTTCTCATTCATTTCTTAGCTTTTCTGGGGTGGAAATGAAAGAAGAGAGCTGAAATAAACTTTTAGATGTTTTATTTTAACTGATTTTAATAAGGAAAGAGTGATTAGGCCAGGTGCAAAAAGGTAATATTTACACTTTTCGGATCATCTCTTGACTTGCCTATAGGGGTATGGATGTGTATTGGCCAAATTTGTATGATGTTAACATGTAATTTTTCTGAAAATTGCATATATTTTTGGACTTGTACTGTACATTACACACACAAAAAATTAGACAAAAAGAATAGGCAAAACTTTTTTAATGCGAAAAAACGTTATAAAGAAATGATAGAGGAATTAATTGTGGTCTCGGGCCAGTTGACCCCTTAAGGAGTTATTGCCCTTTATAGTAATTTTTTACCAATTTTTGTAAATTTTTGTTATCTTTTACAAAAATCTTCTCTGAAACTAGTCAGACAAATTTGCCCAATCTTGTCCACAATCATCATTAGGGTATCTAGTTTAAAAAATGTGTCCGATAACCTGGCCAACCTACAAAAACAATGTACCAAGATGTCTGCCATGGCTACAAATAGAACACAGGGGTAAAATGTATATTTTGGCTTATATCTTTGAAACCAAAGCATTTAGAGTAAATCTGATATGTGGTAAATTTGTTGATCAGGTCAAGATCTATCTGCCCTGAAATTTTCAGACGACTCTGACAACTTGTTGTTGGGTTGCTGCCCCTGAATTGGTAATTTTAAGTAAATTTTGCAGCTTTTGATTATTATCTTGAATACCATTATAGATAGAGATAAACTGTAAACAGCAATAATGTTCAGCAAAGTAAGATCTACAAATAAGTCAGCATGACCAAAATTGTCAGAGGACCCCTTAAGGAGTTATTGCCTTTTATAGTCAATATTGAACAACTTTTCGTCATTTTTGTAACTTGTACAAAAATCTTCTTTTCTAAAACTATGGGCCAAATTTAACCAAACTTGGCCACAATCATTACTAGGGTATCTATTAAAAAAAAAGTGTCTTATGAGTCCGCCTACCAACCAAAATGGCTGCCATCAGTAAATATAGTAACAGGTGGGCGACACAGGCTCTTGAGAGCCTCTAGTTTTTTTAATGTAAATCCCTCCACTGTGAGCACATACATGCCATATAGCTGAATGTGTTAATAACGGAAACGGAGGAAAAAATACATTAATCCATAATTAAAATGCAGCATACAAGCTTTATTATTTTACACCATTTATGTGTATTGTATCAATGTATGTCCTGTATCTTCCTCCTTTAATAGGAGCACCACCATGGGTTATTGTGTAGATTAAATATTGTCCGCCATGAAATTATGTCCATGGGACACTTTTTCACAATAAATTGTGTCCCAAGGATATAATGTTGTTATAAAATATTGTCTGGACGATAGTTACCTATGAAATAACAGTCAAGGGTCTAACTTAAATAAGTTATCAGAGAAAAATAACATACACAAAGACAAACAAAAATCTGCAGGACAAAGATTTACAAATAGTTCAACAAGGCTAAAATTCTGTCGACTCCTTATTGCTCTTAAAAACAACAATGGTTACCCATTTTTTAAGTTCAATTTGTTTATAAACAATATTTGATAGAGAGAAACTGAACTAAAGAAATAAAGATCAACAGAACAAGATCTACAAATAAGATAAATTGATTGTTTGTACAGGTCAGAGTTATCTTTCTTTGCACTTGTGTTTATAGTATTTTATTATTGTGTTTGGTAGGGTCTTTATTCTCAGATCTGCAGTGACATCACAACATGTAACTGACCAATCAATGATTAGAATTTGTTTTATATAAACAATGTTGAGAGGTGATGCAGATAAGAATCCTCTTGATTTTCCATAGACTTCAATGCAAATTAATTTAATTGATATATATTGACACCAGTTGAATCTAAGTAATTTTAACCACTTAATATTTTTAAAGACACTATATAATATCTCCATTTTGATTTTTATCATACGATAAATTTTTAGATTTATCCTATTCTAACTGTTAATTTTATTTTAAATTTTAACCAGTAGATAGAATTTTAAATAACGCAATTTTAAAAATAAACAAAATTTTTATATATCTTTTATATAAGCTTTGGATTTCAAATATTTTGGCCACGAGCATCACTGAAGAGACATGTATTGTCGAAATGGGCATCTGGTGCAAGAAAATTGGAACCGTTAATTTTATTAAATGCGGTGACCCTGCAGATAGGGTGGACTTCCAGAAGAAGAAGAAGATATCCTCTGGTTAAAAAATAATCAACAATATAAATAATCAGTTATCACCTTCAAATAGATGAAAAATCTAGAGGAATCCTATCTGCATCACCCCTTGAAAAATTTAAATGCCAGGATGTCCGATCTGAGAATATGAGACAAAGTTATTTTGATGATGTCACCTTAAACCTTTGATAAAGAATCTACATATCTTTACAACTGAGAGGATGTTATACTCATGCCTATTTCCATCCGGTTTCATATCAACATCATTGGAGCCTCTACTCTAGTTACTATCGCCATATCATTTTCATGTTTCAGTGACATCTTTTATTTTTTGCAGGAACACTTGAACCATTAAGTAACAATGATATAGGTTTCTATTGTAAAGCAAATCAGAAATCATGGCTTCTCTTTCTGAAGAAGAGGAGAATTATGTTCGGTTAGCCTTGTTATTGAAAGGAGTGACACCTAGAGCAGTCCGTACTTATTTTGACAGAGAATTTCCACCAACCTCTCTACCCTCAACACTGAAAACAAACAAGACAAACTACAACACTCTGTTTGACTTGAAAGTAAAGAGAATCATAAATCAGGCTCAGTGGAATCTTTTGATTCCAAGAAATGGTAGGTCTTTATGTGACTGCAGAAATTTTGTTAATTAAGATTGTATTCACATGTGGTTCATTTTTTTTTCTGGTGATGGCTACAAAACAAAAAAAATATTATTTATGAATGAACATTTTCAATATTTTTCTTACTACTATTTTTTTTTACATACTTGTTGCTTTTAAGTTAAGTTTACTTCTGTATTGATGGCCTAGATGTATAAAGGAACAACACTTGAGTGAGTGTATTCTATGTATCGATGGCCTAGATGTATAAAGGAACAACACTTGAGTGAGTGTGTTCTATGTATCGATGGCTTAGATGTATAAAGGAACAACACTTGAGTGAGTGTGTTCTATGTATCGATGGCCTAACTGTATAAAGGAACAACACTTGAGTGAGTGTGTTCTATGTATCGATGGCCTAGATGTATAAAGGAACAACACTTGAGTGAGTGTGTTTATGTATCGATGGCGTAGATGTATAAAGGAACAACACTTGAGTGAGTGTGTTCTATGTATCATGCCTAGATGTATAAAGGAACATTAACACTTGAGTGAGTGTGTTCTATGTATCGATGGCCTAGATGTATAAAGGAACAACACATGAGTGAGTGTGTTCTATGTATCGATGGCCTAGATGTATAAAGGAACAACACTTGAGTGAGTGTATTCTATGTATCGATGGCCTAGATGTATAAAGGAACAACACTTGAGTGAGTGTGTTCTATGTATCGATGGCTTAGATGTATAAAGGAACAACACTTGAGTGAGTGTGTTCTATGTATCGATGGCCTAATGTATAAAGGAACAACACTTGAGTGAGTGTGTTCTATGTATCGATGGCCTAGATGTATAAAGGAACAACACTTGAGTGAGTGTGTTCTATGTATCGATGGCTAGATGTATAAAGGAACAACACTTGAGTGAGTGTGTTCTATGTATCGATGGCGTAGATGTATAAAGGAAAAACACTTGAGTGAGTGTGTTCTATGTATCGATGGCCTAGATGTATAAAGGAACAACACTTGAGTGAGTGTGTTCTATGTATCGATGGCCTAGATGTATAAAGGAACAACACTTGAGTGAGTGTGTTCTATGTATCGATGGCTAGATGTATAAAGGAAACAACACTTGAGTGAGTGTGTTCTATGTATCGATGGCCTAGATGTATAAAGGAACAACACTTGAGTGAGTGTGTTCTATGTATCGATGGCTAGATGTATAAAGGAACAACACTTGAGTGAGTGTGTTCTATGTAACGATGGGCTAGATGTATAAAGGAACAACACTTGAGTGAGTGTGTTCTATGTATCGATGGCCTAGATGTATAAAGGAACAACACTTGAGTGAGTGTGTTTATGTATTGATAGCGTAGATGTATAAAGAACAACACTTGAGTGAGTGTGTTCTATGTATCGATGACTAGATGTATAAAGGAACAACACTTGAGTGAGTGTGTTCTATGTATCGATGGCTTATATGTATAAAGGAACAAACACTTGAGTGAGTGTGTTCTATGTATCGATGGCCCTAGATGTATAAAGGAACTACACTTGAGTGAGTGTGTTCTATGTATCGATGTCCTAGATTATAAAGGAACAACACTTGAGTGAGGTGTTCTATGTATCGATGGCGTAGATGTATAAAGGAACAACACTTGAGTGAGGTGTTCTATGTATTGATGGCCTAGATGTATAAAGGAACAACACTTGGGTGAGTGTGTTCTATGTATCGATGACCTATATGTATAAAGGAACAACACTTGAGTTAATTTGTTCTATGTATCAATGGCCAAGATGTATAAAGGAACAACACTTGAGTGAGTGTGTTCTATGTATCGATGGCCTAGATGTATAAAGGAACAACACTTGAGTGAGTGTGTTCTATGTATCGATGGCCTAACTGTATAAAGGAACAACACTTGAGTGAGTGTGTTCTATGTATCGATGGCCTAGATGTATAAAGGAACAACACTTGAGTGAGTGTGTTCTATGTATCGATGGCCTAACTGTATAAAGGAACAACACTTGAGTGAGTGTGTTCTATGTATCGATGGCGTAGATGTATAAAGGAACAATACTTGAGTGAGTGTGTTATATGTATCGATGGCCTAGATGTATAAAGGAACAACACTTGAGTGAGTGTGTTCTATGTATCGATGTCCTAGATATATAAAGGAACAACACTTGAGTGAGGGTGTTCTATGTATCGATGGCGTAGATGTATAAAGGAACAACACTTGAGTGAGGGTGTTCTATGTATTGATGGCCTAGATGTATAAAGGAACAACACTTGAGTGAGTGTGTTCTATGTATCGATGACCTATATGTATAAAGGAACAACACTTGAGTTAATTTGTTCTATGTATCAATGGCCAAGATGTATAAAGGAACAACACTTGAGTGAGTGTGTTTATGTATCGATGGCCTAGATGTATAAAGGAACAACACTTGAGTGAGTGTGTTCTATGTATCGATGGCCTAACTGTATAAAGGAACAACACTTGAGGGAGTGTGTTCTATGTATCGATGGCCTAGATGTATAAAGGAACAACACTTGAGTGAGTGTGTTCTATGTATCGATGGCCTAACTGTATAAAGGAACAACACTTGAGTGAGTGTGTTCTATGTATCGATGGCCTAGATGTATAAAGGAACAACACTTGAGGGAGTGTGTCCTATGTATCGATGGCCTAGATGTATAAAGGAACAACACTTGAGTGAGTGTGTTCTATGTATCGATGGCCTAGATGTATAAAGGAACAACACTTGAGTGAGTGTGTTCTATGTATCGATGGCCTAGATGTATAAAGGAACAACACTTGAGGGAGTGTGTCCTATGTATCGATGGCCTAGATGTATAAAGGAACAACACTTGAGTGAGTGTGTTCTATGTATCGATGGCCTAGATGTATAAAGGAACAACACTTGAGTGAGTGTGTTCTATGTATCGATGGCCTAGATGTATAAAGGAACAACACTTGAGGGAGTGTGTTCTATGTATCGATGGCCTAGATGTATAAAGGAACAATACTTGAGTGAGTGTGTTCTATGTATCGATGGCCTAGATGTATAAAGGAACAACACTGGAGTGAGTGTGTTCTATGTATCGATGGCCTAGATGTATAAAGAAACAACACTTGAGTGAGTGTGTTCTATGTATCGATGGCCTAGATGTATAAAGGAACAACACTTGAGTGAGTGTGTTCTATGTATCGATCGCCTAGATGTATAAAGGAACAACACTTGATTGAGTGTGTTCTATGTATCGATGGCCTAGATGTATAAAGGAACAACACTTGAGTGAGTGTGTTCTATGTATCGATCGCCTAGATGTATAAAGGAACAACACTTGAGTGAGTGTGTTCTATGTATCGATGGCCTAGATGAATAAAGGAACAACACTTGAGTGAGGGTGTTCTATGTATCGATGGCCTAGATGTATAAAGAAACAACACTTGAGTGAGTGTGTTCTATGTATCGATGGCCTAGATGTATAAAGGAACAACACTTGAGTGAGTGTGTTTTGTGTTGAAACCATTAAAATGCAGGGGTTCATATTAGCATTTGGTACTGGATGGTCCAAGACCTTTGACATCCCCAACTGAAAGGTCCACAACCTAAATTCCTAAAAATACTTTTTCTTGAAATATTTCACAACTCAGTAAGATACAAAATTAATGTGCTGTTGGTGTTAGGTTAATATTTTACATGTATCATTGTCATAATCACTGTAATATAAAATTTAATTGCCTTGTATATTATTAATTCAAATATTTCTTTTTATTGGGGAGGGTGTCAATGATAGTTGTCTCAACTATTGGTAACTGATTCGTATTATGCCATTACCGGTATATTAAACAGTTAAAATTCAAAGCTGTTTAAGTGCATCATATCTAGTTGCACTATTATAATAAATATCAGTTCCTCTGTTAGAATAAATTAAGAAACTTCCATATTTTTCACGGCCTTTTTTTTTGTTAAATTGCATACAAGTTCTAAAGATATTATTATTATTGTCTCTAAGTATACTAAATTTTAGAAAGATATAACAGTTCATAGTTTGGCAATCATGCATAATACACCTATGTTATATCAGAAAAAAAATTATGTCTTTTATAACTTAAGGGTGTCACTACAGCTTGTCTACATAACTGCAAAGCCTATGTTCAGACATATATATAAATTATACCATCTACTCAAATTCCAACTGTAAAACGGAGAACTCAATTTATATATTAACATGTGACACTTGTGGCATTCAGTATGTGGGAGAAACAATGGACAAATTTAATATTCGGCTTAATAACCACCGTTCATCGTACAAAAACAACAAAAAATGTCCTCTCACAAGACATCTTCGTTCAACGAAACCTTCTTTTGAATATGTCACTTTCCAAGTTATAGAAGTCAACACCGAGTGGGACACCACGGCAAGAAGGGGAAGAGAAAACTTTTGGATTCACCAACTCCACACTTTAGAACCTGATGGTCTTAACGAAAAATACGAGAAAAGATACAGGAAAGATAAAGAATAATTTAAAAACAAAGCATCGTCCTTTTTATCCCGTAATATCGGCCAATGAACGTTGCTAATTTCAACTACCAATTGTGTATTTTTAAGGCAGCTAAATCCAAGAGCTACATATATATGGAGCTGCAAAATTTTCTAAATTTTAAGGCAGCTCAATCCAAATTCAACATAGACATTGAGCTGCAAAATTTTCTTATTTTCAAGGCAGCTAAGTTCAACATATACATTGAGCTGCAAAAGTTTCTTATCATCTACATCCGATTTCACCTGGGTAGATGCACGCTTGATAAAGCTAGTTGGTCTAGCGAAATATTGCGTTTAATTTCGGTTCGGGTTAGGGTTAGGGTTAGGGTTAGGAAATATACAAATTTACAAGTTAACAAATTTTTGAATTTTGTGAAATACTAAGGCTTTTCTACCTCAGGCATAGATTACCTTAGCTGTATTTGGCATAACTTTTAGGAATTTTGTGTCTCAATGCTCTTCAACGTCATGCTTTATTTGGCCTTTTTAACTTTTTTGGATTCGAGTGTCACTGATGAGTCTTTTGTAGACGAAACGCGCGTCTGGCGTATATACTAATTTAGTCCTGGTATCTATGTTGAGTTTATCATGTTTATGTATATACAAATATTTATACAAGAAAGTGATGCATTTGTAATATTATTCTTTTAAATTGAGATAATTATGTATTACATTGTATTATTCAAACTGTTTTAAAAATTACTAAACATTTTTTGTATAAGTTATTTCATTTCAACTTTGGCAAATAAGGGGAAGCAATTCATTCAACCTCAGTTTTACTACAAACAAATGATAAATTACACCACTTTCCGCATAATATATTTAGTCCCCATGCAACGACGTTGCGGTGAGTATCATGTTTTTGATCCGTCAGTCCGTTCGTCAGTCCTGTTTCTTGTCTTCGCAACTCCTATCATCACACAACAGAATTTCACGAAACCTTTTTAGATGAAAAAGACATATTATGTAGTTGTGCATATCAACAGGAAATTACGATTCATATTTTTCTAAGGGTTACGCCTCTTCGAACTTATTTACTTTAATGTACTACTGTTACAGTTTGTCATCGCAACTTCTCTGAAACTACTCAACACAATTTCATGAAACCTTTTAAGATAATAAGGACATGCTATGTAGATATGCATATCGACAGGAAATTTCAATTTAATTTTTTTTTCTAGGAGTTACATCGCCTTGAACCTATTAACTTTAAGGTACTACTTTAGCAGTTTGTGATATCAACTTCTCTGAAACCACACAAGAGAATTTTATGAAACTTGTAGATAATAAGGACAGTCTAGATGTGCATATCGACAGGAAATTACATTTTTTATGAGTTACGCCTCTTTCAACTTATTTGCTTCAATGTACTTCTGCAACAGTTTGTCATTTTAACTCCTCTGAAACCACACAACATAATTTCATGAACTTTTGTAGATAATAAGGACATACTATGTAGATGTAAAAATTGACAAGATGTGACGATTCATTTTTTTCTAGGAGTTACCTCGCTTTTAACTTATTTGCATTAAGGTACTACTTCAACAGTTTGTCATCTCAACCTCTTTGAAACCACACAACAGAGTTTTATGAAACTTTGTAAATAATAAGGACATACTATGTAGATGTGCATATCGACAAGAAATTACAATTATTTTGCTAGGAGTTACGACCCTTTGTACTGTTTTGCTTCAGTGTTCTTCTGCAACTGTTTGTCATTTTAACTCCTCTGAAACCACACAACAGAATTTCATGTTATTTAATTTTGTATCATTTTAGTTAAAACTGCCAGAGAAAAATACGACCTTGTGCAATGCCAAGATACATGTGTCGACACATTGCCCTTTATAGCTTATTGCTCGATGTTAGCCAACGCTCCGTGTTGAAGGCCGTACATTGACCTATGATGTTTTACTTTTAGATTGTTAAGCTTTTTCATTTTTAAATACTCATTAAACGGTTCCGTCCTAATGATAAAGGCTTTAAATAAAAATTAAGAGAAGATTACCACGAACTATTTGAAATTTTCTTATTGCATAGGTTGTACGAACAAATTTTATTCATTTAGATATCAACAGTGGAGTTAACTGGACAAACAGACGAAACCAGTATCTCGTCTTTCACATTGAACTGGTTTGCTTTCCGAGTGGTAAACTGTGTTTTTTTGTGCAATATGTTTATTTTTCGCTCATCCATGCATTTATGTCCTGTTTATAAATGAGCATAATCCCCCTCCCATTTTTAACTTATATATGAGAATGACATGCCTTGTATGTTTAAACATCTGAGAATAAATGATTGTCCCCATAACATAAAGAATGATGACAAAAAAAGGTGAGCATACATATATTTATAAATTAATGCTGAAGTACACAGTAATTATTTAAATATTTATGTCTAATAAAAAAATATCCTACAGACACAAAAATTCTGTAAACAGGCTACAAATAAAAAAGCATTGTCCTCTTATAAATGTAAATGAAATCATTGATTATTTCAAAGATATAATAATTTAAAATAATATTTTATCTGTAATAAGTTATACGTAATATTTAGAATGGTGAGTGACATACTCCAACATAACACCTTTTTAGCTCACCTGTCCCGAAGGGACAAGTGAGCTTATGCCATCACTTGGCGTCCGTCGTCGTCCGTCGTCTGTCGTCCGTCGTCTGTCGTCTGTCGTCCGTCGTCTGTCGTCGTAAACTATTTCAAGAATCTTCTCCTCTGAAACTACTGGGCCAAATACTTTCAAACTTTAACTGAATGTTCCTTAGGGTATCTAATTTATAAATTGTATCCGAAGTTTTGATCTATCAACAAACATGGTCGCCATTGCTAAAAATAGAACATAGGGGTCAAATGCAGTTTTTGGCTTATAACTCAAAAACCAAAGCATTTAGAGCAAATCTGACATGGGGTATTATTGTTTATCAGGTTAAGATCTATCTGCCCTGAAATTTTCAGATGAATCAGACAACCCGTTGTTGGGTTGCTGCCCCTGAATTGGTAATTTTAAGGAAATTTTGCTGTTTTTGGTTATTATCTTGAATATTATTATAGATAGAGATAACTGTAAAAAGGAATAATGTTCAGCAAAGTAAGATTTACAAATAAGTCAACATGACGGAAATAGTCAGTTGACCCCTTTAGGAGTTATTGCCCTTTATAGTCAATTTTTAACCATTTTTCGTAAATCTTAGTAATCTTTTACAAAAATCTTCTCCTCTGAAACTACTGGGCAAAATACTTTCAAACTTTAACTGAATGTTCCTTAGGGTATCTAGTTTGTAAATTGTATCCGAAGTTATGATCTATCAACAAACATGGTCGCCATTGCTAAAAATAGAACATAGGGGTCAAATGCAGTTTTTGGCTTATAACTCAAAAACCAAAGCATTTAGAGCAAATCTGACCTGGGGTAATAATGATTATCAGGTCAAGATCTACAATGTATCTGCCCTGAAATTTTCAGATGAATCAGACAACCTGTTGTTGGGTTGCTGCCCCTGAATTGATAATTTTAAGGAAATTTTGCTGTTTTTGTTTATTATCTTGAATATAATTATAGATAGAAATAAACTGTAAACAGCAATGATGTTCAGCAAAGTAAGATCTTCAATTAAGTCAATTTGACCAAAATTGTCAATTGACCCCTTAAGGAGTTATTGCCCTTTAAGGACTTTTTTCGCAATTTGTTCATCATGTTGACTTACTTTAAAAAATCTTCTCCTTTGAAACTGCTGTATCAATTTCAGCCAAACTTAGGCTAAATGAGTTTCAGAGTATTTAGTATAAATTTTATATTTTATTTCCTTGTATGTCAAGAAACATAGCTACTATGGCTAAAATAGAACATAGGAGAAAATGATTATTTTTTTTGGCTTTTGAAGAAAATAGGACGATCCAAAAAACATTTAAATAAATTGAAAAGCCAAAATAATCATTGATGAGAGATTTAACCAAAAGAATTAAGGTGAGCGATTCAGGCTCTTGAGAGCCTCTTGTTTAAAACACTGATTGTATTACTGTAAGTGATACATTTCTCTTTCTTTTCATTTTACAGGGGTTCCGGATTCCAAAACATTTGATGTAACGTTGATGATCTGTTTGATCAGAAACTTAACATCTATCAATCCTCCAGTCAAGGGATTTGACAGTTTACCACTACCAGGGGAAACAACTCCAGGATCTGATCTAGCCAGGATAAAATGTTACAGGAATAAACTAGCTCATCATGATAGTAATACAATAGATACTACTTATTTCAATACAGCATGGAGAGAGATATCAGAGGTAACCGTGTTTCTACAATATTGATACTATCATTATAATTGACATGTTGAACAATGATGTCATTTTTTAGATCATTTCAGTATCTTTATACGACTGCAAAAATGATTTGTTATCATATTCTCTTGACCATACTGTCGATCTGTCCATCCATCACAATACTTAGACACCGTTTGACAGATAACTTGCATACTTAGTAGGATTATTTGTTATCATACTCTCTTGACCATACTGTACTGCCGATCTGTCCATCCATACACAATACTCAGATAGTGTTAATGCAGATAGCTTGCATTACTTAGTAGGATTATTTGTTATCATATTTCCTTGACTATACTGTACTGTCTGTCGGGCCATCCATTCACAAAACTCAGAGACCATTTGACAGATAGCTTGCATTACTTAGTAGGATTATTTGTTATCATATTTCATTGACTATACTATATTGTCTGTCCATCCATCCATTCACAATACTCAGACACCGTTTTACAGATAACTTTTATACTTGGTAGGATTATTTGTTATCTTCTTTTCTTGACCATATTGTATTGTCTTTCTGTTGGTCCATCCATACACAGAGATTGTTTGACAAATAACTTGAATACTTGGTAGGATTATTTATTAGCATATTCCATTGACCATATTATTGTACTGTCTGTTTGATGTGATTTTTTACTTGAGTTTATGGACCTGGACTTCAACCTTTTTAGACAACTGTCACACAATGACTCATTGTGAACAGTACTCCTCTGCGACTATTCAACAAAAAGCTTTCATGCTTGGTAGGATTGTTCGCCGTTATGTGTAGTTGGCCATCTTATACCGACATGTTGATTGAATGATTTTAATAGGAGTTATGGAACTTTGACCATTTTATCGACCGCAAAAGACAAAGACACATTGGTTTTCGCACTATAACTTAAGTTTAACTGATGGATCTTTATGAAATTTTACCATAAGGTTAGATACCACAAAAGGAAGGCTGGGATTGATGTTGGGGGTTATGGTACCAACAGTTAAGGAATTAGAAGCCAAAAAAGGGTCGAAAATAAGCATTTTTGTAAATTCCAGACAATAACTTGTGTGTTAGTGTATAGATCCCCCTGAAATTGTACCACAAGGTTCCGTATCACATTGGCGTCGTCGTCTGTAGTCGTGGTCGTCGTCCGAAGACATTTGGTTTTCGAACTCTAACTTTAGTAAAAGTAAATAGAAATCTATGAAATTTAAACACAAGGTTTCTGACCATAAAAGAAAGGTTGGGATTGATTTGGGTGTTTTGGTCCCAACAGTTTAGGAATAAGGAGCCAAAAAGGGCCCAAATAAGCATTTTTCTTGGTTTTTGCACAATAACTTGAGTAAAAGTAAACAGAAATCTATAAAATTTTAACATAAGGTCTATGACCACCTAAAGAAGATTGGGATTGATTTTGGGAGTTTTAGTCAAAACAGTTTAGGAATTAGGGGCCAAAACAGGTCCCAAATAAGTATTTTTCTTGGTTTTTGCACAATTACTTTAGTATAAGTTAATAGAAGTCTATGAAATTTTAACACAAGGTTTATGACCACAACTGAAGGTTTGGGTTGATTTTGGGAGTTTTGGTCCCAGTGAATTAGGGACCAAAAGGGTCAAAAATTATGATTTGTTTGATTTCATCAAAAAATGAATCATTGGGGTTCTTTGATATGCCAAATCTAACCGTGTATTCAGATTCTAAATTTTTGGTCCTGTTCTCAAATTGGTCTACATTAAGGTCCAAAGGGTCCAAAATAAAACTTAGTTTGATTTTACCAAAAAATGTGTAAGGGTTCCGCGGAACCCACTGTCTCTCCTACTTTTGCTTTACTCTCAGGTTCAACAAAAATTATCACAATTTTAAAAACTTTAACCACAGAGTGAATGTAATGTTTCTTCGCAGAAAAACTAAGTCCATTATAAGTAAAAAAAAGAAAAATGGAATTTTATTTTTGCAAACTTTACTTCTTGATACTATCTTATGATCATAAACAAGCTTCTGTCCAAGTTTGGTAGAAATCCAGTATAGTTTAAGAAAGATATTAAATTTTAAAAACTTTAACCACAGAGTGAATGTAATGTTTCCCCACAGAAAAACTAAGTCCATTTATAAATAAAATACAGAAAAAATGGAATTACATTTTTACAAAATTTACTTGTGGATACTATCTTATGATCATAAACAAGCTTCTATCCAAGTTTGATAGAAATCCAGAATAGCTTAAGAAATTTATTAAATTTTCAAAAACTTTAACCACAGAGTGAATATTTGTGGACGCCGCCGACGACGACGGAATGTAGGATCCCTTAGTCTCGCTTTTTCGACTAAAGTGGACGGCTCGACAAAAATGAATTCTTGGGGTTCTCTGATATGCTGAATCTAAACATTTACTTAGATTTTTTATTATGGGCCCAGTTTTCAAGTTGGTCCAAATGGGAGTCCAAAATTATTATATTGATTAAGTATTATGCAATAGCAAGAAATTTTCAATTGGACAGTATTGCGCACTAGCAAGAAATCTTCAATTGCACAGTATTGCGCAATAGCAAGAAATCTTCAATTGCACAGTATTGTGCAATAGCGAGAAATATCTGATTGCGCAATATCAAGAAATTTTCAATTGCACAGTTTTTATGAAATATTCTTTGAAAATTGGAGTTATCTTTTTTTGTCCAGAATAGTAGTTGAATCAACTTAAATCATTATTTTATACAATATACAAAGTATATTCACTTTTACTACCAACTAATAAATTAAAACAATCTTTACCTTTCAGTGATTATAAGCACTTTTTTACATTTAAATATTGTATGATGTATTTAAATGAATAGTTATTGTTGCAAACTTCATTAGAAATTTGAATAGAGATAAGTTTTGGAATAAGGGAGAAGGGGATGTGAAAAATAGGGGGGGGGGGGTCAATTTTTCTCATTTCAGATTTCATAAATAAAAAGAAAATTTCTTCAAACATGTCTTTGAGAGAATTAATATTCAACAGCATAGTGAATTGCTCAAAGGCAAAAACAAATTTTTAAGTTCATTAGACCACATTCATTCCGTGTCAGAAATCTATGCTATGTCAACTAGTTAATCACAATCCAAATTTAGAGCTGAATCAAGCTTGAATGTTGTGTCCATACTTGCCCCAACCGTTCAGGGTTCAAGCTCTCCGGTCATATAAAGCTGCGCCCTGCGGAGCATCTGGTTCTAGTTTCAGGACAATAACTTGTGTGTAAGTGTATGGAACTTTCTGAAATTGTTCTACAAGGTTCATATCACACAGGAAAAGCTGGGTATGAGTTTGGGGGTAAATACTCTAAAGGTTAAGGAATTTGGGGCCAAAAGGGGCCAAAATAACAAGCATTTTTCTAGTTTCCAGACAATAACTTGTGTTCATGTGTATGGTTCTCTCTGAAATTGTACTGCAAGTTACCATACCACAAAGGGAAGGCTTGTATTAAGTTTGGTGTGATGAATCATGAAGGGCTTCAAAAAATTATGGGGGATTTGTTTTTTCTTAAAAATTTTCCATTTTAAGCTGGTTTTTTTCTTATTTATATTTAAAAGCAAATAATAATGATATGGTAGGAGTTACACACCAAACAGGATGTTAAAATTATTATATTAAGTATTGTGCAATAGCAAGAAATTTTCAAATGCCTAGTATTGCGTAATAGCAAGAAATCTTCCTTTGTACAGTATTGCGCAATAGCAAGAAATCTTCAATTGCACAGTATTCCGCAATAGAAAGAAATTTTCAATTGCACAGTATTGCGCAATAGCAAGAAATATTCAATTGCACAGTATTGCGCAATAGCAAGAAATCTTCAATTGCACAGTATTGTCCCATTTTGAAATTGGTCTACATTTAGGTTCAAAGGGTCCAAAATTGAACTTAGTCTGATTTTAACAAAAGTTTAATTCTTGGTTTGGGGTTCTTTCATATACTGAATATAAACATGTATTTAGATTTTTAATTATGGGCCCAGTGTTCAAGTTGGTCCAAATCGGGGTTTATTTGATTTCAACAAAAAATGAATATATGGGGTTCTTTGATATGCTGAATCTAACCATACAGTATTTAGATTTTTGATTTTTGGGCTCCTTTATCAAATTGGTCCACATTGTGGTAAAACAAGTTCAAAATTGAACTTTCTTTGATTTCATCAAAAATTGAATTCTTGGAATTCTTTGATATGCTGAATCTAATCATGTATTTAGATTTTGGATATTGGACCATAATAGTTAAATTGAAAAAAAATAAGTTCTTAGACCACATTCATTCTGTGTCAGAAACTTATGCTTTGTTAAATATTTAATCACAATCCAAATTCAGAGCTGTATCAAGATAAAATGTTGTGTCCATACTTGCCCCAACTGTTCAACTGTCATATCAAGCTGCGCCCAGCAGAGCATTTTATCAGACTATTGTTATACACTGACAACTTGTGCAGCCTAATGCTAATGACTCTAATTAATGCTACTCCTCTGATACAGTTTGACAGACAGCTCTTAAGCTTGGCAGGATTTGTAGGTCTTAACTAGTATATGAAGTTAGCCATATTATACCGACATGTTGATTATAGGTCATTTTACAGGAGTTATATATGGGACTTTGACCCTTTTGTACACTGACTGAATGACACCCTGTTGATATTGATATTGACTCTACTAAATGCAACACTCCTTTTTGATATCGTTTGACAGCAAGCTCCGACAACAAGTTCTCAAACTTGATAGGATTGTGTTTGCCATCATGGGTAGTTGAACATATTATACCACCATGTTGGTGCAGCTCTCATTTATTGGGAGTTATTGGACTTTGATTTTTTTTTTACATATATATAAATATATATGTATACCATAATGACACCATGTTTATACTTTATAATGTAAGCTATGATTCGTTGTACAACTTTAAACTTGCACACAATGTAATCCTTATGCAAGGTTTAATTACATGAATCAAAAATGATTATTGTACATAGACACTATGAAGAATAATGTGTTGAAGCATACAAAATTATCAGATATCGAACTATTTATTTATAGGCTGTAAGTCGACTGGGAGGTCAAACATTGTCTGAAGAGTGTCAAGATTTAAAGGTAAAAATCTTAGACCAGTCTAATCAGGAAATTATGTTGGAAATCAAACAATCAGTGGAAGAGATGAAAGAACTGAAACTTACAGTGGATAATTTGGGAATGGAACACTCTAGAGTGACAGAAAATCTTAGAGAGTTACAGACTTTTCACAATACTTTACAAACAGAATACTCAAAAGTTATGGAAATTGTGAAAGATCCAATACGAGAGAACATCAAAGGTACGTTATACTTATTGATACAGATAAAAGTAGACTATCAATTGACAGGGTAAATATTTACCAATTCTTCAATTTCTCATATATTTGGCAATGTTTTAATCCTATACGTCACGTATATTGATCGAAACATATATCAACATTCCCTACAGAAATGGAGGTAATGTGATTTTATTATAAAAAAAAAATCCTGAGATGGCATGGCCAACTGAAGTGACATGGATATAAACAATTTTGATAACACCTAGGAACATAAACTGGACAATTCAAATCTTGTATACAGATGTATTATGGCCTCAAGTTTCATCTTAATACATGTAATATATTGTTTGTTGTTCTTGATCTCATATTCTTTGTTAAGTGACTAAAACATAGACTATATTCTTCATTACAAACAGAACTTAAATTTAAACTGACCACAAGCATGATACACACTTGGCTGATACACACACACCTGATTTTTGTCTCACCTGTAAAGAAAGTCGCAGTATGGGAGACTTGGGTATGGAAATCCTGTGGGATCTACGGCATAAACTATAATAAAGCTTCATATTTCAGAATGTAGAAGACCTGGATGCTTCATACCTCATTTTCATGGTTGCGTGACTGCTTGAGAAAAAGAATTACAGTTTTCTTTTTAAGTGAAATACTCACTTATTATGAGTATAAGAATAACTATATTTGGTATATGGGTTCTTGCAACGTATACATGTCCGTCAGGTAGGGTTCCCCTGACCTCGACCTAATTCTATGTATCAAGGTCAAGGACAATGGACATATGACAGACAAAATCTTCCTAACATAAGGTATCCGCACACAAGGTATCAAGGTTAAAATTTCATGGTAAAGTCCATATCTCAGATAATATAAGCGATAGGTCAACAATATTTGGTTTATGGAATGATTGCTTTCATGGTCCATTGGATAATGTTTAGTTTGTATGGTTTGATCTGTTTTTCAGATACTATATAATCAATACGACCGACATATTTGATGTATGGAATGATTGTCAGTTGTACATGTCTGTATGACGGGTTTCATCTAACCTTAACCTCATTTTCATGGTTCATTAGACAATTTTGTGTGGTTTGATTTATTTCTCAGATACTATAAGCAATATGTCAGATATATATTTAGTGAATGGATCAATCTTTAGGTGTACATGTCTGTCTGGTACGGTTCATATGACCTGATCTCATTTTCATAGTACATTGTTAATGGTAAGATGATGAGATACTAGTAGTAAACCCTTCATATTACAGACTTTCAACATGAGTTCAATGATAAGTAAAATAGGCAAGACATTTCAGTGTGTGCACTCTTGTTTCTATTATTAAGAGTAATACTATCATTCTATTTGGTATATACAATCCTTTTTAGGTATACATGTCCATGAGACAGGGTTTATCTCACCTTGACCTCAGATTTAACAGAATCTAGGCTAACCTATAAGGGACATGTAACCTTGGATTATACACATGTAACCTTGGCATACACATGTAACCTTGGCATACACATGTAAAATTGTGTGCATAGTCAGATCTCAGTAGGGTCATTATCCTTTATTCACCTCAAATTGATGTACTCAAATATAGTAAGTAAATAAAAAGTCTTTGCTGTGATATTGGATACGTTTCAATTTTTAACAAGTGACTGAGCTTAACTATTTGTCATGTTTGTGCTTATTCAAAGAGCAGAGCATCATTAGATAAATTTGTAAAACCTATGGAGTTATTAAATGTATGCAAAGTACTAAATTTTAAAATAATTTATTCATTGTTATTGTGTGAAAAAAAGGATTTATTACCAACAGAAGCTGCATTACAAGGGGCTTTTTAGGGTATGCTCAATTACTGAAAAATAAATATCACTTTGGACCCCGACAATTTCACCACACATGTGCAAATGTCTCAGCTTCGAAACAAGCCATCATACATATATAATTACATTAGATGTATGTTTCATTAAAATACTTTATTCTGATTGGCTAACTGCAAATCACGTGTTATTCCTTAAGCAATTGCATCACTCAATAAAACTTATCATTCATGATAACATGTGGTCCCACAATAAAGTGCACAGTTAAATTAAAATAAAAAAAATTATAAAATTCGTGTTTTCATGATCATAGCTTAAAGCTGTAATTATAAGTATTGAATGCTTCTTTTTGTAACTTCATAGGGTTGTAAAAGCGTTCACCGTGCGCACATTTTTAGAATACAAAATGTACTTCGGTCAACGCTTTTACACCCCAATATATAAAGTTACAAAAAGAAGCATTCAACTCTTAAATGCAAGTTTGCCATATGGGCAGAGGAATTGAGTAAAAATCTACCATTATCGCCTTCCAGAAATGAATTGTTAATATTTAACAAGAAGGTCAATAACACAGCTTTGTCCTCGCCAAAACGTTTTTTACACTTTGTATAAAGGTGTATAACTGTATCAGTATATGACGCTGTTGTGTTATGACCTTAATGTGACCTTGACCTTTAACCTGATGGTCAAATTAGTTGATTTTTGGGAATATTTTTTTATTTGGCGTTTCATATTTAGTATAAGGTTTCACCAATGAGTCCACACCATGATGAATGATCATTCAATTCAAGATCAAATACTCAAGTATGTTCAGAGGAACCCAAAATCATGTATTTTAATGATTTATTTTACAATTTGTTATAATTTTTATAGAACTGATCCTTGGTTAACCAAGACAATATGTTAGTGTCTTACTAATAAGTTTATTTTTTGAGGGGTTATTTTCAGTTTCGATTGTATCAAAACAGGTATATGTGATATGATGGCCAATGAGACAAATATCGACAAAAGGACAACCACTGGTCAGCATCCAGCCTTCAACAATAAGTACAACCCCGCCACATTATTTATGTATGTGCCTGTCCCAAGTCAGGAGCCTGTAATTCAGTGGTTGTCGTTTGTTTATGTGTTACATATTTGTTTTTCGTTAATTTTTTTACATAAATAAGGCCGTTAGTTTTCGTGTTTCAAGTGTTTTACATTGTCTTAGCGGGGCCTTTTCTAGCTGACTATGCGGTATGGGCTTTGCTCATTGTTGAAGACCGTACGGTGACCTATAGTTGTTAATGTTTGTGTCATTTTGGTCTTTGTGGATAGCTGTCTCATTAGCAATCATACCACATCTTCTTTTTTATATAACAGATATTGTATGGCAAATTATATAGTAAGGAATGAAAGGTTTTGAGATAACAAAATGTGAAACAACTTACACCATAGACTTATTTCACCATTTTATATCTGTTTTAAATGATTATGATTAATTCATATGAATATTAAGTTTTTTATGCCCCCGCCGTAGCGGATGAGGCATTAAGTTTTACCCTTGTCCGTACCGTACGTCCATACGTCCCAAAGTTTGTTTCCCGTTCCATTATTTTGGTTTGCGAAATGTAACCAAATGTTATGAAACTTTTACACAATGATTATTACCTCAAAACACATGTCAAGTTTGAATTTTGGAGGCGTCACTTTAACCGTGCTAGAGTTATGCCCTTTACAAATGGAAAAATTGCTAATTTTTTCGTTTCCGTTCTCTAACTTTAGTTTGCCTCAAATAAATGTTATGAAATTTATACACAATACTTATAACTACAAAATACAAATTAAGTTTGATTTTTGGTGGTGTCACTTTTACTGTTCTAGAGTTATGTCCCTTTACAAAAGGAAATTTGCTGAATTTTTCGTTTCAGTTCTCTAACTTAAGTTTGCCTCAACCAAATGTTACGAAACTTATACACAATACTTTTTACTACAAAACTCAGATCAATAACACATTTGGGTAGCATCACTTTTACCTTTCTTCAGTTGTCCCTTTGTAACTTTATATGATATGCAAGCATCTTGTGTCATATGGACACATTCCCCATTTATTTTATTTCTAATTAGCTACACTTAATATATTTTTCAGAGCTGATAAAAAAACAAATAGACGACTGGGAAAAGAAAGATAAGATGTTTGTGTCTACAAGAGCTAGTGATTATGTCATGGAACGTTTACAGGATAAAAGTTGCTTGACATTAACTGCCCCATCAGGAGTTGGAAAATCATTTATTGCAAGACACACATCACTTCTTTTAAAGAAGGAAGGATACACTATAATACCAGTGTACTCACCAACAGACATTAGAGATTATTATCAGCCTGATAAACAGACCGTCTTCATTGTAGATGATATTTGTGGAAATTTCACTGCCAACCAACAACAGATTGATAACTGGAAACAACTGTTACCTGTGATTAACACAATTATTGCAGACAAATGTTGTAAGATTATTGTAATCTTGTAGATTACAAGTTTATAAAGATGATAAGTTTAATGTATTATCACCTTTTAAATCCTGTGAATGTAATTTAATATCAGATAAGTTATGTCTTACATCTGTAGAGAAAACAAATATAGCAAAAACCTATATTGGTACAAGCATGACAGATATTGATGATTTATCTTCTAAATGTGATTTTTTCCCACTTTTATGTTCCTTATATCATGAAAAAGAAGATGTAGATGTTAAAGAATATTTCAAAAATCCTTTTGATGTCTATAAACGTGAGCTAGACAGGTTAAGTGAGCATGGTGATGAAGGAAACTATAAAATATGTAGTCTTGCTTTATGTGTTCTCTTTAATAATCAGCTAAATGAAAAATGGTTCCAAGATAAAATGACAGATGAACAACAACAGATCATAAAAGACACATGTGAGGCTTGTGAGTTCAACAGTATACCAAAGGCAAAACTAAAGAAAGCACTTGACACTCTAGATGGTACATTTATCTGTAAACAGAATGGTATTTATAGAACTCTACATGATAAACTATTTGACTTCCTTGCTCATTACTTTGGTCAGAGAATGATTGAATGTTTGATAGATCATGGTGATAGTGATTTAGTACATGAACGTTTCATCTGGCAGAAGTCACCGGATGACCAGAACAGTAACATAGACTTCATTATAGCAATTTCAGATGATTATTTAGAATCATATTTACAAAGGTTTAGAAAGGACTGGTCAGTAGGAAAGGTGACAGATGTATTCAGAAACAATAACATGAAAGTATCATCATTCAGACAAAAGTTATTACAGTACTTACTACAACTAGATAAACCACAACAAGTAATATTAGCCAGTACCAAGGATACAGTGAGACCTAAAGAGGAGTATGGATCAGGTACTACTCCACTGGTAGATACTTGTTATGATGGTTATACTGATATAGTGCAGTGGTTGTTACATAATGATGTGGATGTGGATCAGTGTAGAGATGATGGGATTACTGGACTGTACATGGCAAGTCAGCAAGGACATACTGATATAGTAAAGTTACTGTTAGAGAGGAATCCTAATGTTGATCTATGTGACAAGGATGGCTATAGTCCTCTGTACATGGCAAGTACTAATGGACATACTGATATAGTAAAGTTACTGCTAGAGAGGAATCCTAATGTTAATCTATGTGACAAGGATGGCTATAGTCCTCTGTACGGGGCAAGTACTAATGGACATACTGATATAGTAAAGTTACTGTTAGAGAGGAATCCTAATGTTGATCTATGTGACAATAATGGCTGGAGTCCTCTGTACATGGCAAGTCAGCAAGGTCATACTGATATAGTAAAGTTACTGTTAGAGAGGAATCCTAATGTTAATCTATGTAACAAGGATGGCCGTAGTCCTCTGTACATGGCAAGTCAGGAAGGATATACAGATATAGTAAAGTTACTGTTAGAGAGGAATCCTTATGTTAATCTATGTGACAAGGATGGCTGGAGTCCTCTGTACATGGCAAGTTATAAAGGACATACTGATATAGTAAAGTTACTGTTAGAGAAGGATCCTATTGTTGATCTATGTGACAAGGATGGCTGGAGTCCTTTGTACATGGCAAGTTATAAAGGACATACTGATATAGTAAAGTTACTGTTAGAGAAGGATCCTATTGTTGATCTATGTGACAAGGATGGCTGGAGTCCTCTGTACATGGCAAGTTATAAAGGACATACTGATATAGTAAAGTTACTATTAGAGAAGAATCCTAATGTTGACCTATGTAACAAGGAGGGCTGGAGTCCACTGAATACAGCAAGTGATGAAGGACATACTGATGTAGTAAGGTTACTGTTAGAGAAGAATGCTAATGTTGATCTATGTAGCAATAATGGCTGGAGTCCTCTGAATACAGCAAGTGATGAGGGACATACTGATATAGTAAAGTTACTGTTAGAGAAGAATGCTAATGTTGACCTATGTAGCAATAATGGCTGGAGTCCTCTGAATACAGCAAGTGATGAGGGACATAATGATATAGTAAAGTTACTGTTAGAGAAGAATGCTAATGTTGATCTATATAACAATGATGGCTGGAGTCCTCTCAATTCAGCAAGTGATGAAGGACATACTGATATAGTAAAGTTACTGTTAGAGAAGAATCCTAATGTTGACCTATGTAGCAATAATGGCTGGAGTCCTCTGAATACAGCAAGTGATGAGGGACATACTGATATAGTAAAGTTACTGTTAGAGAAGAATGCTAATGTTGATCTATATAACAATGATGGCTGGAGTCCTCTCAATTCAGCAAGTTCTAAAGGACATACTGATATAGTAAAGTTACTATTAGAGAAGAATCCTGATGTTGATCTATGTAACAGCGATGGCTGGAGTCTTCTGTATACAGCAAGTGATGAGGGACATACTGATATAGTAAAGTTACTGTTAGAGAAGAATCCTGATGTTGATCTATGTAACAAGGATGGCTGGAGTCCTCTGAATACAGCAAGTGCTAAAGGACACACTGATATAGTACAGTTACTGTTAGAGCAGAATCCTAATGTAGATCTATGTAACAAGGAGGGCTGGAGTCTTCTGTTTACAGCAAACTCTAAAGGACATACTGATATAGTAAAGTTACTGTTAGAGAAGGATTCCAATGTTGATCTATGTGCCAAGGATGGTTCTACACCACTGATCCAGTCATGTTGGAATAATCACACCAGTATAGTACAGCTATTAATTAAACATGAACCAAACATTAATGCCCAGGCATATGACGGTGGTAATGCTTTATATTTAAGTGCATGGAATGGAAACACAGAAATAATGCAGTTACTGTTAGAAAACAATGCTGACTGTAATATCTGTATACACAATAAACAGTCTATAACAGATTTATTAATTAATCATCCAAGGAGAACATTAGCTGAACAAAAGCAGGCTAGTTATGATTTTCTCACAAAGCATACATTATCAGTTGTTACAGATTATATCAGTAAGAAGTCAGTAGATTATGTTTTTGATGTAGAAGCTGGTTCTTCTCCATTACACCTAGCTTGTTTTATGGGTAGAATAGATGTAGTCCGTTGTCTTCTGAACCACAATGCTAACATTAACATGACAAAAGAAGATGAAACTACACCATTATTTTTTGCATGTGAAGTAGGACATGAGGATATTGTATGTTTATTGTTAGATAACGGAGCAGATAAACAGATATGTAGACTTGATGGGAAATCCCCTTTAAACATTGCTACAGATAATGGACGTGCATCTATAGTAATAATGTTAACAAATCACAAAAAGAAAGAAGAAAGTTAAACTTTCTTCTTAACTCTTGTTCTTTTGTCAGTGGTTCTTTGTGACATGTTATAAAAACCTGCAAGGGATGTTAAATGTCTTTTTTTAAACTCTTGTTCTTTAGTCGGTGGTTTGTTATGATATGTAACTATCATGCAGCAGATGACAAAAACACCCTTTTTATTTTCTTGTTGTTAGGTGTTTGTTTATGTTTGGTATTTACTGAAATTCATCCCATCATATTCTCTCTATTTCTACACATGCAGTTAAGCTTCACATTTCGTGAATATATATCTTAATTGTATTACAAGGAATAGAAGAAACATTTTAGATTCAAATGCAGTAAAAATATTTTGTTGATGCCAATGAATAAAACTGTACCACACTTAGTACATATTGTATTTCTATTGTTACTTAGTATTCTTTTTAATTACTTCATTGTTTTCTAAATTCACATTTCTTTCTGCCTGACTAGCCAGGTCATTTTTTGTCTTATTTAGTGTAACAATATTCAATTCAGAAAACAAATAAATAAATACGTACATCAATACAATACAGGTATCGGAAAACAAGTGATAAGTCACTTGTAAAATTGAGAATGGAAATGGGGAATGTGTCAAAGAGACAACAACCCGACCAAATAAAACTCTTTTTGAATGGCGAAATTAATTACAATGGACAGACAAATTTACAATCATATATCATTGCCTAATTTGCTTCTCATGTTAAACATTCAACATTTTACTGTATTATTGGTAGGATAGGTGTAGTCCGTTGTCTTCTGAACCACACTGCTAACATCAACATGACAAAAGAAGATGGAACAACACAATTATTTTTTGCATGTGAAGTGGGACATGAGCATATTGTACATTTATTGTTAGATGGTGCAGTTATATATAGCAGTATGAGCTTTGCTCATTGTTGAAGGTCGTATTGTGACCTATAGTTGTTAATTTCTGTGTCATGTGGTCCCTTGTGAAGAGTTGTTTCATTGGCAATCATACCACATTTTCTTTTTGTATGTATACAAATATAGCCTACCTTTTCATGTGTATTGTTATGTAGAGTCGTGTTTTCTCTTGTGTAACATTTTACTGATTGTATGACATACTTTTATGTACTGCATACAAATATAGACTACCATTTTATTTGTATTGTTACATTTGTGCGTGTTTTATGTTCTGTATACAAATATAGACTACCATTTTATTTGTATTGTTACATTGGTTCGTGTTTTCTCTTGTGTAACATTTTACTGATTGTATGACATACTTTTATGTACTGTATACAAATACAGAGCTACCATTTTATTTGTATTGTTATAAATTGTATAATTACAAGATACATATGTTGTATTTAATCTGTTAATAGAACTAATTATTATGACACGTAATAACCATACTTTCTAAAGAAGAAAAAATAGTGATCTATATATGCTAAAGAAATAATATTGTATTACAGCAGGCCTGAAAGGCCATGTTAGATCTGTCATCACTTTGGGTCCATTGTCTGTTTGTCTTTCCGTCTATTGCTTTTCAGCTTTTGAAAGATGATTTTATTTGAAACCTTGAATGAGTTTTTACTTAATTTTGTATGCATTTTTATACGACCACAAAAAAAATTGGTCGTATAATGGTATCACGTCGTCATCGTCAGAAGAATTTTAATTACCTCCCTTACACTGCTGTTAAATTATGTATAAAGAATTTTTGTATTGTTTTAAGGTGATTAGCTGTCAATTCATTTTTTTCTCATCACTTGGCGTCCGTCGTCCGTCGTCGTCGTCCGTCGTCGTTAACTTTTACAAAAATCTTCTCCTCTGAAACTACTAGGCCAAATTAAACCAAACTTGGCCACAATCATCATTGGAGTATCTAGTTTAAAAAATGTGTGGCGTGACCCGGCAAACCAACCAAGATGGCCGCCATGGCTAAAAATAGGACATAGGGGTAAAATGCAGTTTTTGACTTATAACTCAAAAACCAAAGCATTTAGAGCAAATCTGGTGGGGTAAAACTGTTTATCAGGTCAAGATCTATCTGCCCTGAAATTTTGAGGTGAATCTAACAACCCGTTGTTGGGTTGCTGCCCCTGAATTGGTAGTTTTAGGGAAATTTTGCTGTTTTTGGTTATTATCTTGAATATTATTATAGATAGAGATAAACTGTGAACAGCAATAATGTACAGCAAAGTAAGAATTACAAATAAGTTAACAAGTCCAAAATGGTCAGTTGACCCCGTTAAGGATTATTGCCCTTTATAGTCAATTTATAACAATTTTCATAAAATTTGTAAATTTTTAAAAACATTTTCCACTGAAACTTCTGGGCCAAGTTCATTATAGGTAGAAATAATTGTAAGCAGCAAGAATGTTCAGAAAAGTAAGACGTACAAACACATCACCATCACCAAAACACAATTTTGTCATGAATCCATCTGCGTTCTTTGTTTAATATTCACATAGACCAAGGTGAGCGACACAGGCTCTTTGGAGCCTCTAGTTAAAATATACTATTTTAATAAGTTAAAATTGCTGATTAAGGTAAATTAATTTTAGCTATGATTATGTATGTCATTTTCTATTTCAAGACGTTTATGGTGTATGATTGAAATTATGATCATAACTGAAGAAAAGAAGGTTTTTCTTTGATAAATTCAAATCATATAACCAATTCTAAGTTCTTTGACTACAGTTATTCTGTGTCAGAAACCTATTATGTGTCAAATATTGAATTACAATACAAATTCAGACCTGTATCAAGCGCGAATATTGTGTCCATTTTTGCCCTAACTGTTCATGGTTGGACCCGTGTGGTCGTATCCAGTTGCGCTCGGCGATTTATTCCTTCTGGTTAAACATTCAAAATTTATATTCAGCCCCCCCCCCTCCCCCCGCTAAAAAACATAGGTTTTCAATAAATTATCTGTTCGTATATGTCTGGCTCATTTTGATTATCTTTATATGTATAAAATACATAGACATTTTCATATGATTGATTTAAAGATTCTTTTTTCTTATGTAACTTTTAGTCTTTATATTGGTGAAATAGTACTGACAAAGATAATACTAAAGATATTGTTTTTGTTTCACGTCTTATGACTAGCTTGGTATTAAACATGATTGAAACTCTCAAAAAGGGTCAGAGGCAAAATTACACTAAAAATAATGAGTAAAGCAGGAAAGACTTTTCAGTGTGTGCACTTTTGTTTCAAATTCTTTGATCTCTCCTCGAAGTTATGAAAGTAATAGACTGAATGCTGTGTATAACCACCCTGCTTCAAAATAAGTATGATACTTACTTGCTTTGCCAGTTTTTTTACCATTTTGTAGTAACCTCATAAAGTTTTATCATGGCAGCTAACACCATTTTTAAGTCACTATTGTATGTCCCTGTTTTCAAAAATTGCAGGGGCTGTTTCAAAAAAATCTTACTGCAAGAATTGTTTGTAAGTTATTTACTGAAATGTTCATGACTGAAGAGTATTTTTTTCTCTTTTGAATTTTTGTGAAATTTCTTCTTTTTTTAACATTGCAGAGTAATGCATCTGTAGATAAAAAAAGTTTCAATATGACAGCTTCTGGTGCAGTAAAATATGCCATTACTATGACAGTTTTAGATAAATTCCCCTGGTAAAGAAATTTTCAACATCACAGTTTTACTGTCTAGAGATGCCATGTAATCAATGCAGACTCAAGTTTATTATAGTTAATTAACTCCTTGTAAGTTACAGCAAAATCAATCTATATATTGTGATAAGTCTCAAGTAATAGAATTAAGAATTTCCAGTAACAATTATTTTTACCATTTATTACTGTTTGAATTATATATTGTAATATAGAAATATATTTTGATGATATAAAAATAATCATAATAAAATCATGTATCAGTATTTTATGTATTTTTATTCACTTAAATATATGTTAATTTGTTAAAAAGACTGATAGTTATTGTCTTCTACGTTTGAATTGGGTTTGAACAGTATTCAATGTGAATATGATAGATTTGGAGAATGCATTCATCATTTTGTCTTTGCAGTTTACATTTCATAATGACAAATTGTGTAATTAACATGACGGGAGTGTGCAACCAACTTTGATACAAACATAGCAAGTAGGCCAAACAAACCTTTTACTTGCTAGCATTAGGATAACAGCTTTAACTACAAAAGTCAACTTGGCTTTATTATATTCATATCATAAAAGATGTCTGGGAGTCAGCTTTCCAGTTTTCTTAGAGACAGAATATTTCAATCAAAAATGATTATTTCACACAACTTGTTTTGATATTGCTCCGTTGGAAAAACTGTACTAATTTTAGGATTAATAGGTCATGTTACAGTGTCTGTAAATCTACTGAAAGTTTTGAGGCCTATATTGAGTTCTAGGTAACTAATATAAAGATATGGAGATGTGATATGATTGCAAATGAGACTATTATACCATAGAGACCAAAATTATATGTCATCAACTATAGGTCACCATAAGGCCTTCAACAATTAGCAAAACCTATAACTGTAGTAAGCTGTATAAGGCTCAGACATAAATTAAAACTATGTTATATTTCAAACAAACGAGAGTACACACGTTTTAATGTCTCGCCAGCTTTACTGACCATTGATTTTATGTTGAAAGTTTTCAAGAGGTTTAACTAAAAAATTCACAGAAACTCAGGTCAAATAAATGTCGTCAAACAGACATATACACCTTACAATTTTGTTATACACAAAATATAATTGACCTATTGCTTATGATAATTGAAGGACAGACAAAAAAAAAAAAAACACTTAACATTTACCAATGAACCATGAAAATGAGGGCAAGGTCAGATGATATCTGCCAGACAGACATATACACCTTACAACCATTCCATCCACCAAATAAAGTTGACCTATTGCTTATTGTACTGGAAAAACAGACCAAACCACAAAAACTTAACATTGGCCAATGAACCGTTGAAATGAAGTAAAGGTCAGATGATACCTGCCAGACAGACATGTACACTTTACAACGATTCCATACACCAAATATGGTTAACCTGTTCCTTATAGTACTTGAAAAACAGATCAAAACACAAAAACTTAACATTTAACCAATGAACCATGACAATGAGGTCAAGGTCAGATGAAAACTGCCAGCCTGACATGTACCCATTACAATCATTCCATACACCAAATATAGTTAACCTACCGATTAAGTATTTGAGAAACGAACTTATCACGTAACTTTAACCTTGATCACTGATCCACGAAACAAGGTCGATGTCAGGTGAACCCTATCTGAGGGACATGTAGACGATGTAAGGAACCTATATACCAGATATGGTTATCCTATTACTTATAATAAGTGAAAAATTCACATGACAAAAAAACTCAAATTTGTTTTCAAGCAGTCGCTGAACCATGAAAATGGGGGTCAAGGACATTGGACATATGACAAACAGGAACTTCGTAGCATAAGGTACCTACATAAAAGATATGAAACATCCAGGTCTTGTACCTTCTAAAATATAAAGCTTTACACATATAGTTTACACCACCGGATAGTAATACATATGTCTCGCATACTGCGACGAATGTCGACGGCGAAACAAAAACTAAACGGCCTAATGTATGTACAAGTCCAAATCCATCAGGCACAGCAGACTAAAAGTGTGGCTATATTAATTGTTTCCTGATGCTATCTTTAAATCAAATGTCCTATATTCACGAAAATTTGGGAAAGGTTTTGCTTCAGGACAATATATTTTAAGTAATGAATAACCTATCTGGGGTGTAAAATTTCTTTTTGAGATAAAAATCCCTAGTAATTTAAAGATCAATTGTTAATTTTACAGTGGTTATCAATAGAATGAAATTATTGGTGGTGTATTATTTTCCTGAAGGTCTCAGTGTAACTTTCAGATGAAGAACAACAAAAAAATCCAAATTTGATTTTGTTTGTATCGAGTGGACATGACATATGATATAAGAACCACCTAGTGTAGTCTAGTGGTAGTGTGCTTGCCTTCGAGTGTGGAAGGACGTGAGGTCGAGCCAAAACAGGTTCAAAGACTTGAAATGTGCTGTTCTCGGCTATGCGTGGAGCATATAGAAGTAAGAGCTCTAATAAAAAATAATGTGTTCATGTAATATATGTTTCTGTGGACTATAACCATGTGAACTAGCATAGGTGTCTTACTCGATTTGTCTCTAATTTTTCTGGGTCCTTTCTGTCGGACCTGTTGTCACGGAAGCGAAAAAGCGATCATACTCTCTGTCGTCAGCGTCATCAGTCTGTTGTTTAAATATAAAAAAAGAAGATGTATGATTTTCAATGAGACAACTATCCACCAGAGAATAAATGACGTATATGTTAGCAACAATAAGTCGCTGTGCGGCTTCAAAAATGAGAAAAACCTATACTGTATAGTAAGTTATAATGAAACAACTATCCATTAGAGAACAGATGACGTAGATGTAATCAACAATAAGTCGCCGTTCGGCTTCAACAATGAGTAAAAACAAAACCGTATAGTTAGTTATTATACATGGCCCCGATATAACAAAATGGTACAATTCTAACGAGAAAACTAATGACATGATTTATGAACAAAATAATGAACTAAGACAGATGCTTCTTCATGATCAATAGACAGTAGCCAGTGCAAAATTTTTTTTTTTCATTCTTTCATGTTTTACATTACAGTTTTGAATTTTCAAATATATTTATCTAGAGTACACGTGTATCACTGAGGAGACAATAATTGTCGAATTGCTGATATGCTGCATATAATTTGTACCATTAATGTGGCGATAGCAGGTTCAGAGTCAAATTGTATAAACATATTATAGTCCGGATATTCATGTAGTATTTGCCACTGGACGTTAAACCTAAATCCCTCCTCCTGTCGGTCCAGATAGAATACAGATCTCATTGTTTTCTGCATCCGAAGTTATCTAAGAGATACCTCGATGTGCACTGTGGTTGTCTAAATATTACTCTAATACCCCCGGTATTGACGGTTGTTACTTGGTGTAGAAGGTTTTGACGGTTGTTACTTGGTGTAGTAGATATTGATGGTTGTTATTTGGTGTAGTAAGAATGACGGTTGTTATTTAGTGTAGTAGGAATGACGGTTGTTATTTGGTGTAGTAAATATTGACGGTTGTTATTTAGTGTAGTAGGAATGACGGTTGTTATTTAGTGCAGTAGGAATGACGATTGTTATTTAATGTTGTAGATATTGACGGTTATTATTAAGTGTGGTAGGAATGATGGTTGTTATTTGGTGTAGTAGATATTAACGGTTGTTATTTAGTGTAGTAGATATAGACGGTTGTTATTTAGTGTAGTAGGAATGACGGTTGTTATTTAGTGTAGTAGGAATGACGGTTGTTATTTGGTGTAGTAGATATTGACGGTTATTATTAAGTGTGGTAGGATTGATGGTTGTTATTTGGTGCAGTAGATATTGACAGTTGTTATTTAGTGTAGTAGGAATGACGGTTGTTATTTGGTTTAGTAGGTATTGACGATTGTTATTTGGTGTAGTAGGAATGACGGTTGGTATTTGGTGTAGTAGAGATTGACGGTTGTTGTTTGGTTTAGTAGGTATTGACGGTTGTTATTTGGTGTAGTAGATATAGATGGTTGTTATTTTGTGTAGTAGGAATGACGGTTGTTATTTGGTTTAGTAGGTATTGACGATTGTTTTTTGGTGTAGTAGGAACGACGGTTGTTATTTGGTGTAGTAGAGATTGACGGTTGTTGTTTGGTTTAGTAGGTATTGACGGTTGTTATTTGGTGTAGTAGATATAGATGGTTGTTATTTGGTGTAGTAGATATTGACGGTTGTTATTTGGTGTAGTAGGTATTGACGGTTATTATTTGGTGTAGTAGGTATTAACGGTTGTTATTTGGTGTAGTAGATATTGACGGTTGTTATTTGGTGTAGTAGGTATTGACGGTTGTTATTTGGTGTAGTAGATATTGACGGTTGTTATTTGGTGTAGTAGATATTGACGGTTGTTATTTGGTGTAGTAGGTATTAACGGTTGTTATTTGGTGTAGTAGATATTGACGGTTGTTATTTGGTGTAGTTAGAATTTACGGTTGTCATTTGTAGTAGTAGGAATTGACGGTTGTCATCTGGTGTAGTTGGTATTGACGGTTGTCATCTGGTGTAGTAGGCATTGAGGGTTGTTACTTGTTGTAGTAGGTATTGACGTTTACTAGTAGGTGTAGTGGGTATTGACGGTTGTTATTTGGTGTAGTATATATTGGCGGTTCTTATTTTGTGTAGTATGTATTGACGGTTGTTATTTGGTGTAGTAGGTATTGACGTTAATTATATACTAAGTAGTAAATACAGATAAATTGTATTTGTAATACAATCATATGCAAGCGTGCTGTATCATCCACCCCTGATGATATCGATATCAGCACGGCAAAGGTTTTATCGCAACTTTTAATCTGTATGACGTCACATCATCGATTGCAGTCACTGTTGCAAAGGCTTTATCAAACCCCTTATCTGTATGACGTCATGTCAAACTTATAATCTGTATGACGTCATTTCACATAAAAAAATCTACTTGAGGTATATGCATATAATAAAGTGTATATGATATGGCTATTTCAATATCACTCACCGTATCAAACCTCAACCAAAGCTCTTGGGATTATATTGGTGTCTCGGGTTGATACGGATGTGATATTGAAAAAGCCATAAGATAATCTTTATTTACTATAAGGCAGCAACCATTTGATTTTCTGGGGGGGCTATGGTTTTTTTTGGAAAAAAAAGTTTGTTTCCAGTTTTTGGAGAAAAAAAAAATTTGTTTTTGATTCTGAGAAAAAAAAATTGTTTGTTTCACCCTCAGCTGTCACTATATGTAATGCTAAAAATTGAAAGAAAAAAATTGTTTTCGACTTTTCGAATTTGTCCAGAAAAAAAACCCATAGCCCCCCTCCCCCCTAAAATCAAATGGTTGCTGCCTAAGGTGTAATAGGTTGAGATGTTTACTATAAGGTGTAATAGATATTGGCGGTTGTTATTTGGTTTAGTAGGTATTGACGGTTGTTATCTTGTGTAGTAGGAATTGACGGTTGTCATTTGGTGTAGTAGGAATAAACGGTTTTCATGGTATAGTAGGTATTGACGGTTGTCATCTGGTGTAGTAGGTATTGACGGTTGTTATTTTGATGAAATTATCATACTTGTTATGTTGACATTAACATTTATTTTTCAATTTTGTACACAAAAAATGTGTTGCATGTTGACGTTGACATTATTTGTCGCCTAAATGTATTCAATATTTTGTTTTAATTAACATTGTTATATCAAGGTTATTGATATTAACATTTTATTGTTGACATTAATTTTTCTGTTTACATAAGACCAATGAAAGTATTAAAGCTGTAGATTTGAACACTTTGATACAAAGACCTAATATGATTGTAAATGAGACTACTCTAGACGAGATTCAACAAATAAAGATAGTCGGTAAGATAAATTCGTGACATAGTGTGCTAGTAACCTTATACGATCTATACGGGGTAAGTAAATTCCATATGGGGTTCGAACTTCGATCGCTCTTACCCCATATGGAATTTACTACCCCGTATATATCGTATTAGGTCACTAACACACTATGTAACTAATATTATTTGGTGTCGTAGGTATTGACGGTTTGTCATTTGGTTTAGTAGGTATTGACGGTTGTTATTTGGTTTAGTAGGTACTGACGGTTATTATTTGGTGTAGTATGAATTGACGGTTGTTATTTGGTGTAGTAGGTATTTACAATTATTATTTGGTTTAGTAGGTATTTACAATTATAATTTGGTGTAGTAGGAATTGATGGTTGTTATTTGGTTTAGTAGGAATTTACGGTTTGTCATTTGGTGTAGTAGGTATTGACGGTTGTTATTTGGTGTAGTAGGAATTGACGGTTGTTATTTGGTGTAGTAGGTATTGCCGGTTGTTTTTTGGTGTAGTTGGTATTGTCGTAAATCGGTGTGGTGTAAGGGTACTTCACACTTAAACTTAACTCTAGTATGTTCCCATTGATAACAATCAATGTTTACATGTAGTTTATAAACAGGTACAGTCAATAGTCAATTTAGATCATTTCGGGGCCTTTTATAGCTGACTATGCGGTATGGGCTTTGCTCATTGTTGAAGGCCGTATAATTGTTAACTTCTGTATTTCTGTTAATTCACTTTTTTCTTGGGGAATATAAATATGTTCACTTACGTTTTCTCCCAATCGATCATAAAATCCTCGCCAACGTGGGGCGTCTGTTTGGCTGTGCGGGATGTACAAGTACTCAGCCATATCTGGTTAGAATCCGATGCATCGTGAAGAGAGAGTGCCACGCTCTCTGTATGTTAAGAACCATTGCAATAATTCTTTGAGGGGTCCAGGGATGGTCTGTTGCAAGGCAACATTTTTGTCACTAACCAAAATACTGTGAACATTTTCCATTTGCCCCGATCTTCTTCCCCGACGGCCTTTATTATTGTATGTATAGGGAATTTGTTTTCGTCCTGAACATGTATGTAACATTTGCCACTGGACATCAAACAACCGCCAATCGATCAATTTATTGAAATCATTTTCAAAATCCTGTTTTCGCCCATTGTTACATTTTAATGTAGCAACATTTCAGCAGCGCCTAGCTGCATACGGAGTATATACTGTATCTCCCATTTGATACGATATTCCAGGGCTTGTATTTTCTATCATGAGTTCCTTGGTAGAGGGTTGCTGCTCACAATGAAGCTATTAAACCAAGAGTACCGCAGTGGCGGATCCAGAAATTTTCATAAAGGGGGAGGGGGCACTGACTGCCTAAGAGGGGCCCGCTCCAGTCTTGCCTCAGTGATTCTCTAGTAAAGTAAATATCCTACAGAATAAAGTTAATACCCTACATGATAAAGTCTATATCCTACATGGTAAAGTTAATATCCTAAGTCATCAAGTCAATACCCTACATGATCAAGTTAATATCCTAAAGGGTAAAGTTAATATTCTACAGGATAAAGTTAATATTCTACATGGTAAAGTCAATATCCTACAGGGTAAAGTCAATATCCTACATGATAAAGTCAATATCCTACATGGTAAAGTTAATATCCTAAAGGATGAAGTTAATATCCCACAGAATAGAGTTAATATCCTACAGGGTAAAGTTAATATCCTACAGGGTAAAGTTAATATCCTACAGGATAAAGTTAATATCATACAGGGTAAAGTTAATATCCTACATAATAAAGTCAATATCCTACATGATAAAGTTAATATCCTACAGGGGAAAGTTAATATCCTACATGATAAAGTTAATATCCTACAGGGTAAAGTTAATATCCTACATGATAAAGTCAATATCCTACATGATAAAGTTAATATCCTACAGGGTAAAGTTAATATCCTACATGATAAAGTCAATATCCTACATGATAAAGTTAATATCCTACAGGATAAAGTTAATATCCTACATGATAAAGTTAATATCCTACAGGGTGAAGTTAATATCCTACATGATAAAGTTAATATCCTACAGGGTAAAGTTAATGTCCTACAGGGTAAAGTTAATATCCTACATGATAAAGTTAATATCCTACAGGGTAAAGTTAATATCCTACATGATCAATATCCTACATGATCAAGTTAATATCCTACATGATAAAGTTAATATCCTACATGATAAAGTTAATATCCTACAGGGTAAAGTTAATATCCTACGGGGTAAAGTTGATATCCTACAGGGTAAAGTTAATATCCTCAAGGGTAAAGTTAATATCCTACATGATAAAGTTAATATCCTACAGGGTAAAGTTAATATCCTACGGGGTAAAGTTAATATCCTACAGGGTAAAGTTAATATCCTACAGGGTAAAGTTAATATCCTACATGATAAAGTTAATATCATACAGGGTAAAGTTAATGTCCTACAGGGTAAAGTTAATATCCTACAGGGTAAAGTTAATATCCTACATGATAAAGTCAATATCCTACAGGGTAAAGTTAATATCCTACATGATCAGTATCCTACATGATAAAGTTAATATCCTACTCAAAGTTCGTATGCTCTTTTACAAATGTATACATTGATTCGGTTTGGTTGACAACGTCTAATATATTTCCTGAATTTACATGAAATATTTGCCATAGAAGTTCAATTAATTATTCAATGCAAATTTGATCGAAACGTACATTTTTTCACTTTTTCTCTTAAAGTTGTTTTGAACTTATAACTTAGTTTCTAGTTGATCGTTGTCTCGTTTGCAATATAATAAACCGCATTTTCTTACTTTTATATTCAACAGCAAGTTCTAGCAATCATTCCACTTAATTTCAACAACCATCATGATTTTGTCCCTGGACTGATTTGAACAAATTCAGGGGGAAGTAGTCATACACATTTTGATAATACATCATATTTCATATCGGTTAAGAGGAGGGGCGAAAGATGCCAAAGGGACAGTCAAACTCATAGAACGAAAATAAACTGACAACGCCATGGCTAAAAACGAAAAAGACAAACAATAGAACACAAGACACAACATAGAAAACTAAAGAATAAGCAACACGAACCCACCCAAAAACTGGGGGTGGTCTCAGGTGCTCTGGAAGGGGAAGCATCAGCTTCTCTGATTGAACAACAAGGGGCCACATGACATTCTTTATTCTCTAGTAAAACATTTCATCACGAATTTAAAAAAAATGGTTCCTCAATGAAATAAACATAATAGTTATTGAAGATACATGAACTACCTACGGCTCGTTAACGTTATACATGTGATGCCTATACGGCTTGATCATTATCGCTGTCTTAGTCAATATCACTGTTCTGTGGGCAGTTCATATATATCACGATAATGACCAGTTTTTCAATAACTATCATATAAGTAAAACTCCTTGTCTATTTCCAAGTGGAAGCACTTTTGGAGAAACTAATAACTGTTGACTCCGTCACATGTACGTTATTGTGCAGTTTTAAGTTATTGATTGGATGTATTAGAACAGACTGACTCACTCTAAACAACTTTAAGATTTATAAAACAAAATATTGTCATACGCAAATACGTGAAACCAAGCCACAAGCCATTCCTTAAGTTTAAGGGAACAACCATTTAAATTCAAGGGGGAGGGGGTTATTGATTTTAATATTGGTTTGAATTTTTTTTTCAACAGATGGACACATTTTCACTTTTTTTTAACAAATTCAAACCCTTTTTTATTTATTACCGATTCGAAAACGATAAGTTCTTTTTCCACTGCCCAGAAAGTAAAAATTGTCTGTGTTCCTTTGAAATCACTAGCAGTAAATGAAGCTTTTAATGGAAAAATTATAAGTTGATATTAATGATACAGCAAACCCTTGTATTGATCAAAATAGAGGTTCAAATTCTACTGCACCAAAGGCGCATTTCGAAACTATTGCGCGGTTATGCAGTTGTTAACTTAAATTCTACTAGCTGCCTTTCCATCTGCTTAGATAATATTGATATTCATGTCCACCGTACACAACCTATCGGAATTGCAAAAAAAAAATCTTACAAAACATGTGCCTGTAGCCAACCAGCAATCGCTAAATAACCTGGTGACCTTAAATCATGAGTGCTATATAAAAAAATCAAAGGAACACGCTGCCATGTGATAACCTTAGTGTATTGCCCTAGATAAAAAAAAAACTGGTCCGCGTATGGAAAATTCTACTAGTTGACATCTCTACATGCAAACGGGGCGTTATTAATCTAGTGGAATTATAATAAAACATATTTAATATATTTCTCTGTCATATATCATATTAAATCAGAGTTGCTAAAAGATGTAAACAAAAAAAACACTGTTAAACTAAACTCTAAATACAATTTTGTATTATAACCAAATCAAATATGTTCATCCTCTAAAAATGAAGTATTTTTTTATAACCAATAGTAACTGACAGTTGTTGAAAACTTGTGGGAAGAATGTAGTACGATTTATATTTACGGAAGTTTCTGTAAAACCATTAAACAGTTCATTTTAATAGATTGACACCTTGCAATGATTCATTTTAATAGATTGACACCTTGCTATGATTCATTTTAATAGATTGACACCTTGCAATGATTCATTTTAATAGATTGACACCTTGCAATGATTCATTAAATGATTGTGTACTGTTTCCTTGTTGGTTTGAACTTAAATGTTTTTGTTTAAAAGAAGCGCATGACAAGGGTCCGCTTGATGACAAAGGCAGTGCGTTGTATTCCTTGGCAGATTATATAGCGCATTTTCCAACGTTATATATATGTAACGCAACTACGTACGTTCTGTATACTCATGACAGCGGTGCTTCCTGTTGTAGTATAAGGTAGAGGCAGAAATGTAAAATAAGGGCCAATTGTTGAATTAAGGATTAAAAGGCTTTGTACAACTGGACAACAAGCACGAATCTTCGATGATGTTTCGCCAAGAGTTAAAGGTTCCGTGATACTTTCTGTTAACGTCTGTCATATACGTATCTTATCATCATTATCAACCCGTTGGTACAAAGAAAGGGATACTAATGACTTATGTCCAGTTAACAGCAGGCATGGGGCGAATAACATTGCAATGTGATGCATTACATTACAATTACTTTGACAAAATCATGCATTATATTACAATTACCATTACATGAATTTATCAAAGTAATGCATTACATTACAATTACTTTTGCAAAGTAGTCCATTGAAATACACATTACATTTGTAAATTTTATTTATATCAAGTGAAAAAAAATTCAAACATTTTGAATAACAACATAAAGTCAACATAAAGTCACAAAAGCATATTCAGTAACTGTTCCATGCATTGAATATACGTATATATGTAAAAAGTCTATTCAATAGGACAATGAGGACTATTGCATTTCAGCATCATTAGGGTTTCAAATGTGTCATCCTTCATTCGCATTCTATCAGACCTGAATACTTTTCAAAAGATGTTATGCTCCATACTCATGTAAGATATTCTCAGCAGTATGTCTACCTTTGAACCGTTTACAAGCAAATATTGCAGATTTAATTTCCCAGTTTAATACATAATGAGCTGTTATGCCAAGAAATCCTTTCATTGACCTGTTAGACCATAGGTCAACAGTGAGACAGATGTGACCAGCTTTTTTAAGATTGTCGTGCAATAATTGACGTTCTTCCTTGGCTTTAGTATTAATGCATTTTGACGAGAGATGTTTTCTGCTTGGAAGGTTAAATTTTGGGTGAAGTTTTTCAACAAAGTTCATAAAGTTTTGGCATTCAACTGTAGCAGACGGAAATAAATCACCGGCAATAAACTGAATTATTGCATCTGTAGCCTCGTTTTGCTAAGAATCATTTATATGATATTTCTGATTTCCAGTCTGTTTAACAAAACCTATCAAAGTTGATTGCTCTTCTGTCTTTGGTTTTAAGGTATTTATGTATACATCTCTGTGTTTTCTCTAAGGGATGTAGTTTAATACACATTTTAACTTAATGTTAATTGCGTGCAATACAAGCTCTTGCCACGAGGACAGCAAAACTCCAACAATAAAATTAAAGAAATCATTTACAGACAAATTGCAGTGAACTTTGACAACAATAGCTTCTTCTTTCAAACTGCCTTATTACTATCAAAATACAATCTACCGGACATATTTGACAAAAACATTCAAATTCCATCAAAACTATCCTGGAAGAAATTAGTAAAAATAGAAATCTCATCATTTGTGACCCTCAGACTCAAAGAGGAAGCTCACCAAAATGTCATCTTTAAAATTTCTGAACCTCAATTTTGGCATTGCGGAATCAACTCATCCTGTATGGGACTCCGTAGGTCAGAATATGATAGAAATTCGAAAAGCCACTACTAAAGTAAGGATGCTGACAGGGACCTACATGGTGCAAGCCGACAAACACAAGGTCAGCCAATATAAAATTGATCCCACATGCCTGCTATGCCATAGGGAAATAGAGGATATCTTTCATGTCCTTACACAGTGACCTGTTCTTGGCAGTGAGAGAAAAGAATACTTCACTCCTATTAAACAACTTCTGACTGAAAACTCTCCTCCTGGAACATGGGAACTGCTTTTGAATAATACACAAGAAGTTACGCAACTTGTACTGGACTGTACAAAATATCAAAAACCTTGGATTCAAAAAAGAGTTTTTTAAATTAATAAGCTGGAAACGCTTACAAGACACTTCTGTTACAAAACTACATTACAAAAGATTATCTCTTCTGAAAAAGCTAGACGGCTGACATTTATCATTAAGAATTAGATGGTGAAACATAGACAATGAAAAAGTGAAATATTAGATAAATTTTTAAACTATCATGAATGTTACTGTATATATCGATCCCACTATTCTGTAACAAGTATTTTATTGTTATATAATTTTAGGAAAGCTATTTGCTGGTAAAATGAATGACTAATTATTTGGGTTATATGACCTTCTGTAGATTGGAATATCATTTTTATGTATATCATTGTATATTTTATCTACTATCATTTTTATGTATATCCTTGTATATTTTATCTACTATCATTTTTATGTATATCCTTGTATATTTTATCTACTATCATTTTTATGTATATCCTTGTATATTTTATCTACTATCATTTTTATGTATATCCTTGTATATTTTATCTACTATCATTTTTATGTATATCCTTGTATATTTTATCTACTATCATTTTTATGTATATCATTGTATATTTTATCTACTATCATTTTTATGTATATCATTGTATATTTTATCTACTATCATTTTTATGTATATCATTGTATATTTTATCTACTATCATTTTTATGTATATCCTTGTATACTTTATCTACTATCATTTTTATGTATATCATTGTATATTTTATCTACTATCATTTTTATGTATATCCTTGTATATTTTATCTACTATCATTTTTATGTATATCCTTGTATATTTTATCTACTATCATTTTTATGTATATCCTTGTATATTTTATCTACTATCATTTTTATGTATATCCTTGTATATTTTATCTACTATCATTTTTATGTATATCATTGTATATTTTATCTACTATCATTTTTATGTATATCATTGTATATTTTATCTACTATCATTTTTATGTATATCATTGTATATTTTATCTACTATCATTTTTATGTCTATCATTGTATATTTTATCTACTATCATTTTTATGTCTATCATTGTATATTTTATCTACTATCATTTTTATGTATATCATTGTATATTTTATCTACTATCTTCTTTTACAATTCACTGTCAATGTATAGCGCACCACCATTGGATTTTACCTTGATGTAATATATCTTATCCCTAATTCTTCCACCTTTTTAATATTACCCGATAAGGGGTGATCCTTATAATAGGAAGCTAATACGAAGAAAAGAAGAAGAAAGAAAAGAAGAAGTTACCTTTTCTTTTATAAAAATACATTTGTTTTTTTTTGTGTTTTTTTTTTTTAATTTCAATCAAAATATTTACTTATCTTTTCAAATTATATAATAAACATAGAGCTTAATTTACGACAAAGTGTCGAATGGAGAAAAGATTGACTGTAAAACAAACAAATTCGTGTTTTATGGCAAAATTTCTTCCGTTTAAAATAGCTCAGAAGACACAAGAAAACAAACAACAAAATCATCTGTAAACACAGTGTCAATCATGTCAGATAGTAACACATATCATGAACATATCCAGCCTGAAAACAATTATTCAGATGATCAAACTGTACTAAAAACTTGTGTGCCTGTTACTCAACATGAAACAACTGAATTTAGCCAAGAGTCCATATAAAAAAATTCTAAAACAGATGATAATAACAACATGAATATCAAGAGTATGGTAAACAATAATTCAGTCGAAGGTGATTGCTCTACACCAAAAGTTTTGTCTTTGGACAATGAAACAAATCAGCAGAAATCAGCAATGGACCCTATCAAAATGCTAGACAATAGGTTAGACATTTTGGAAGAGTAAATGGTAAAAATGACCTCATTGCTTACAAACACAGCTACCCTTCAAAATCAACATAAAAGAGAAATAACTCTTGATATACAAAAATTAGCTAATTCAAAAAACTCAACTCCAGTTTGTCAAGATTTCCAGGCACAATAAAAATTATTGTTAGATAAAAACACCCAAATTAACAAATTATCAAAAACAATCGATCAGATGCAAATAAACAGAGAGACGGTACTTAAACAACTAAAGCAAGAGAGTGAAAAATGTACAGTTCATCTTAAGGAACAAATAAATGAGCTAAGAAAGGAGAAAATCAATTGTGAAATGAAAAATGAAAAGTTAACCTTCATCAATGAACAAAATTTAAAGGAAAGCCTAAATTTGAAGAGTGACTTTGAAAAAAGAATTCAAGAGAAAGACTATTTGATTAAAAACTTATGGGTGTGTCCATTGTTGACTATTGCATCTGCAGTGCATCATTTCTATCTAATATTAACAAGTTTACAGTTTGACAATACTGCCCTACACTTTCTGATCATTGTCCAATATCAGTGCAGATTTTATCTCAGTCAGTACAAGATACCGTATTCAATTTACAGAAACATAACTTGAAAAGAGTTAACATAAATGGAGCTCGGGAAGAAGTATTTAAAGCTAATATTTTATGCTATGATTTTATTCCAATTATAAATGAAATAGACACACTGGTATTGGATAATGATAATAATAATAAATGATCATAATTTATTGGATCCCAACAGTCCACTTTTAAAAGGGGTAAATTAAACTGTTTCAAAAGTATCCTCTATGCTTTATAATGCAGCTTTTGTGGATTATGCAGTGAAGGTGAAAAAGGAATGAAACGTAGAAAAGTAAAGAAACCATATTATGATGGGGAGTGTGAAACTAAGTACAGAAATGTTAAATGTTTAAGTAGAAGGTTGTGTGAGACACCTTGGGATAAAACTTTGAGATTATATATATTACAGCAGAAAAAGGAGTATAATAAGCTAGTAAGAAATAAATATAGAAATGTTCGACAAAAAGTTCTGGATAATATTTTGGAGGCTGAAAAACGCAATCCTCAAGAATGTTGGAAAGCCATAAATACTTTAACATCCAATACAAATGCTGATCCTAGTTCAAATATAACTCATCAGGAATGGTTTGAATACTTTAAAAAGCTTATGAATGTAAATCAGAACGATAATTTTTCTAATGATAATAAGTTTCTTGATCAATTTAACTCTGATATTCTCAATTATGACATGACAACTGAGGAGGTGATAAAAATATCATGTTTAGTTAATACAGATATATATGTTAAGTTATTTAATCTTATATTTAAGTCTGGGATTTATCCAGCTGGTTGGAGAGAAAATTTTATCAAACCAATTTTTAAAGGAGGGTGCTTCAATGATCCCTTAAATTATAGAGGAGTAGCCCTATCAAGCTATTTAGGGAAAAATTTTACAGAATAGATTAGAAAAGTTTTTGGAGAAGAATAATACAGTTTGCAATGAACAAATTGGATTTAGAAGTGGTTGCAGAACAAGTGATCATATTTTAACACTTAAGACTATTATTGACAAAGCTTTCAAATCATCAAAGAACATTTTTGTCTGTTTTGTAGACTTTAAAAAAGCTTTTGACACAATAAATAGAAATGCACTTTTTCACAAACTGTGTTGTTATAATATAAATGGATATTTTTTTTTAAATTTTACAAAACATGTATAGAGAGGTTTAATTTTCAGTAAAGTTCAGTGACGGGTTAACACAATCCTTCAGCTTCACTGTTGGTGTAAAGCAAGGGTGCATTTGAAGCCCTACATTGTTCTCTCTTTATATAAATGACTTAGTTAACATATTTGACAGCTCTTGTGACCCTACTGTATTAAATAATAAAAAAATTCTCTTGTTTGTTATATGCAGATGACCTAGTGTTAATATCTGAATCAGAGTCTGGCTTACAACAATGTTTAGACAAACTCAACACTTACTGCGATAAGTGGAATTTAACTGTAAATCTAAACAAAACTAATGTTATGATAATTGATAAATCAAGTAAAGTCCTGAAAAATTATAACTTTAAATTTAATGAACACACAGTTGATTTGACAAATGAATATAAATATTTAGATATTATATTTAAGCCCTCAGGAATTTTCACTTATGCTGTCAATCATCTGTGCAAAAAAGCTTCCAAGGCAATGTTTTGCATTAGAAAGCTCTTATTCTCAGATAAACTTAATATTCATCCACATTCAAAACTGTTTGAAAGTTGTTTAAAACCTTAACTACTTAATTGCAGTGAAATATGGTCACTTGATATGTTAGTTAAAGATAACTCAAGTCTTGTCTTTTTTATCATCAAAATTTCAAATAAAATTTGCTAAATATCTTGTTGGTGTAAATAAAGCTGCAGTAAACACAGCAGTTTTAGCAGAAATAGGTATGTTACCTATTGCTATTGATGCTGTTAAGGCTTCTGTTGGCTGTTGGTGCCATTTGATAAATGCAAAAAAAGATAGTTATGCTTCAAATGCCTATAAATGTAGTTTAAATTTAAATAATGGTTTTGCAGTCAAATTAAAAAATGCTCTTTCAAAAATAGGGTTTAATCATGTATGGGAAAATCAAAGTACGTTCTCTAAAAAATGCCTTATAAATGCTGTAGGTAAAAAAATTACTGAAAGGTATACAGATTTCTGGAAAGACAGTCTTTTTAACGACCAAAATAACCCTAATGGAAACAAATTAAGAACATACAGAAAATTATAAAAAAGAATACAAATTAGATTTTTTTTATTAATAGATTTAGATAGATACATGATATCAAATTTTATAAAAATAAGACACCGTAAATTCCGATGGAAAAAATATTATGTCCTCTCTGTAAAAAGGATGTAGAAGATGAATATCATTTTACTTTAAAATGTCAAATTTAAGAAAAATGTTGGCAAAATCTTTTTATTAAAAGAAGTAGAGAATATAGTTCCAGATTTCACCAAAATGTCTGATGAGGAAAAAATTGTATTTATGTTTACTTTTAATGAGTATGACGCAACTAAAATTATTGTCAAGGGAGTTAATGATTTATATGTCTTAAAAAACAGCCTAGCTGATAAGAAAAACTAGTGGATGTAAAAAAATTATGACTATTTTATATTTTCTTATAGTATTTGTAATGATGTATTTTAAAACAATTGCATTAATATGAATGTTTGTACTTGTACTTTCAAATTTGCAAAGGTATCACCTCCTCCAAAACATTTAAATATATAGTCTTTTAAGAATATGAATGTTGTTTAAATTTAGATAGTATATGTTTGTAATGATTGTCATGGTTGTCTTGGTAACAATCCAATATTTGGATTTTACACCAATAAAATGATTTGATTTGATTTGATTTGATACACAGTGCTGTGTTATACTTTTAAAATTGTAATTTCAACTTCTAGTATTTATACCAATTTTATTATAATTTTTTATTTATATATTTGTGAAATATTTCTGACATATTGATACAATATCTTAATTCTTGAAAATCTTACCTTAAGATGAGTAACACATTTGATGTTATCTTTAGACTACCAGATATAACAGAAAAGCAGTGTTTGTATTTTGCCTTGAACTTTGTATTCCTGTCATCAATATTTCCAGGAAAGTCAAAATGATCTAGACAGATCGACATGTCTCTTCAAAAAGACAAATTCTACTGCAAAGTGATAACTTTTCAATAAAGTGGATTTAAGATTTATTTCAAGTTCTACCTGGGACAAGGATTACACTCCAAATTCCCTCTAGAGTTTAAGTAAAGTGTGAAAAATAATGGTAAATAGAAAATCAATATTTAAATGATTATGTTCTGAGTTAATCAAGAAATCTTCAATTATATTTTAGTTAAATCTCCAACAATCCGTTAAGAGATATAGTATACAAAAAAAGTAATGCAACGTAATGCAATGTAATGCATGCATGACGTTACACAGGTTTTTGCTAAAGTAATGCATTATATTACAATTAAACAAATTTAATGCTAAAAATCCTGCATTTTATATTACATGCAATTACTTGGGAAAATGTAATGCATTATCATGCATTACCATTACACTTTTGCATTACCCAATGCCTGGTTAACGGCCATTATCAGTACATTACCGTTTTAGTTGTCAGCTGGAACGGTTGCCACGGTAGCCAGGACAGAATGGTTTGTGTAGATTTCAGACAAGTTGTACTTCTTGCTCAAGTATGTATTGAAACTGCCGAGCGTTTTTTTTTTTCGCCCACAGGAATGTTATTATACCATGTAGGGTTTTTCGAATAAATTGACTGTTCCAAAGAATAATTATTCATCGCTGACAAATGCGCGTTGTACATTATTTTCAGAGTTTCTGAATTTAACGTCAAGTTTGATGGAATTCCGTTGATTATCTATGTTGAAATTAATTACAAAACAATAATAATTTTGATTTCATTTTTTTCCTCAAAAATAAAAATTACGTTTTGCTTTTTCTTCTTACAAAATTTGACACTTGGGTACAATGATTCAAATAGACATGATAGAACATTTATCACGTTTGGATAGTTGGTTTCCGGCCCTCCTTTTAACCCGCCTATGTTTAAACTAGGCTTCCCCTGAGAACACTCCAACAATTCATATGACATTTAGTATAAAATCATATTTTAGGAAATAAACCATTTCATATTGTACCTAAATGTATTTATTTATTATTTTGTATGCATAATTCCGTTTTCCTGTAATTTCCTCAACTTAAATACAATAAAAAAAGTATATGTGCTTTGATAGTCAATAAGACAACTATTCAAAAGATACCAAATGCCGTAGACTTTAGCATCTATGGGTTACCGTACGGCCTTCAGCCATGAGCAAAACCCATACCGCCTAGCAATCCATAAAAGGTCCCGAAATGACGAATGTAAAACAATTCAAAAGAAAAAAATAGCAACCTGATTTAGGTACCAATAATAAACGAAAAACAAATATGATATACAGCATCAAACGACAGTCTTATAACAAACTACGATGAGCACTATAGTTACAAACCACAGTCTTATAACAAACTACGATCTAGCACTATAATTACAAAAAACAGTCTTATAACAAACTACGATTTAGCACCATAATTACAAACCACAGTCTTATATCAAACTACGATGAGCACTATAATTACAAACGACAGTCTGATAACAAACTACGATCTAGCACTATAATTACAAACCACAGTCTTATAACAAACTACGATCTCACACTATAATTACAAACAACAGTCTTATAACAAACTACGATCTAGCACTATAATGACAAACCACAGTCTAATAACAAACTACGATCTAGCACTATAATGACAAAAAACAGTCTTATAACAAACTTCGATCTAGCACTATAATTACAAACCACAGTCGTATAACAAACTTCGATGAGCACTATAATTACAAACCACAGTCTTATAACAAACTACGATCTATCACTATAATAAAAACCACAGTCTTATAACAAACTACGATCTAGCACTATAATTACAAACCACAGTGTTATAACAAACTACGATCTAACACTATAATTACAAACCACAGTCTTATAACAAACTACGATCTAGCACTATAATTACAAACCACAGTCTTATGACAAACTACGATGAGCACTATAATTACAAACCACAGTCTTATAACAAACAACGATCTAGCACTATAATTACAAACCACAGTCTTATAACAAACTACGATCTAGCACTATAATGACAAACGACAGTCTTATAACAAACTTCGATCTAGCACTATAATTACAAACCACAGTCTTATAACAAACTACGATGAGCACTATAATTACAAACCACAGTCTTATAACAAACTACGATGAGCACTATAATGACAAACCACAGTCTTATAACAAACTACGATGAGCACTATAATTACAAACCACAGTCTTATAACAAACTACGATCTAGCACTATAATTCCAAACCACAGTCTTATAACAAACTACGATCTAGTACTATAATGACAAACCACAGTCTTATAACAAACAACGATCTAGCACTATAATTACAAACCACAGTCTTATAACAAACTACGATCTAGCACTATAATGACAAACGACAGTCTTATAACAAACTTCGATCTAGCACTATAATTACAAACCACAGTCTTATAACAAACTACGATGAGCACTATAATTACAAACCACAGTCTTATAACAAACTACGATCTAGCACTATAATGACAAACCACAGTCTTATGACAAACTACGATGAGCACTATAATTACAAACCACAGTCTTATAACAAACAACGATCTAGCACTATAATTACAAACCACAGTCTTATAACAAACTACGATCTAGCACTATAATTCCAAACCACAGTCTAATAACAAACTACGATCTAGTACTATAATGACAAACCACAGTCTTATAACAAACAACGATCTAGCACTATAATTACAAACCACAGTCTTATAACAAACTACGATCTTGCACTATAATGACAAACGACAGTCTTATAACAAACTTCGATCTAGCACTATAATTACAAACCACAGTCTTATAACAAACTACGATGAGCACTATAATTACAAACCACAGTCTTATAACAAACTACGATCTAGCACTATAATTACAAACCACAGTCTTATGACAAACTACGATGAGCACTATAATTACAAACCACAGTCTTATAACAAACAACGATCTAGCACTATAATTACAAACCACAGTCTTATAACAAACTACGATCTAGCACTATAATGACAAACCACAGTTCTTATAACAAACTACGATGAGCACTATAATTACAAACCACAGTCTTATAACAAACTACGATGAGCACTATAATGACAAACCACAGTCTTATAACAAAATACGATGAGCACTATAATTACAAACCACAGTCTTATAACAAACTACGATCTAGCACTATAATTCCAAACCACAGTCTTATAACAAACTACGATCTAGTACTATAATGACAAACCACAGTCTTATAACAAACAACGATCTAGCACTATAATTACAAACCACAGTCTTATAACAAACTACGATCTAGCACTATAATGACAAACGACAGTCTTATAACAAACTTCGATCTAGCACTATAATTACAAACCACAGTCTTATAACAAACTACGATGAGCACTATAATTACAAACCACAGTCTTATAACAAACTACGATCTAGCACTATAATGACAAACCACAGTCTTATAACAAACAACGATCTAGCACTATAATTACATACCACAGTCTTATAACAAACTACGATCTAGCACTATAATGACAAACGACAGTCTTATAACAAACTTCGATCTAGCACTATAATTACAAACCACAGTCTTATAACAAACTACGATGAGCACTATAATTACAAACCACAGTCTTATAACAAACAACGATCTAGCACTATAATTACAAACCACAGTCTTATAACAAACTACGATCTAGCACTATAATGACAAACGACAGTCTTATAACAAACTTCGATCAAGCACTATAATTACAAACCACAGTCTTATAACAAACTACGATCTAGCACTATAATTACAAACCACAGTTTTATAACAAACTACGATTTAGTACTATAATTACAAACCACAGTCTTATAACAAACTACGATTTAGTACTATAATTACAAACCACAGTCTTATAACAAACTACGATTTAGTACTATAATTACAAACCACAGTCTTATAACAAACTACGATTTAGTACTATAATTACAAACCACAGTCTAAGATTTATACGACGCTATAATTTTAACTTGTAATGAGCAGCACGGCGGAGGTGGAGCAGTAGCTTCTCATTTGCTTTCTTTTATCTATGTTTAATATATTTGGAAACAATATGTTTGATAATGAGATACATGTACTCTCTGTGTTAAAAAGATTGTACTACTGTTACAACAACTACTATAACCAATACGAATATTACTCCCACTTTTACTACTACTGCAAATGATTATAAAAGAAATAAAGAAATAAAGTCAAAAAAAAATTATAAATAAAATATCAAGCATTAAAAGTATTTGCTAGTTCATTAAGGAGTTGTCTCAACTTGGTGCTCCCCTTGCAACTCTTATTACGCCATATAACCATGAGTATTAAGACTAAACAGCACATTTTGATTCGGTGTTCAGTAACAATATATTCCAGAAAGATACCAAACTGCATAAATAACATGAAAACGCTCATTATCTGATCTCGTTTTCTCAACCGACGACGGTCACAGCGGTAGACTGACACATTATTTTACTGTTTCTACTGTCCATAGAACATATTATTTCCACTGTACCATTAATAACCGTTAATTGATACAGTTTCTCTTTTCAGATTTTGGGCAGAAACCCTCTACCATTGAAATTCTATTTAAAAACAATTTCGAGACTTTTGTATTAAAACCGGCATAGCTTTTAATTATAAATTTACATCTGGTTGTCTATCCGCAAATGCCTTACTTGCAATCCAGTTTTCAAGGACCTTTGATACAGTATCGATGATATTTCGTTAAGATAACTATATAATTACACTATAAAGGAATATATAATATTCTTGTGTCTGTAATAGGTAAAATAAAAACTAAAATATAATAATAAGAAGCTGTGCTTTGATCAACAATAAGACAAACTATCGACCAGAGATCAACTATCCACCAGAGATTGACTATTTACCCGACACCAACTATCTATCAGAGAACAACTCGGTATCGTTCAGAGATCAAATATCCACCAGAGATCAACTATCTACCGAAATCTATAAGAGACAAACTATCCACCAGTGACCAACTATCTATCAGAAATAACTGATCCACCAGGGATCGTTCAGAGATCAACTATCCACCAGGGACTAACTATTCACCAAACACCAACTATCTTTCAGAGAACAACTATCCACCAGGGACCAACTATCTATCAGTAATCACTAATCCACCAGAGATCAACTATCCACCAGGCATCGTTCAGAGATTAAATATCTACCAGATATCAACTTTCCACCAGAGATTTGAGATCGTTGAGTTATCAAATAACCTCCAGAGACCAACTACTCATCTGACACCAACTTTTCACCATAAACCAACTATATATCAGAGATCAACCATTAACAAGAGATCAAATAACCACAAGTGACCAACTATCCAACAGAAATCGGTAAGAGATCAATTATATCACCAGGGACCAACTATCACCTGACACCAACTTTTCACCAGAGACCAACTTTTCACCATAGACCAACTATCTTCAGAGACCAACTTCCCACCAGAGACCAACAATCACCAGAGATCAACTATTCACTAGATATTAAATATCCATTAGAGATCGTTTAGAAATAAAATATTATCCACCAGTCTGAGAGACAATTGATCTACCATACACCACGGATCCAGCAGAAACCACTGATTAACCAGAAACCAAATATCCACCAAAGACCATGGATTCACAAGAGACCAATGATCCACCAGAGATAAACTATCCAACACAGATCAACAGAACACCATTGTAAAGATACAGTGGAGATCACTTCTAACCTCTCATTAAATCTGTCAGAATCTGTCAGGAGAACTGTTCTAGAACAGTACGTAGAACTGTCAGCCTGAAACCTTTTAGTCAGTTCTAGGTTAGAACTGTTCTAGCTAGAACTGATTTGGTCAGTTCTACCTAGAACTGATTTGGACAGTTCTACCTAGAACTGATCCTGACAGTTCTACTCTAGAACTGATTTGGACAGTTCTACCTAGAACTGATCCTGACAGTTCTACCCTAGAACAGTTTTAGTCAGTTCTACTTCTAGAACAGTTCTGCGGTTAGAATTGATTACAAATTCTACGGCTAGAATTGATTTATAAATTCTACAGCTAGAATTGATTTATAATTCCTACGGCTAAAACTGATTTATAAATTCTACGTCTAGAATTGATTTATATTAAGTGTTAAGAACTCGTTGTCTAAATATGAAGGCTTCGGCAAAATAGCGTTTAATATTATAAGGAGTTTTGCTATTTTGCCGGTTTTATTTCAAATTTTTCGTCGGTAAGAGAACATGTTTAACTCGCCATATTCTGCATGTATGTGACTGTTCCAAGTCAGGAGCCTGTTATGCAGTGATTTCTTTTGTTGATGTGTTACATAAATTATTTGTTTTTCTTTCATTTTTTGAACATAAATCAAGCCGTAAATAGTGGGGGGAGGAGGGCATTATCATTTCAATTGTTTTATATTTGTCATTCGGGGAGTCAGGATGGCTTGTTTTACATAACAAAATTAGATGACCTTAATGTAATATGTTATTCCGATCCAAATCACCAGGGACGGATCCAGCAGTTTAAAAAAAAAGGGGGGTGTCCCAACCCAGGAAAAAGTAGTCTCAGGTACAACTAAATGTCCTTATTCAAATGCATTGACCGTCAAAATAAAGGGGGTCCCCCTAACTGCGCTGGATCTGCCATTGATCCACTATAAACTTAAACTGATCATATTTGATTTCTTCATATAAATCTATATACATTTAGCTGCACACTGCAGGAATCCAGTTTATTTTTAGGCAAGGATACCAATTATATTGGAAAACATTAATGATTTCAAAATTTTATTTGCACTCAATTTATAGTACTAGCATGTCCTCTTTTTATTTAAAATATTGAATCATTACAAATGTGAATATCCATTTACGAGTAGTTTTCATACCTCAGACAAAAAAATGTTTTGACCGCATCAATCTAAACTGACCTTATTTGCTCTTTCGTCCTGCAAATCTATATAGCTGCACAGTAATTCAGTCAAGAGGGACTGTACAAGTATCAGCAATATTGGAAAACAATGACCTCAAAATTTTGTTCGCATGAATTCAAACATGTTAAAGTGCCAGAATGACCTCTTTTTATTCGAAGTATTGAATCGTAAACAAATATCAGTAGTTTTCATACTTCAGACGAGTCGTGTAATAAAATATTTTGACCGCATCAATCTAAACTGACCTTATTTGCTCTTCCTTTCTGCAAATCTATATAGCTGTACAGTAATTCAGCTATAATTTTAGGTCAAGAGGGACTGTAATATACAAGTTACAGCAATATTGGAAAACAATGAGCTCAAAATTTTGTTCGCATGAATTTATAGTGCCAGCATATCCTCTTTTATTCAAAGTTGAATCGTAAACAAATATCAGTAGTTTTCATACTTCAGACTGAGTCGTGTAATAAAATCCTTTGACCGCATCAATCTAAACTGACCTTATTTGCTTTTTCTTTCTGCAAATCTATATAGCTGCACAGTTATTCAGTTATAATTTTAGGTCAAGAGGGACTGTAACATACAAGTTACAGCAATATTGGAAAACAATGACCTCAAAATTTTGTTTGCATGAATTTATACTGCCAGCATGTGGTCGTTTTATTCAAAGTATTGAATCGTAAACAAATAGCAGTAGTTTTCATACTTCAGACCAATTAAGTCGTGTAATAAAATATTTTGACCACATCAATTTAAACTGACCTTATTTGCTCTTTCTTTCTGCTAATCTATATTGCTGCACAGTAATTTAGTTATAATTTTAAGTCAAGAGGGACCATAATATACAAGTTACAGCAATATTGGAAAACAATGACCTCAAAATTTTGTTCGCATGGATTTATAGTGCCAGCATATCCTCTTTTTATTCAAAGTATTGAATCGTAAACAAATATCAGTAGTTTTCATACTTCAGACTGAGTCTTGTAATAAAATCTTTTGACCGCATCAACCAAAACTGACCATATTTGCTTTTTTTTATGCAAGTCTATATAGTTGGACAGTACTTCAGTTATAATTTTTGGTCAAGAGGGATTGTAGTTAATAAAAAACTTCAATATTGGAAATCAACAACCACAAAAAAAAATCACATCGATTGACATGATTGAGAGTGCCAGCATTTCCTACTTTTATTCAAAATATTGCATCAGAAACAAACATCAGTTAGTTTTCATACCTCAGACATTTGTCAGACTGACTCATGTAACAAAAATATGTGTCTGAGCAACAACAATCCAACCATAGAGCAGACAACAACCGATCAGGATAGATTGTATAATTCAAATGACAGTGTGTCCTCTTTTTATTCAAAATATTGAATTGTTAACAAATTTCAGTAGTTTCGATATATCAGACTGAGTCGTTTTAATAACAAAATTATTTGACCACATCAATAAAAACTGAACATATATTCTTTATCATGTAAATATATATGGCCTCATTGTAAACCAATAATATTTTTATGTCAGGACAGATATTGTATGATAAAGAGACTGGACACAAAATTTTGTCCACATCAATTTAGAGCACCATTATTTCCTCTCTGTATCGATAATATTATTATTTAAGGAATGACTGTAATATTTTTCTGTCTATGAAGAAATAACATAAAAAATTTGGTGCACACTGAAAAATGTGTGTACATACTTGACAACCTCTGACAATAGAAAATCATGTCATGACATGACATGACATGTCAAAAAATGTGTGAAAATGTGTGACGTTGATGCGGACTTTTTAATACATGTATGAATGTGGTGATCGATGTTCATTAGTTCACAGTGTGAAGCGGGATTTTTAACAGTGTGCACCACATTTTTTTTTCGCTAGACAGAAAAAAATATTACAGTCATTTCTTATAATTTACTTCTAATTTCCATTTTAACAAAATGTTTAAACATGTTAAACCTAATGGCAAACCATGAAAAAACGTTGATGACGGTACGGTCACATGACTTACTTATGTTTATGGGCGCTGATAACAAAATAACGTCAGAAGACCCATTACATCCAAAATTAAATTATTAAATAATGAACCGTCACAATAGTGACTTTTTAACAAAGCTATTTAACAGCATCAACCAACACTCACATGATTAATTCATATACTTTATTCTAAAATGAAAGTACATGTATGAGAAGTTCTCTTCTTGGAATAGTATACTGACTATACTGTTAATATAATTTGAAGAAGGACAGTGATTGGTTTTGTTTGTAGCCTAACGTCCAGTGGCAAATATTTCATTCATGTTCAGATCGAGTATATTTTTCTGACGTTCCAGACTACAAGATATTATTCATAATCATGAAAATCGTTATGGATAGTTTGGCAACGATATAATGCAAATGTACATAGTTTTTTTTACGTTTAACAACACTGTTTTCATTAATCCCATAATTCATCCACTGTACGATTTTCGTTTGAATATTTGTCAAAACAGAATCCTAAATCATGAATGTAAATCCAAGGCAAACAAGGTAAATTAAGATTAAATTTTCCTTGAATTAAATGCAGAGTTTACGAAGAGACTGTTAAGAGCGGGGAACGAAAAAACGTAAACAATGATGTTTCATTTGCAATCTTATAAAAATATTTCTCCGATGATTTGGATAACCTCCTATTCATTTCGATATTTGTACATGTAACTTTTGATCAGTAAAAAATATAGAAAAATTTGCTATTAAATAAAGAAAAGCAATTGGAACTGATTTTTTCTTCTAAATTCTAAAGTGCCCTTTCTGCAGTGACGTCATTTAGAACTGTTCTTCAGTCCTGACTGATTTGGTCAGTTCTGCTGACAGTTCTACGGTTAGAACTGATTTGGTCAGTTCTACCTAGAACTGATCCTGACAGTTCTACCCTAGAACTGATCCTGACAGTTCTACCTAGAACTGATTTAGTCAGTTCTACCTAGAACTGATCCTGACAGTTCTACCTAGAACAGTTCTAGGGTAGAACTGTTCTAGCTAGAACTGTTCTAGGACAGGTTAGAACAGTTCTATGACAGATTATTCTGACAGTTCTAATGAGAGGTTAGAAGTGATCTCCACTGTAATTCAATTTAGATTTACGACATAACAAGTATTAGTGGGGTTGATAGTCTAGAAAACGGCATATAACGGAATTTCGTCAACGCCTTACATTTTTCTAAAATGCAAGTTAAGTACTTTGTGTTATATTAAGGTATATAGGGGGAACAACATTCTGAGACAAGTGCCTGTGAGCTTCACAACAACTTTTTGCTGAATTGAAGAGTAAACTGTTTATATTTTGCAAAGCAAGACCCACTTCATATTTATTTTCTAGAGATGATGACAAGTTATCTAAACCATTTTCAACTAAAGTTTTATATGCGTCTTTATTTTTTCCATGGAGTTTTACCAGACATGGGTAATAATTTTGAATTTGAACATTTTGATTTTTCTATAGCATTGATGATATTTCACTGATAATGATCAGATACATTAGTAGCCACATGTCCATTGTTTCAATACAGATCACATTCTCTTTACAATCTTGTTTACAAAGTAAAAAGTCAACAGTTGATGTGCCTTTACCACTACAATTTACAAAAGTAATTTCATTTTCTTCAGTATATAAACGATTTTCATTCAAAAAGTCTGCAAAATATTTGTTTCTTCTCGTATCAATTTCACTTGAGATATTTTCGTTAAAATCGCCACCAATTACAATGGCGTGAGAGTCACTGTATCTTTGAACAATTTCATTTAGTTGATCTATACAGTAAGAAAATTCTAATGAATCAGATGGTGATCCTTTACATGGTTAATAAACAGAGACCAGGAGTAGCTTTGAAGATCCTAAAAGTTCAATACTGCAAGTTCTATCATTTCCTATATCTAACGAATTAATAAAATTGTCGAGATTTATTCTCCATAAAATTCCGGTTCCCTCATAACCACGAGGTAAATTGGTTGGATTAATTGGGTCTTTATCATCGACAGCTTTTTCAATTCCACAAATATTTTGATGGAGTTCATTAAGTAAATTCAGTTGAAAATCAAACAGCCAATGTTCTTGACTTAAAAAGATTTTGTTTATCCTTTGGTTTATCATTATTTTCACTAAGATTGTCAGTTAATTTATCCACTTCATTTCGATCCTGTCCACAATAAATTTTGTGACTTTGTTTCTTACTTGTACTAGCAGCTCATCACTATTATCCCTAGGACTATTCAAATTTCCAGATTCTGACTTTTTATTACACAAGGAGAAGTTATTTTGATTTTCTTCCAATATATTAATTTTCCTATTCTTTGTTTTTATGGATTGTTCTCACTCTGTATTTCGGGCTTCAAGTTCAACTTGGTGAAGATAATCGAGAAGTTATGTTTTCTCTTGAAGTTGTTCATTAACTGACAATTCTTTTAATTTCAAACTTTCTTCTTTTTTCTTTAACTTTATTTCTAGTTGACGTAATTCTTTTTGTTTCAACACACTATTTCCATTATCCTTATCTTGAATTTCTTTAGATTTATCAAAAATGCTTTTCTCTACACAAACTGGAGATGGACGAGGTGATGTAACCTTCTTTACTAACGTTTCAGTATTTAAATGTAAATGTAAATTTTCAGAATTTTGACTATTTGTATTTCATTTTCCCATACATTGCAAGTGATAAGATTGATATTAAGCTTCACATATTTGTTCATCACTGTTTAATAATTTTAAACGTAATGCACTAGTCCTGGGAAATTCCTCCAATAAAAGAGATTGAGCTAAAGCTACTTAAGGTATTACGTGATCTTTATCACAGTTTGTGTCAATAGTAGGTAAATGTTTTATATATTGTTTTACCAAAGTTTCGGTTTCTATTTTTTTATTTCCTTCTACAAAAGATTCTTTATTGACCATGTTAACCAAAGGTGTCACTATTACATAATTGAGTTTCATTAGGAGAGTTAACAGGTAGTACTTGCTTATCATCTATTGATGCGATGTCACATGACCATGTTAACCAAAAGTGTCACTATTACATAATTGAGTTTCAGTAGGAGAGTTAACAGGTAGTACTTGTTTATCATCTATTGATGTCACATGACCATGTTAGCCAAATGTGTCACTATTACATAATTGAGTTTCAGTAGGAGAGTTAACAGGTAGTACTTGCTTATCATCTATTGATGTCACATGACCATGTTAACCAAAGGTGTCACTATTACATAATTGAGTTTCAGTAGGAGATTTAACAGGTAGTACTTACTTATCATCTATTGAGTCGATGTCACATGACCATGTTAACCCAAGGTGTCACTATTTCATAATTGAGTTTCAGTAGGAGAGTTAACAGGTAATACTTGCTTATCATCTATTGAGTCGATGTCACATGACCATGTTAACCAAATGTGTCACTTTTACATAATTGAGTTTCAGTAGGAGAGTTAACAGGTAGTACTTACTTATCATCTATTGATGTCACATGACCATGTTAACCAAAGGTGTCACTATTACACAATTGAGTTTCAGTAGGAAAGTTAACAGGTAGTACTTGCTTATCATTTATTGATGTCACATGACCATGTTAACCAAAGGTGTCACTATTACATAATTGAGTTTCAGTAGGAGAGTTAACAGGTAGTACTTGCTTATCATCTATTGAGTCGATGTCACATGACCATGTTAACCAAAGGTGTCACTATTACATAATTGAGTTTCAGTAGGAGAGTTAACAGGTAGTACTTACTTATCATCTATTGATGTCACATGACCATGTTAACCAAAGGTGTCACTATTACATAATTGAGTTTCAGTAGGAGAGTTAACAAGTAGTACTTGCTTATCATCTATTGAGTCGATGTCACATGACCATGTTAACCAAAGGTGTCACTATTACATAATTGAGTTTCAGTAGGAAAGTTAACAGGTAGTACTTGCTTATCATTTATTGATGTCACATGACCATGTTAACCAAAGGTGTCACTATTACATAATTGAGTTTCAGTAGGAGAGTTAACAGGTAGTACTTGCTTATCATCTATTGAGTCGATGTCACATGACCATGTTAACCAAAGGTGTCACTATTACATAATTGAGTTTCAGTAGGAGAGTTAACAGGTAGTACTTACTTATCATCTATTGATGTCACATGACCATGTTAACCAAAGGTGTCACTATTACATAATTGAGTTTCAGTAGGAGAGTTAACAGGTAGTACTTGCTTATCATCTATTGAGTCGATGTCACATGACCATGTTAACCAAAGGTGTCACTATTACATAATTGAGTTTCAGTAGGAGAGTTAACAGGTAGTACTTACTTATCATTTATTGATGTCACATGACCATGTTAACCAAAGGTGTCACTATTACATAATTGAGTTTCAGTAGGAGAGTTAACAAGTAGTACTTGCTTATCATCTATAGAGTCGATGTCACATGACCATGTTAACCAAAGGTGTCACTATTACATAATTAAGTTTCAGTAGGAATGTTAACAGGTAGTACTTGCTTATCATTTATTGATGTCACATGACCATGTTAACCAAAGGTGTCACTATTACATAATTGAGTTTCAGTAGGAGAGTTAACAGGTAGTACTTGCTTATCATCTATTGAGTCGATGTCACAAGACCATGTTAACCAAAGGTGTCACTATTACATAATTGAGTTTCAGTAGGAGAGTTAACAGGTAGTAATTGCTTATCATTTATTGATGTCACATGACCATGTTAACCAAAGGTGTCACTATTACATAATTGAGTTTCAGTAGGAGAGTTAACAGGTAGTAATTGCTTATCATTTATTGATGTCACATGACCATGTTAACCAAAGGTGTCACTATTACATAATTGAGTTTCAGTAGGAGAGTTAACAGGTAGTACTTACTTATCATCTATTGATGTCACATGACCATGTTAACCAAAGGTGTCACTATTACATAATTGAGTTTCAGTAGGAGAGTTAACAGGTAGTACTTGCTTATCATTTATTGATGTCACATGACCATGTTAACCAAAGGTGTCACTATTACATAATTGAGTTTCAGTAGGAGAGTTAACAGGTAGTACTTGCTTATCATCTATTGAGTCAATGTCACATGACCATGCTAACCAAAGGTGTCACTATTACATAATTGAGTTTCAGTAGGAGAGTTAACAGGCAGTACTTGCTTATCATCTTTTGATGTCACATGACCATGTTAACCAAAGGTGTCACTATTACATAATTGAGTTTCAGTAGGAGAGTTAACAGGTAGTACTTGCTTATCATCTATTGAAAGATGTCACATGACCATGTTAACCAAAGGTGTCACTATTACATAATTGAGTTTCAGTAGGAGAGTTAACAGGTAGTACTTGCTTATCATCTATTGATGTCACACGACCATGTTAACCAACGGTGTCACTATTACATACTTGAGTTTCAGTAGGAGAGTTAACAGGTAGTACTTGCTTATCATCTATTGATGTTACAAAGCGAACATATATAATGGATTGAGTTTCAGTAGGAGAGTTAACAGGTAGTACTTGCTTATCATTTATTGAGTCGATGTCACAAACTGAACATATATAATGGATTGTGTCTAATTTATTCTCTAAAATGTTAATCATTTCACTTTTTAATTTCTCGCAGTGATAATGTATCCAATGATTTTCCTCTACTACACCAAACAAATCTCGATAAGACTTTGCTTTCACATTTTAAACAGTCTTCAGGGTTCTTAATATCATTACTACCAACACTTGTAACGGCTTTAGATTGATTGATCATGGTATTATTCACAACTGATGAATTATGATCATTGTTAATTGATGATAACAAAATATCACATTGCTCTTTGATTTTGGTATTGGGATGTTTATAGTCTACATCATTACTCATCTGCAAGAAAATTTTAGAAAGTTCATCTGTAAATGACATACATTGTTTCCCATTTACTTCAATACGACATGTTGTATTAGAAATGTTCACCCTATACAGTTGCTTTGAAGGATTATTAACATCATCAAATAAAATTGACCTCTCTTATAATTTCTTTGATAAATCGAACCTCTCATTTACTGTTAATTTTTAAACTTTGGTTTAAGCTAAAATACTGGTCGAAGCATCTATTAAATTGTAAAAATGCTGCTTACGAAAACTGTATGAATAAATTCCCCCTTTTCAAAGTTGCTTGAATATCAATTTCTCTATTTGCAGCTTCCTTAATTTTTTTTTAAAGTTCTTTTTTCATTTAATACATAATTTCTAGTAGTTTGGTTACTGTTGCTGGGTGTATATATTTTGGTTGGAACTAATTCTCTATTTGACCTTCTCGACATTTTGAATATTGTGACTACTAGTACTGTTGGTTGTATCTACTCAGAAACAGTGATATTGAAAAAATGTTTAAACAAAACAATGGTCTTTCATAACACTATTCTCTATATATAAAAAATGTTCACTGTTTAAAAGGTAAAAGGGCTGTTATATAATAACTTTTAAAAAATTTCTTCGTAAAATCAAGATGGCGACTATGAGTCAGCTATTGTTCTTTGTCTCGTGTATCACATTTTTTTTCTCGAAAAATGGCAATGATTGGATTTTCTCTCTGCTAAAGATTATAAGAGCGTAATTATTTGTTACATTTTACCGACAAGTTTTTTTTTTACCCCAAGATGATCCTCAGAATAGAATCCTGTACGCCTTCTGATGATACAGGATTTGAATTACTTTTAATCGAAAGCATATAAAATATGCAGAAAATCATATTCACATTTTACAAAGTATATATAAAATATTTTCCATTTCTGCACGTCGGAGCCATTAAAAATATGCCTTTTTCATTGAGCAAAAAACGATCTTTTTCAACTGCATTTTTAGTAAATTGTTGCCGCATGACCATATATATTTTTTTGGTTGTAATGTAAATCTTGCATTTCTAGGAACAGGATCTGCTACCCGTTTTCCCCTAGTTTGTTTAGTCTTCGAGGGAAAAAAATAGGCACTGGTACGGTTACATGGAAATGTAACAATAATTCAAATTTTATTGTTACATTGGAGACTAAATGCCGGAATGCATGGTTGGGTAAGGACCTGTTTAAATACGAATGTAACAATAATTATTGAGGCTACGGTTACATTGCGTTATTGTTACATGAAAAAAAAGCAATGTACGATGGGATTAGTAGTATGTACTAAATAATTAAAGTTGAGGACATTTATTACATACATTTAGAACATACAATTTATTAACTGTAATTTTTTATTTACAATGACAATTTCTACAAATCCAGTAAGTTGTTTTTAAAGTCCGACACATTTTTGATGAACGAAATTACGTCCTCCACGTATACGTGTACATACAGAATTTTTTAGTATTTAAGTTACAGTTTGCAAACTTTGCTTTTGATTATCAATTTGGGTCAAGTTATAAAGCTGTATGAAATGTATGTCTTGATATTATTTCAGTTTCGTTTAAAACGCATCCCAAGTTTTATTTTTTTTCACCATAAACAAAATTGGTACAAAGTATAATGACAGTATCAAGAGTAGGTGTGCAGTTAAATACTTTAAAAAGTGAAACCATTGAACCATATTTTTCGCCTTTGACAGTCACACTCCTAATCTTGAGTAGTATCTTTAAGAACACCAAAACTATTAATACGTAGTAAAACATTTGTTGAATAATAATATTCTATTATTTATCAGTATTAAATTACAAGTATTGTTTAGAACATTTGAAATAATGAAGCAATACAACTATAGAAGATTTAAGTTTAATCAATCTAGCGTACATTGCTGTTTTTCATGTAACAATAACGTAATGTAACCGTACCAGCCTCAGTAATTATTGTTACATTTGTAATTAATCGGTTCCTAACCCAACTTTGCATTCCGGCAATTAGTCTCCAATGTAACAATAATATTTTTATTATTGTTACATTTCCATGTAACCGTAGCCAGTGCCAAAAAGGCAAAATAAAATACGGATGACCAGTGGTACCCTATGGAAAATGCATTACGAATAATTGCGCTCTTGTAACCTAAAAAATCATTCTGGGTTCTCATTGGGTACTCAGGAGATAAATGTTCACATTAAAACACTATTAAGTCTGTAAAATCTGTAAAAACTGTATCAGTCTCTCTTCAACAATTACACAACCATACACAACCTTCACCAAATAATTACTAATTTGTCCAGCAATTCAGTATACTTTGAAAAAGTCCAAGAAGCGCTCATAATTTTTTGACAGATTATTACCTAAGGCAGACAAAATTAGATTATGAAACATTTTCATGGACAACATGTTACAGTGGAATATTGTCATGGACAGAATTTCACAGTGTCATTGACAGCATAGTTAACTATTATCCCGAAGAAAGGGACTAAATTTCAAGGACAAGGACTGTATTTCATAATAAAATAGTGTCTTAAACAGTACATCAATTTGAAATAGTGTCCGCGGAAAATATTTGTTTTATAAGAAATTATAATGAACACCAGTGGGCCTCATGACAACTGATGCTGAAGTCGGAGTTTGCGCACTGCTGCAGCGCCCCCCTTCAAATAGACATCTTCCGATAGTAGACCATAAACACGGCAAAGCACTAGAACGCCTATATCTTGGGGTATTTATAATTAGGATTGTGAAGAGACCTTTTTCAAAATGAGAAAAACACATACACACCCAGGGGACAACGTTCTTACCACGATACGAACATCACATTATTATTTCCCCCTACTGACCCTTTTTCTGCGAAAAGATGTGTTGTTTATTGATTAATAAACTCCACTTAACTTGAACTTCCTGCTAGGTTTTAAACACTTTTAAACTTATATATAAATCGAAACTTTTATTTTGTGAACTTTAAAAGAAACAAGGTAAGAAAGATAATAGTTTTGATCTGTAATTCACAAACTACTACATGCCTTCTTCTTCTCCATTATTTTCTTCATTATATGGAGTACCACTACCTTCGAAGTGTAGCACAGATTAGTAAATTTAACTGTCAGCAACTATGTGCATATGCAGAACTAATTTACAGCAAATATAATAGGTGCACAAACCAGTATAATTTGGCCTATAACTCAATTAATAACGATATTGAAATATAGGATACCAACACTGCCTGGCGTCTCAGCCTGGCGTACCCATCTTCAAGTTAAAATCGTAGTGGCAGTATAAAAGTTATGAGAGTCCAATCATTTGTAACCTGAAACGAAGGGGTGTTTGGAGGAAAATACGGACGTGTTGAGTTTAGTTTAAACATATTTTATTTGTGTAAATGTGCAAAAGGAATGAGACACAAGTTAATCAAACTTATGAAGTCTTCTCTCACGTGTGGAGGAGGGGTGGGGGTCCTTCATTTCTGCACTTTTTAATATTTTTATTTCAATTTTCTTTATTCATTATTTTTTTAAAGTTTACAATGATGTCCTATTCTACACATATTCTAATTTTATCAAAGTCTTGAAACTTTTATCGCAATATTAACCGTATAATGTTTTTTGGAAAATGCACCCGATGACCCCGCCTGCAAACTCACATGGTTGATATGGCTATCAATAGAAAATAAGAGTAATATTCAATTTTGTTTATTATCATTAAAACCACTACAGATAGAGAAAATCTGACACATGATGTTGAGAATGATGAGATCTACCTTACGACTATTGACATAAAAACTGTAATACAACTTTGTATATGAGTTGAGCACCTAAAGGACCAAGCTTATCATTTTATTTTTCATTTTTGCATATTATTTTGATAATAATTAGATTTAGAAAGTTAGAGATAATCCTTGAATTACAAATATGATTTGCAAGACAAAAATCTATAAATGTTTCAAATGGTAGAAATCGTCAGATGAATCATTACTAGAGTTATTGTCTTTAGATGACAATTGTTATCAGTGTATTTGAGTTTAGATAAAACTACCATAAAGCTACAATAGATAGATAGAAAATCAATGAGTAAAAAAGATCAGCAAAAGAAGATGTCCATACATGTAGCATGTGTAGTGTCATTGTTGAAATCTGGCAGTTGTTACTCTTTAATAATGTTTTTATTATTTTTTGTCAATGTTGCCTTTTCTAGAAAAAAAGAATAATAATTAGAAAAAAGCTCAAATAGTGAAAATGATTAGCAAGAGAAAATATACAAACAAGTCTAACAGCCAAAATTGTATTTCACTCCTTATTGGAGTTAATGCTCTTTACAGTCTTCATGATAAACTTTTGAATCTACAGGCATTGACAGGACTGAAGCTGAGGTTAACGAAAATATCAGTCAGATTATATTGGTCTGTAGATATTTACAGAGACTGGGGTGGTGGGATTATGGTTCAGTGCAAGAATTGACTTTAATGAAGATTATTAGTATTTTGTTGGTATTTTGTTTGCCTAATAAAGGCAACAGTAGTATACCGCTGTTCGAAAGTCATAAATCAATTGAGAGAAAACACATCCGGGTTACAAACTAAACCAAGGGAAACACATCAACTATAAAAGGAAAACAAAAAAACGCTTAATTGCAACAAAAACACAAACGACAATGTTACACACAGAACAACGAACTTTTAGATACCAACTCCAATTTTCCTGACCTGGTACAGGGCATTTTAAGAAAAACATGGTGGGTAAAACGAAAATATATAATAAACATGATAAGTAGATAGAAACCTAAATAAGTAATAATGATTAGCAGGACATTATCTACAATTATAAGTGTCCGGTCAAAATTGTCAGTTCACTCCTTAATCATGTTGTTCTTTAATGACAAATTTTACCAATTTTCAGTGTACTGTCTCACATCTTTAATTATTTAAGATAAACAATTATTTCAAACATCAAAAGTGAATAATAAAGTAAAAAGCTACTAATGATTTAAATTTTGCTGAAATCAAATTGACTCGATAAATATAATATTTAAATTTTAGCTGTTATTGACTTTGGTAAACGTTTGAGTTAATACATATGTATAAAATACTTGACTTTTACGAATCATTATTGATTTCTATTTTTGTCATTTAACATTTCCGTCTGTACAGACTATCTTGTGATATCGATTGTGTTTATGTCACGTGATTTTCTTTGTTTGAATCAAACAAATCTATGTCACATTTAAGTATTTCCTGTAATTGTTGTGAAATTGTGAAAAAACAGTGTATGACAAAAATTGTAAACAATTATTTCTGCACTAGTTAAAATTGCCAGATTTCAGATTCACGTTGTAAGATTGGTTCTTGTGTCTTTTGTCTTTGTGTTTTTGTGTTTTATTAGAGTCTGGCGAGTCAATCTATTCCTAACTTACGGTTTGTGTTTAAGGTGTGCTGTAATACCAGTGTCTTGGGTTAGGCGGTTGAGCTATCATATACACATTTAACCCTGCCACATTCTAAATGTGCATGTTCTAAGTAGGAGCTTGATTTTAAATTGTTGTCTGTTATTTTGTTATAAACAATTATTTTGGCTTTTGATATTTAATTTCATATTCTGTCAGTTCCGGGTCTTATTTATAACTGACTATATTTTTCACATTGTTGAAGGCATTCCAGTGGTCTTCGGTTGTTTAAATCCACTTCATTTGAACTCTGTGAAAATGTTGTCTGTATTCCGATTACTCCTTATTGGGTAACGAGTATACAAGTGGTGGTGTTACTACCATTAAAACAAAATGGAAACAAAATGCAAGAAATTGTTGACGATCTTGAATTTATATAATAAAAAGAGAAAAAAAAGCGGGGGGGGGGGGGGGGGGGGGTTGAAGTGTTGCAAATATGCTCAAAAATACAAGTTCAGTTCCCCATAAACTGTCAAAAGATACAGATAACTTGTTGTGTCGTGTATACAATTATTTGTCTGTTTGTCTTTTTCATTTTAGCCATGGTATTGTCAACTTTATTTTTATCTATGAGTTTGACTGCTCTCTAGTATATTTCGCCCCTCTTTTGTGCCTTGTAGGAAATATATTCTCTCTACTTTTCATACAGCTCTTCAAGTGTTTAGGTGTTTGTCAAGCCTATGACTTTTGTCGCAGTGATCCGGCTACGTCAATAGCGACAACGTCGGCATAAGCTTACTTCTTAAAAGCTTCATATTTGTGAAAATGGAAGACATATATGCTTCATACGTTGTATGTAGATGTCATATGTTACTGTTATGCCTCGTGCATAGATTTTGCATTACAGATAACCAAACTTGACGTAGATTATTCAAACTCTAATACATCTACAGGATGATGGTAAAAAAACTGAAAATACAAAGATAATCACTTTGACAATTTTGAAAATTACGTACGCTAAATATTTTATGACACAAATGGCTTTCCATACTTTATTTTTTTCATGAGCGAGGTTATTTATAAAAATTACAATAAACCTTTAAAATGACTAATTAATGTTCAATAATGAATTAATTGAATGTCTTAGTGTATATTATAATAAAAAACAACTGTTTGTATAGTTTGTAAGCGTTCAAATAAAGTTTCTTTGTGTTGTGGGTCAACGCACATATTCTTGAAGATACGCATCGAAAAATATAAACACAGGTAAACAAACAAAGTCACATCTTTGTGCTGATATATAAAACAATAAGGTAGATGTTTATATACATGTAAAGAGCTCACCTGACGTCGTGGTTGGCTCAGAATTTTGTTTCAGTGAATGTCCGTCATGGAACGGATTCCTTAGCAAAGGGAGATAAATCCAAAAAAGTACATATGGAGCGCCGGTGACATTACAGTTACGCAGTTTCCGTCGGTCACATATCCACTGCTTTTGACCTCATTTTCATGGTTAAGTGGAAACTAAATTTAGACTTTTTTGTAATCTGAATTAAGGAAAGAGTTGTATTATGTAGTTTTGTCATTTGTTTGATATATTTTGCTTAGTTTGCTCACTATACTTGGATTTAGTTGTTGCATGCAGATATTTCAATCCTTTACCGATGTCTACTGTTATGTTTCACTTACTTATACTTATGAATTCATGTAGATTTAAAAAAAGAAGATGTGGTGTGATTTCCAATGAGACAACTCTCAAGAGACTAAATGACATACAAATTACCAACTATAGATCACCATACGGCCTTCAACAGTGAGCAAAGCCAATACAGCATAGTCAGCTATAAAAGGCTTCAAAATGAAAAACGTTAAACAATTTAAACAATTCAGACTTTACATGGAACAGCATATTTCTTGCACGTAAGATGCATAAACTAATTCACGCAAGACACAAGTAACAGTTGTATTTTTAAGACAGAAACTGTAGATGTAAACGACAATAAATATAATGTTTTCAGTGTAACTGTAATTGTTCATAGGCAATTCAGAGTAATCTTTTGTTGCACTAGTATTTATGACTGTGTTTTGTACACATGTCTAATGTTGTAGACTTTATGTTGTCCTCTAGATGTTGTAATTATTTGTGTCATTGGGTTGCTGTCTCACTGACATATTGTATAGACTCCTGTCTATTGTTGAAGACTATATGTTGCCCTCTAGATGTCTTTATTATTTGTTTCATTGGGTTGCTGTCTCACTGACATATTGTATATATACACCTGTCTATTGTTGAAGACTATATGTTGTCCTCTAGATGTCTTAATTATTTGTGGCATTGGGTTGCTGTCTCACTGACATATTGTATATATACACCTGTCTATTGTTGAAGACTATATGTTGTCCTCTAGATGTCTTAACTATTTGTGTCATTGGGTTACTGTCTCACTGACATATTGTATAGACACCTGTCTATTGTTGAAGACTATATGTTGTCCTCTAGATGTCTTAATTATTTGTGGCATTGGGTTGCTGTCTCACTGACACATTGTATATATACACCTGTCTATTGTTGAAGACTATATGTTGCCCTCTAGATGTCTTAATTATTTTTGTCGTTGGGTTGCTGTCTCACTGACATATTGTATAGACACCTGTCTATTGTTGAAGACTATATGTTGTCCTTTAGATGTTGTAATTATTTGTGTCATTGGGTTGCTGTCTCACTGACATATTGTATTGACACCTGTCTATTGTTGAAGACTATATGTTGCCCTTTAGATGTCTTAACTATTTGTGTCATTGGGTTGCTGTCTCACTGACCCATTGTATAGACACCTGTCTATTGTTGAATACTATATGTTGTCCTCTAGGTGTCTTAATTATTTGTGGCATTGGGTTACTGTCTCACTGACATATTGTATAGACACCTGTCTATTGTTGAAGACTATATGTTGTCCTCTAGATGTCTTAATTATTTTTGTCGTTGGGTTGCTGTCTCACTGACACATTGTATATATACACCTGTCTATTGTTGAAGACTATATGTTGTCCTCTAGATGTCTTAATTATTTATGTCGTTGGGTTGCTGTCTCACTGACATAGTGTATAGACACTTGTCTATTGTTGAAGACTATATGTTGCCCTCTAGATGTCTTAATTATTTTTGTCGTTGGGTTGCTGTCTCACTGACACATATTATAGACACCTGTCTATTGTTGAATACTATATGTTGCCCTCTTTGTGTCTTAATTGTGTGTGTCGTAGGGTTGGTGTCTCATTGACATATTGTATAGACACCTGTCTATTGTTGAAGACTATATGTCGCCCTTAAGATGTCTAACTCTAAATTATTGTGTCATCGGGTTGGTGTCTCATTGACACATTGTATCGACACCTGTCTATTGTTGAAGACTATATGTTGTCCTCTAGGTGTCTTAATTATTTGTGTCATTGGGTTGCTGTCTCACATTGTATTGACACTTGTCTATTGTTGAAGACTATATCTTGCCCTTTAGATGTCTTAACTATTTGTGTCATTAGGTTGCTGTCTCACTGACATATTGTATAGACACCTGTCTATTGTTGAAGAATATATGTTGTCCTCTAGGTGTCTTAATTATTTTTGTCGTTGGGTTGCTGTCTCACTGACACATTGTATAGACACCTGTCTATTGTTGAATACTATATGTTGCCCTCTTTGTGTCTTAATTGTGTGTGTCGTAGGGTTGGTGTCTCATTGACATATTGTATAGACACCTGTCTATTGTTGAAGACTATATGTCGCCCTTAAGATGTCTAACTCTAAATTATTGTGTCATCGGGTTGGTGTCTCATTGACACATTGTATCGACACCTGTCTATTGTTGAAGACTATATGTTGTCCTCTAGGTGTCTTAATTATTTGTGTCATTGGGTTGCTGTCTCACATTGTATTGACACTTGTCTATTGTTGAAGACTATATGTTGCCCTTTAGATGTCTTAACTATTTGTGTCATTGGGTTACTGTCTCACTGACATATTGTATAGACACCTGTCTATTGTTGAAGACTATATGTTGTCCTTTAGATGTCTTAATTATTTGTGTCATTGGGTTACTGTCTCACTGACATATTGTATATATACACCTGTCTATTGTTGAAGACTATATGTTGTCCTCTAGATGTTGTAATTATTTGTGTCATTGGGTTGCTGTCTCACTGACATATTGTATAGACTCCTGTCTATTGTTGAAGACTATATGTTGCCCTCTAAATGTCTTTATTATTTGTTTCATTGGGTTGCTGTCTCACTGACATATTGTATATATACACCTGTCTATTGTTGAAGACTATATGTTGTCCTCTAGATGTCGTAATTATTTGTGTCATTGGGTTGCTGTCTCACTGACATATTGTATAGACTCCTGTCTATTGTTGAAGACTATATGTTGCCCTCTAGATGTCTTTATTATTTGTTTCATTGGGTTGCTGTCTCACTGACATATTGTATATATACACCTGTCTATTGTTGAAGACTATATGTTGTCCTCTAGATGTCTTAATTATTTGTGGCATTGGGTTGCTGTCTCACTGACATATTGTATATATACACCTGTCTATTGTTGAAGACTATATGTTGTCCTCTAGATGTTGTAATTATTTGTGTCATTGGGTTACTGTCTCACTGACATATTGTATATATACACCTGTCTATTGTTGAAGACTATATGTTGTCCTCTAGATGTCTTAATTATTTGTGGCATTGGGTTGCTGTCTCACTGACATATTGTATATATACACCTGTCTATTGTTGAAGACTATATGTTGTCCTCTAGATGTTGTTATTATTTGTGTCATTGGGTTGCTGTCTCACTGACATATTGTATATATACACATGTCTATTGTTGAAGACTATATGTTGTCCTCTAGATGTCTTAATTATTTTTTTCGTTGGGTTGCTGTCTCACTGACACATTGTATATATACACCTGTCTATTGTTGAAGACTATATGTTGTCCTCTAGATGTCTTAATTATTTATGTCGTTGGGTTGCTGTCTCACTGACATAGTGTATAGACACTTGTCTATTGTTGAAGACTATATGTTGCCCTCTAGATGTCTTAATTATTTGTGTCATTGGGTTGCTGTCTCACTGACATATTGTATAGACACTTGTCTATTGTTGAAGACTATATGTTGCCCTCTAGATGTCTTAATTATTTGTGTCATTGGGTTGCTGTCTCACTGACATATTGTATAGACACCTGTCTATTGTTGAAGACTATATGTTGTCCTCTAGATATCTTAATTATTTGTGGCATTGGGTTGCTGTCTCACTGACACATTGTATATATACACCTGTCTATTGTTGAAGACTATATGTTGCCCTCTAGATGTCTTAATTATTTTTGTCGTTGGGTTGCTGTCTCACTGACACATTGTATATATACACCTGTCTATTGTTGAAGACTATATGTTGTCCTCTAGATGTCTTCAATATTTATGTCGTTGGGTTGCTGTCTCACTGACATAGTGTATAGACACTTGTCTATTGCTGAAGACTATATGTTGCCCTATAAATGTCTTAATTATTTTTGTCGTTGGGTTGCTGTCTCACTGACACATTGTATAGACACCTGTCTATTGTTGAATACTATATGTTGCCCTCTTTGTGTCTTAATTGTGTGTGTCGTAGGGTTGGTGTCTCATTGACATATTGTATAGACACCTGTCTATTGTTGAAGACTATATGTCGCCCTTAAGATGTCTAACTCTAAATTATTCTGTCATCGGGTTGGTATCTCATTGATACATTGTATCGACACCTGTCTATTGTTGAAGACTATATGTTGTCCTCTATGTGTCTTTATTATTTTTGTCATTGGGTTGCTGTCTCACATTGTATTGACACTTGTCTATTGTTGAAGACTATATGTTGTCCTCTAGATGTCTTAATTATTTGTGTCATTAGGTTGCTGTCTCACTGACATATTGTATAGACACCTGTCTATTGTTGAAGACTATATGTTGCCCTTTAGATGTCTTAACTATTTGTGTCATTGGGTTACTGACTCACTGACATATTGTATATATACACCTGTCTATTGTTGAAGACTATATGTGCCCTTTAGATGTCTTAACTACTTGTGTCATTAGGTTGCTGTCTCACTGACATATTGTATAGACACCTGTCTATTGTTGAAGACTATATGTTGCCCTTTAGATGTCTTAACTATTTGTGTCATTGGGTTACTGTCTCACTGACATATTGTATAGACACCTGTCTATTGTTGAAGACTATATGTTGTCCTCTAGGTGTCTTAATTATTTGTGTCATTATGTTGCTGTCTCACTGACATATTGTATAGACACTTGTCTATTGTTGAAGACTATATGTTGCCCTTTAGATGTCTTAACTATTTGTGTCATTGGGTTACTGTCTCACTGACATATTGTATATTTACACCTGTCTATTGTTGAAGACTATATGTTGCCCTTTAGATGTCTTAACTATTTGTGTCATTAGGTTACTGTCTCACTGACATATTGTATATATACACCTGTCTATTGTTGAAGACTATATGTTGTCCTCTAAATGTCTTAATTATTTGTGTCATTGGGTTACTGTCTCACTGACATATTGTATAGACACCTGTCTATTGTTGAAGACTATATGTTGTCCTCTAGGTGTCTTAATTATTTGTGTCATTAGGTTGCTGTCTCACTGACATATTGTATAGACACTTGTCTATTGTTGAAGACTATATGTTGCCCTTTAGATGTCTTAACTATTTGTGTCATTGGGTTACTGTCTCACTGACATATTGTATATATACACCTGTCTATTGTTGAAGACTATATGTTGCCCTTTAGATGTCTTAACTATTTGTGTCATTAGGTTACTGTCTCACTGACATATTGTATAGACACCTGTCTATTGTTGAAGACTATATGTTGTCCTCTAGATGTCTTAATTATTTTTGTCGTTGGGTTGCTGTCTCACTAAAACATTGTATATATACACCTGTCTATTGTTGAAGACTATATGTTGTCCTCTAGATGTCTTAATTATTTATGTCGTTGGGTTGCTGTCTCACTGACATAGTGTACAGACACTTGTCTATTGTTGAAGACTATATGTTGCCCTCTAGATGTCTTAATTATTTTTGTCGTTGGGTTGCTGTCTCTCTGACACATTGTATAGACACCTGTCTATTGTTAAATACTATATGTTGCCGTCTTTGTGTCTTAATTGAGTGTGTCGTAGGGTTGGTGTCTCATTGACATATTGTATAGACACCTGTCTATTGTTGAAGACTATATTTCGCCCTTAAGAAAGTCTAACTCTAAATTATTGTGTCATCGGTTGGTGTCTCATTGACACATTGTATCGACACCTGTCTATTGTTGAAGACTATATGTTGTCCTCTAGGTGTCTTAATTATTTGTGTCATTGGGTTGCTGTCTCACATTGTATAGACACCTGTCTATTGTTGAAGACTATATGTTGTCCTCTAGGTGTCTTAACTATTTGTGTCATTGGGTTACTGTCTCACTGACATATTGTATAGACACCTGTCTATTGTTGAAGACTATATGTTGTCCTCTAGATGTCTTAATTATTTATGTCGTTGGGTTGCTGTCTCACTGACATATTGTATAGACACCTGTCTATTGTTGAAGACTATATGTTGCCCTTTAGATGTCTTAACTATTTGTGTCATTGGGTTACTGTCTCACTGACATATTGTATAGACACCTGTCTATTGTTGAAGACTATATGTTGCCCTTTAGATGTCTTAACTATTTGTGTCATTAGGTTGCTGTCTCACTGACATATTGTATAGACACCTGTCTATTGTTGAAGACTATATGTTGTCCTCTAGATGTCTTAATTATTTATGTCATTGGGTTGCTGTCTCACTGACATATTGTATAGACACCTGTCTATTGTTGAAGAGTATATGTTGTCCTCTAGATGTTGTAATTATTTGTGTCATTGGGTTGCTGTCTCACTGACATATTGTATAGACTCCTGTCTATTGTTGAAGACTATATGTTGCCCTCTAGATGTCTTTATTATTTGTTTCATTGGGTTTCTGTCTCACTGACATATTGTATATATACACCTGTCTATTGTTGAAGACTATATGTTGTCCTCTAGATGTCTTAATTATTTGTGGCATTGGGTTGCTGTCTCACTGACATATTGTATATATACACCTGTCTATTGTTGAAGACTATATGTTGTCCTCTAGATGTCTTAATTATTTGTGGCATTGGGTTGCTGTCTCACTGACACATTGTATATATACACCTGTCTATTGTTGAAGACTATATGTTGCCCTCTAGATGTCTTAATTATTTTTGTCGTTGGGTTGCTGTCTCAGTGACACATTGCATATATACACCTGTCTATTGTTGAAGAATATATGTTGTCCTCTAGATGTCTTAATTATTTATGTCGTTGGGTTGCTGTCTCACTGACATAGTGTATAGACACTTGTCTATTGTTGAAGACTATATGTGGCCCTCTAGATGTCTTAATTATTTTTGTCGTTGGGTTGCTGTCTCACTGACACATTGTATAGACACCTGTCTATTGTTGAATACTATATGTTGCCCTCTTTGTGTCTTAATTGTGTGTGTCGTAGGGTTGCTGTCTCACTGACATATTGTATATATACACCTGTCTATTGTTGAAGACTATATGTTGTCCTCTAGATGTCTTAATTATTTGTGGCATTGGGTTGCTGTCTCACTGACACATTGTATATATACACCTGTCTATTGTTGAAGACTATATGTTGTCCTCTAGGTGTCTTAATTATTTGTGTCATTGGGTTGCTGTCTCACATTGTATTGACACTTGTCTATTGTTGAAGACTATATGTTATCCTTTAGATGTCTTAACTATTTGTGTCATTAGGTTGCTGTCTCACTGACATATTGTATAGACACCTGTCTATTGTTGAAGACTATATGTTGTCCTCTAGGTGTCTTAATCATTTTTGTCGTTGGGTTGCTGTCTCATTGACACATTGTATAGACACCTGTCTATTGTTGAATACTATATGTTGCCCTCTTTGTTTCTTAATTGTGTGTGTCGTAGGGTTGGTGTCTCATTGACATATTGTATAGACACCTGTCTATTGTTGAAGACTATATGTCGCCCTTAAGATGTCTAACTCTAAATTATTGTGTCATCGGGTTGGTGTCTCATTGACACATTTTATCGACACCTGTCTATTGTTGAAGACTATATGTTGTCCTCTAGGTGTCTTAATTATTTGTGTCATTGGGTTGCTGTCTCACATTGTATTGACACCTGTCTATTGTTGAAGACTATATGTTGTCCTCTAGATGTCTTAATTATTTGTGTCATTAGGTTGCTGTCTCACTGACATATTGTATAGACACCTGTCTATTGTTGAAGACTATATGTTGCCCTTTAGATGTCTTAACTATTTGTGTCATTGGGTTACTGTCTCACTGACATATTGTATAGACACCTGTCTATTGTTGAAGACTATATGTTGTCCTCTAGGTGTCTTAATTATTTGTGTCATTAGGTTGCTGTCTCACTGACATATTGTATAGACACTTGTCTATTGTTGAAGACTATATGTTGCCCTTTAGATGTCTTAACTATTTGTGTCATTGGTTACTGTCTCACTGACATATTGTATATATACACCTGTCTATTGTTGAAGACTATATGTTGCCCTTTAGATGTCTTAACTATTTGTGTCATTAGGTTACTGTCTCACTGACATATTGTATAGACACCTGTCTATTGTTGAAGACTATATGTTGTCCTCTAGATGTCTTAACTATTTGTGTCATTGGGTTACTGTCTCACTGACATATTGTATAGACACCTGTCTATTGTTGAAGACTATATGTTGTCCTCTAGATGTCTTAACTATTTGTGTCATTGGGTTACTGTCTCACTGACATATTGTATAGACACCTGTCTATTGTTGAAGACTATATGTTGTCCTCTAGATGTCTTAATTATTTGTGTCATTGGGTTACTGTCTCACTGACATATTGTATATATACACCTGTCTATTGTTGAAGACTATATGTTGTCCTCTAGATGTCTTAACTATTTGTGTCATTGGGTTACTGTCTCACTGACATATTGTATATATACACCTGTCTATTGTTGAAGACTATATGTTGTCCTCTAGATGTCTTAATTATTTGTGTCATTGGGTTACTGTCTCACTGACATATTGTATAGACTCCTGTCTAATGTTGAAGACTATATGTTGTCCTCTAGGTGTCTTAACTATTTGTGTCATTAGGTTGCTGTCTCACTGACATATTGTATAGACACCTGTCTATTGTTGAAGACTATATTTTGTCCTCTAGATGTTGTAATTATTTGTGTCATTGGGTTACTGTCTCACTGACATATTGTATAGACACCTGTCTATTGTTGAAGACTATATGTTGCCCTTTAGATGTCTTAACTATTTGTGTCATTGGGTTACTGTCTCACTGACATATTGTATATATACACCTGTCTATTGTTGAAGACTATATGTTGTCCTCTAGATGTCTTAACTATTTGTGTCATTGGGTTACTGTCTCACTGACATATTGTATAGGCACCTGTCTATTGTTGAAGACTATATGTTGTCCTCTAGGTGTCTTAATTATTTGTGTCATTGGGTTGCTGTCTCACTGACATATTGTATAGACACCTGTCTATTGTTGAAGACTATATGTTGCCCTTTAGATGTCTTAACTATTTGTGTCATTAGGTTGCTGTCTCACTGACATATTGTATAGACACCTGTCTATTGTTGAAGACTATATGTTGTCCTCTAGATGTCTTAATTATTTGTGTCATTGGGTTGCTGTCTCACTGACATTTTGTATAGACACCTGTCTATTGTTGAAGACTATATGTTGTCCTCTAGATGTTGTAATTATTTGTGTCATTGGGTTACTGTCTCACTGACATATTGTATAGACACCTGTCTATTGTTGAAGAATATATGTTGTCCTCTAGGTGTCTTAATTATTTGTGTCATTGGGTTACTGTCTCACTGACATATTGTATTGACACCTGTCTATTGTTGAAGACTATATGTTGCCCTTTAGATGTCTTAACTATTTGTGTCATTAGGTTGCTGTCTCACTGACATATTGTATATATACACCTGTCTATTGTTGAAGACTATATGTTGTCCTCTAGATGTCTTTATTATTTGTGTCATTGGTTACTGTCTCACTGACATATTGTATAGACACCTGTCTATTGTTGAAGACTATATGTTGTCCTTTAGATGTCTTAATTATTTGTGTCATTAGGTTGCTGTCTCACTGACATATTGTATAGACACCTGTCTATTGTTGAAGACTATATGTTGCCCTTTAGATGTCTTAACTATTTGTGTCATTGGGTTACTGTCTCACTGACATATTGTATATACACCTGTCTATTGTTGAAGACTTTATGTTGTCCTCTAGATGTCTTAACTATTTGTGTCGTTGGGTTGCTGTCTCACTGACATATTATATATATATACCTGTCTATTGTTGAAGACTATATGTTGCCCTTTAGATGTCTTAACTATTTGTGTCATTAGGTTGCTGTCTCACTGACATATTGTATAGACACCTGTCTATTGTTGAAGACTATATGTTGCCCTTTAGATGTCTTAACTATTTGTGTCATTAGGTTACTGTCTCACTGACATATTGTATAGACACCTGTCTATTGTTGAAGACTATATGTTCCTCTAGGTGTCTTAATTATTTGTGTCATTGGGTTACTGTCTCACTGACATATTGTATATACACCTGTCTATTGTTGAAGACTATATGTTGCCCTTTAGATGTCTTAACTATTTGTGTCATTGGGTTTTGCTGTCTCACTGACATATTGTATAGACACCTGTCTATTGTTGAAGACTATATGTTGTCCTCTAGATGTTGTAATTATTTGTGTCATTGGGTTACTGTCTCACTGACATATTGTATAGACACCTGTCTATTGTTGAAGACTATATGTTGCCCTTTAGATGTCTTAATTATTTGTGTCATTAGGTTGCTGTCTCACTGACATATTGTATAGACACCTGTCTATTGTTGAAGACTATATGTTGTCCTCTAGATGTCTTAATTATTTGTGTCATTGGGTTGCTGTCTCACTGACATATTGTATAGACACCTGTCTATTGTTGAAGACTATATGTTGTCCTCTAGATGTTGTAATTATTTGTGTCATTGGGTTACTGTCTCACTGACATATTGTATAGACACCTGTCTATTGTTGAAGACTATATGTTGTCCTCTAGGTGTCTTAATTATTTGTGTCATTGGGTTACTGTCTCACTGACATATTGTATTGACACCTGTCTATTGTTGAAGACTATATGTTGCCCTCTAGATGTCTTAATTATTTGTGTCATTAGGTTACTGTCTCACTGACATATTGTATTGACACCTGTCTATTGTTGAAGACTATATGTTGTCCTCTAGATGTCTTAACTATTTGTGTCATTGGGTTACTGTCTCACTGACATATTGTATAGACACCTGTCTATTGTTGAAGACTATATGTTGTCCTCTAGATGTCTTAACTATTTGTGTCATTGGGTTACTGTCTCACTGACATATTGTATAGACACCTGTCTATTGTTGAAGACTATATGTTGTCCTCTAGATGTCTTAATTATTTGTGTCATTGGGTTACTGTCTCACTGACATATTGTATATATACACCTGTCTATTGTTGAAGACTATATGTTGTCCTCTAGATGTCTTAACTATTTGTGTCATTGGGTTACTGTCTCACTGACATATTGTATAGACACCTGTCTATTGTTGAAGACTATATGTTGCCCTTTAGATGTCTTAACTATTTGTGTCATTAGGTTGCTGTCTCACTGACATATTGTATAGACACCTGTCTATTGTTGAAGACTATATGTTGTCCTCTAGATGTTGTAATTATTTGTGTCATTGGGTTATTGTCTCACTGACATATTGTATAGACACCTGTCTATTGTTGAAGACTATATGTTGCCCTTAGATGTCTTAACTATTTGTGTCATTAGGTTGCTGTCTCACTGACATATTGTATAGACACCTGTCTATTGTTGAAGACTATATGTTGCCCTTTAGATGTTTAACTATTTGTGTCATTGGGTTACTGTCTCACTGACATATTGTATATATACACCTGTCTATTGTTGAAGACTATATGTTGTCCTCTAGTGTCTTAATTATTTGTGTCATTGGGTTACTGTCTCACTGACATATTGTATATACACCTGTCTATTGTTGAAGACTATATGTTGTCCTCTAGATGTCTTAACTATTTGTGTCATTAGGTTGCTGTCTCACTGACATATTGTATAGACACCTGTCTATTGTTGAAGACTATATGTTGTCCTCTAGATGTTTAATATTTGTGTCATTGGGTTACTGTCTCACTGACATATTGTATAGACACCTGTCTATTGTTGAAGACTATATGTTGCCTTTAGATGTCTTAACTATTTGTGTCATTGGGTTACTGTCTCACTGACATATTGTAATATACACCTGTCTATTGTTGAAGACTATATGTTGTCCTCTAGATGTCTTAATATTTGTGTCATTGGTTACTGTCTCACTGACATATTGTATAGGCACCTGTCTATTGTTGAAGACTATATGTTGTCCTCTAGATGTCTTAATTATTTGTGTCATTGGGTTACTGTCTCACTGACATATTGTATAGACACCTGTCTATTGTTGAAGACTATATGTTGTCCTCTAGATGTCTTAACTATTTGTGTCATTAGGTTGCTGTCTCACTGACATATTGTATAGACACCTGTCTATTGTTGAAGACTATATGTTGCCTTTAGATGTCTTAACTATTTGTGTCATTAGGTTGCTGTCTCACTGACATATTGTATAGACACCTGTCTATTGTTGAAGACTATATGTTGCCCTTAGATGTCTTAACTATTTGTGTCATTAGGTTGCTGTCTCACTGACATATTGTATAGACACCTGTCTATTGTTGAAGACTATATGTTGTCCTCTAGATGTTTAATTATTGTGTCATTGGTTGCTGTCTCACTGACATATTGTATATAACACCTGTCTATTGTTGAAGACTATATGTTGTCCTCTAGGTGTCTTAATTATTTGTGTCATTGGGTTGCTGTCTCACTGACATATTGTATAGACACCTGTCTATTGTTGAAGACTATATGTTGCCCTTTAGATGTCTTAACTATTTGTGTCATTAGGTTGCTGTCTCACTGACAATTGTATAGACCCTGTCTATTGTTGAAGACTATATGTTGTCCTCTAGATGTCTTAATTATTTGTGTCATTGGGTGCTGTCTCACTGACATTTTGTATAGACACCTGTCTATTGTTGAAGACTATATGTTGTCCTCTAGATGTTTAATTATTTGTGTCATTGGGTTACTGTCTCACTGACATATTGTATAGACACCTGTCTATTGTTGAAGAATATATGTTGTCCTCTAGGTGTCTTAATTATTTGTGTCATTGGGTTACTGTCTCACTGACATATTGTATGACACCTGTCTATTGTTGAAGACTATATGTTGCCCTTTAGATGTCTTAACTATTTGTGTCATTAGGTTGCTGTCTCACTGACATATTGTATATATACACCTGTCTATTGTTGAAGACTATATGTTGTCCTCTAGATGTCTTTATTATTTGTGTCATTGGGTTACTGTCTCACTGACATATTGTATAGACACCTGTCTATTGTTGAAGACATATGTTGTCCTTTAGATGTCTTAATTATTTGTGTCATTGGTTGCTGTCTCACTGAATATTGTATAGACACCTGTCTATTGTTGAAGACTATATGTTGCCCTTTAGATGTCTTAACTATTTGTGTCATTGGGTTACTGTCTCACTGACATATTGTAATATACACCTGTCTATTGTTGAAGACTTTATGTTGTCCTCTAGATGTCTTAATATTTGTGTCGTTGGGTTCTGTCTCACTGACATATTATATATATACCTGTCTATTGTTGAAGACTATATGTTGCCCTTTAGATGTCTTAATATTTGTGTCATTGGGTTACTGTCTCACTGACATATTGTATTGACACCTGTCTATTGTTGAAGACTATATGTTGCCCTCTAGATGTCTTAATTATTTGTGTCATTAGGTTACTGTCTCACTGACATATTGTATTGACACCTGTCTATTGTTGAAGACTATATGTTGTCCTCTAGATGTCTTAACTATTTGTGTCATTGGGTTACTGTCTCACTGACATATTGTATAGACACCTGTCTATTGTTGAAGACTATATGTTGTCCTCTAGATGTCTTAACTATTTGTGTCATTGGGTTACTGTCTCACTGACATATTGTATAGACACCTGTCTATTGTTGAAGACTATATGTTGTCCTCTAGATGTCTTAATTATTTGTGTCATTGGGTTACTGTCTCACTGACATATTGTATATATAACCTGTCTATTGTTGAAGACTATATGTTGTCCTCTAGATGTCTTAACTATTTGTGTCATTGGGTTACTGTCTCACTGACATATTGTATAGACACCTGTCTATTGTTGAAGACTATATGTTGCCTTTAGATGTCTTAACTATTTGTGTCATTAGGTTGCTGTCTCACTGACATATTGTATAGACACCTGTCTATTGTTGAAGACTATATGTTGTCCCTTAGATGTTGTAATTATTTGTGTCATTGGGTTATTGTCTCACTGACATATTGTATAGACACCTGTCTATTGTTGAAGACTATATGTTGCCCTTTAGATGTCTTAACTTATTTGTGTCATTAGGTTGCTGTCTCACTGACATATTGTATAGACACCTGTCTATTGTTGAAGACTATATGTTGCCCTTTAGATGTTGTAACTATTTGTGTCATTGGGTTACTGTCTCACTGACATATTGTTATATACACCTGTCTATTGTTGAAGACTATATGTTGTCCTCTAGTGTCTTAATTATTTGTGTCATTGGTTACTGTCTCACTGACATATTGTATATACACCTGTCTATTGTTGAAGACTATATGTTGTCCTCTAGATGTCTTAACTATTTGTGTCGTTGGGTTGCTGTCTCACTGACATATTACATATATACACCTGTCTATTGTTGAAGACTATATGTTGTCCTCAAGGTGTCTTAATTATGTGTGTCATTGGGTTACTGTCTCACTGACATATTGTATATATACACCTGTCTATTGTTGAAGACTATATGTTGCCCTTTAGATGTCTTAACTATTTGTGTCATTAGGTTGCTGTCTCACTGACATATTGTATAGACACCTGTCTATTGTTGAAGACTATATGTTGCCCTTTAGATGTCTTAACTATTTGTGTCATTAGGTTACTGTCTCACTGACATATTGTATAGACACCTGTCTATTGTTGAAGACTATATGTTGTCCTTTTAGGTGTCTTAATTATTTGTGTCATTGGGTTACTGTCTCACTGACATATTGTATATACACCTGTCTATTGTTGAAGACTATATGTTGTCCTCTAGATGTCTTAATTATTTGTGTCGTTGGGTTGGTGTCTCACTGACATATTGTATAGACACCTGTCTATTGTTGAAGACTATATGTTGCCCTTTAGATGTCTTAACTATTTGTGTCATTAGGTTGCTGTCTCACTGACATATTGTATAGACACCTGTCTATTGTTGAAGACTATATGTTGTCCTCTAGATGTTGTAATTATTGTGTCATTGGGTTACTGTCTCACTGACATATTGTATAGACACCTGTCTATTGTTGAAGACTATATGTTGCCCTTTAGATGTCTGAACTATTTGTGTCATTAGGTTGCTGTCTCACTGACATATTGTATAGACACCTGTCTATTGTTGAAGACTATATGTTGTCCTCTAGATGTCTTAATTATTTGTGTCATTGGGTTGCTGTCTCACTGACATTTTGTATAGACACCTGTCTATTGTTGAAGACTATATGTTGTCCTCTAGATGTTGTAATTATTTGTGTCATTGGGTTACTGTCTCACTGACATATTGTATATATACACCTGTCTATTGTTGAAGACTATATGTTGCCCTCTAGATGTCTTAATTATTTGTGTCATTGGGTTACTGTCTCACTGACATATTGTATTGACACCTGTATATTGTTGAAGACTATATGTTGCCCTTTAGATGTCTTAACTTTTTGTGTCATTGGGTTACTGTCTCACTGACATATTGTATAGACACCTGTCTATTGTTGAAGACTATATGTTGCCCTTTAAATGTCTTAATTATTTGTGTCATTGGGTTGCTGTCTCACTGACACATTGTATAGACTCCTGTCTATTGTTGAAGACTATATGTTGCCCTTTAGATGTCTTAACTATTTGTGTCATTGGGTTACTGTCTCACTGACATATTGTATATATACACCTGTCTATTGTTGAAGACTATATGTTGCCCTTTAGATGTCTTAACTATTTGTGTGTCATTAGGTTGCTGTCTCACTGACATATTGTATAGACACCTGTCTATTGTTGAAGACTATATGTTGTCCTCTAGATGTTGTAATTATTTGTGTCATTGGGTTACTGTCTCACTGACATATTGTATAGACACCTGTCTATTGTTGAAGACTATATGTTGCCCTTTAGATGTCTTAACTATTTGTGTCATTAGGTTGCTGTCTCACTGACATATTGTATAGACACCTGTCTATTGTTGAAGACTATATGTTGTCCTCTAGATGTCTTAATTATTTGTGTCATTGGGTTGCTGTCTCACTGACATATTGTATAGACACCTGTCTATTGTTGAAGACTATATGTTGTCCTCTAGATGTTGTAATTATTTGTGTCATTGGGTTACTGTCTCACTGACATATTGTATAGACACCTGTCTATTGTTGAAGACTATATGTTGTCCTTTAGATGTCTTAATTATTTGTGTCATTAGGTTGCTGTCTCACTGACATATTGTATAGACACCTGTCTATTGTTGAAGACTATATGTTGCCCTTTAGATGTCTTAACTATTTGTGTCATTGGGTTACTGTCTCACTGACATATTGTATATACACCTGTCTATTGTTGAAGACTATATGTTGTCCTCTAGATGTCTTAACTATTTGTGTCGTTGGGTTGCTGTCTCACTGACATATTATATATATACACCTGTCTATTGTTGAAGACTATATGTTGTCCTCTAGGTGTCTTAATTATTTGTGTCATTGGGTTACTGTCTCACTGACATATTGTATATATACACCTGTCTATTGTTGAAGACTATATGTTGCCCTTTAGATGTCTTAATTATTTGTGTCATTAGGTTGCTGTCTCACTGACATATTGTATAGACACCTGTCTATTGTTGAAGACTATATGTTGTCCTCTAGATGTCTTAATTATTTGTGTCATCGGGTTGCTGTCTCACTGACATATTGTATAGACACCTGTCTATTGTTGAAGACTATATGTTGTCCTCTAGATGTCTGTAATTATTTGTGTCATTGGGTTACTGTCTCACTGACATATTGTATAGACACCTGTCTATTGTTGAAGACTATATGTTGCCTCTAGATGTCTTAATTATTTGTGTCATTGGTTACTGTCTCACTGACATATTGTATTGAACCTGTCTATTGTTGAAGACTATATGTTGCCCTTAGATGTCTTAATATTTGTGTCATTAGGTTACTGTCTCACTGACATATTGTATTGACACCTGTCTATTGTTGAAGACTATATGTTGCCCTTAGATGTCTTAATATTTGTGTCATTGGTGACTGTCTCACTGACATATTGTATAGACACCTGTCTATTGTTGAAGACTATATGTTGCCTTAGATGTCTTAACTATTTGTGTCATTGGTTCTGTCTCACTGACATATTGTATAGACACCTGTCTATTGTTGAAGACTATATGTTGCCCTTTAGATGTCTTAATTATTTGTGTCATTGGGTTGCTGTCTCACTGACATATTGTATAGACACCTGTCTATTGTTGAAGACTATATGTTGCCCTTTAGATGTCTTAACTATTTGTGTCATTGGGTTACTGTCTCACTGACATATTGTAATATACACCTGTCTATTGTTGAAGACTATATGTTGCCCTTTAGATGTCTTAACTATTTGTGTCATTAGGTTGCTGTCTCACTGACATATTGTATAGACACCTGTCTATTGTTGAAGACTATATGTTGTCCTTAGATGTTGTAATTATTTGTGTCATTGGGTTCTGTCTCACTGACATATTGTATAGACACCTGTCTATTGTTGAAGACTATATGTTCCCTTTAGATGTCTTAACTATTTGTGTCATTAGGTTGCTGTCTCACTGACATATTGTATAGACACCTGTCTATTGTTGAAGACTATATGTTGCCCTTTAGATGTCTTAACTATTTGTGTCATTAGGTTGCTGTCTCACTGACATATTGTTTAGACACCTGTCTATTGTTGAAGACTATATGTTGCCCTTTAGATGTCTTAACTTATTTGTGTCATTAGGTTGCTGTCTCACTGACATATTGTATAATACACCTGTCTATTGTTGAAGACTATATGTTGCCCTCTAGATGTTGTAATTATTTTTGTCATTGGGTTGCTGTCTCACTGACATATTGTATAGACACCTGTCTATTGTTGAAGACTATATGTTGTCCTCTAGAGTCTTAATTATTTGTGTCATTGGTTGCTGTCTCACTGACATATTGTATAGACACTGTCTATTGTTGAAGACTATATGTTGCCCTTTAGATGTCTTAACTATTTGTGTCATTGGGTTACTGTCTCACTGACATATTGTATAATACACCTGTCTATTGTTGAAGACTATATGTTGCCCTTTAGATGTCTTAACTATTTGTGTCATTGGTTGCTGTCTCACTGACATATTGTATAGACACCTGTCTATTGTTGAAGACTATATGTTGTCCTCTAGATGTTTAATTATTTGTGTCATGGGTTGCTGTCTCACTGACATATTGTATAAGACACCTGTCTATTGTTGAAGACTATATGTTGCCTCTAGGTGTCTTAATTATTTGTGTCATTGGTTGCTGTCTCACTGACATATTGTATAGACACCTGTCTATTGTTGAAGACTATATGTTGTCCTCTAGATGTTTAATTATTTGTGTCATGGGTTGCTGTCTCACTGACATATTGTATAGACACCTGTCTATTGTTGAAGACTATATGTGTCCTCTAGTGTCTTAACTATTTGTGTCATTGGGTTACTGTCTCACTGACATATTGTATAAACACCTGTCTATTGTTGAAGACTATAGTTGCCTTTAGATGTCTTAACTATTTGTGTCATTGGTTGCTGTCTCACTGACATATTGTATAGACACCTGTCTATTGTTGAAGACTATATGTTGCCCTCTAGATGTTTAATTATTTGTGTCATTGGTTGCTGTCTCACTGACATATTGTATAGACACCTGTCTATTGTTGAAGACTATATGTTGTCCTCTAGATGTTGTAATTATTTGTGTCATCGGGTTGGTGTCTCACTGACATATTGTATAGACACCTGTCTATTGTTGAATACTATATGTTGCCCTTTAGATGTCTTAATATTTGTGTCATTAGGTAGCTGTCTCACTGACATATTGTATAACACCTGTCTATTGTTGAAGACTATATGTTGTCCATTAGGTGTTGTAATTATTTGTGTCATTGGGTTGCTGTCTCACTGACATATTGTATATACACCTGTCTATTGTTGAAGACTATATGTTGTCCTCTAGATGTCTTAATTATTTGTGTCATTAGGTTGCTGTCTCACTGACATATTGTATAGACACTGTCTATTGTTGAAGACTATATGTTGCCTTTAGATGTCTTAACTATTTGTGTCATGGGTTACTGTCTCACTGACATATTGTATATATACACCTGTCTATTGTTGAAGACTATATGTTGTCCTTAGATGTCTTAATTATTTGTGTCATTGGGTTGCTGTCTCACTGACATATTGTATATATACACCTGTCTATTGTTGAAGACTATATGTTGCCCTTTAGATGTCTTAACTATTTGTGTCATTGGTTCTGTCTCACTGACATATTGTATAGACACCTGTCTATTGTTGAAGACTATATGTTGTCCTCTAGATGTTGTAATTATTTGTGTCATGGGTTGCTGTCTCACTGACTATTGTATAGACACTGTCTATTGTTGAAGACTATATGTTGTCCTCTAGGTGTCTTAATTATTTGTGTCATTGGGTTGCTGTCTCACTGACATATTGTATAGACACCTGTCTATTGTTGAAGACTATATGTTGTCCTCTAGGTGTCTTAATTATTTGTGTCATTGGGTTGCTGTCTCACTGACATATTGTATAGACACATGTCTATTGTTGAAGACTATATGTTGTCCTCTAGGTGTCTTAATTATTTGTGTCATTGGGTTGCTGTCTCACTGACATATTGTATAGACACATGTCTATTGTTGTAGACTATATGTTGCCCTTTAGATGTCTTAACTATTTGTGTCATTGGGTTGCTGTCTCACTGACATATTGTATATACACTGTCTATTGTTGAGGACTATATGTTGTCCTCTAGGTGTCTTAATTATTTGTGTCATTGGGTTGCTGTCTCACTGACATATTGTATAGACACCTGTCTATTGTTGAAGACTATATGTTTCCTCTAGTGTCTTAATTATTTGTGTCATTGGGTTGCTGTCTCACTGACATATTGTATAGACACCTGTCTATTGTTGAAGACTATATGTTGTCCTCTAGATGTCTTAATTATTTGTGTCATTGGGTTACTGTCTCACTGACATATTGTATAGACACCTGTCAAATGTTGAAGACTATATGTTGTCCTCTAGATGTTGTAATTATTTATGTCATTGGGTTGCTGTCTCACTGACACATTGTATATATACACCTGTCTATTGTTGAAGACTATATGTTGTCCTCTAGATGTTGTAATTATTTGTGTCATCGGGTTGCTGTCTCACTGACATATTGTATAGACCCTGTCTATTGTTGAAGACTATATGTTGCCCTCTAGATGTCTTAATTATTTGTGTCATTGGGTTACTGTCTCACTGACATATTGTATATATACACCTGTCTATTGTTGAAGACTATATGTTGCCTCTAGATAGCTTAACTATTTGTGTCATTGGTTACTGTCTCACTGACATATTGTAATATACACCTGTCTATTGTTGAAGACTATATGTTGTCCTCTAGTGTCTTAATTATTTGTGTCATTGGTTCTGTCTCACTGACATATTGTATATATACACCTGTCTATTGTTGAAGACTATATGTTGCCCTTTAGATGTCTTAACTATTTGTGTCATTAGGTTGCTGTCTCACTGACATATTGTATAGACACCTGTCTATTGTTGAAGACTATAGTTGCCCTTTAGATGTCTTAATATTTGTGTCATTAGGTTGCTGTCTCACTGACATATTGTATAGACACCTGTCTATGTTGAAGACTATATGTTGTCCTCTAGGTGTCTTAACTATTTGTGTCATTGGGTTACTGTCTCACTGACATATTGTATAGACACCTGTCTATTGTTGAAGACTATATGTTGCCCTTTAGATGTCTTAACTATTTGTGTCATTAGGTACTGTCTCACTGACATATTGTATAGACACCTGTCTATTGTTGAAGACTATATGTTGTCCTCTAGATGTCTTAATTATTTGTGTCATTGGGTTGCTGTCTCACTGACATATTGTATAGACACCTGTCTATTGTTGAAGACTATATGTTGTCCTTAGATGTCTTAATTATTTGTGTCATTGGGTTGCTGTCTCACTGACATATTGTATAGACACCTGTCTATTGTTGAAGACTATATGTTGCCCTTTAGATGTCTTAACTATTTGTGTCATTAGGTTGCTGTCTCACTGACATATTGTATAGAACACCTGTCTATTGTTGAAGACTATATGTTGCTCCTTAGGTGTCTTAATTATTTGTGTCATTGGTTGCTGTCTCACTGACATATTGTATATATACACCTGTCTATTGTTGAAGACTATATGTTGTCCTCTAGATGTCTTAATTATTTGTGTCATTGGTTGCTGTCTCACTGACATATTGTATAGACACCTGTCTATTGTTGAAGACTATATGTTGTCCTCTAGATGTTGTAATTATTTGTGTCATTGGGTTGCTGTCTCACTGACATATTGTATATACACCTGTCTATTGTTGAAGACTATATGTTGTCCTTTAGATGTCTTAATTATTTGTGTCATTGGGTTACTGTCTCACTGACATATTGTATAGACACCTGTCTATTGTTGAAGACTATATGTTGTCCTTTAGTGTCTTAATTATTTGTGTCATTGGTTGCTGTCTCACTGACATATTGTATAGACACCTGTCTATTGTTGAAGACTATATGTTGTCCTCTAGATGTCTTAATTATTTGTGTCATTGGGTTACTGTCTCACTGACATATTGTATAGACACCTGTCTATTGTTGAAGACTATATGTTGTCCTCTAGGTGTCTTAATTATTTGTGTCATTGGGTTACTGTCTCACTGACATATTGTATATATACACCTGTCTATTGTTGAAGACTATATGTTGTCCTCTAGGTGTCTTAATTATTTGTGTCTTGGTTCTGTCTCACTGACATATTGATATACACCTGTCTATTGTTGAAGACTATATGTTGTCCTCTAGATGTCTTAATTATTTGTGTCATTGGTTCTGTCTCACTGACATATTGTATAGACACCTGTCTATTGTTGAAGACTATATGTTGCCTTTAGATGTCTTAACTATTTGTGTCTTGGTTGCTGTCTCACTGACATATTGTATAGACACCTGTCTATTGTTGAAGACTATATGTTGCCTTAGATGTCTAATATTTGTGTCTTGGTTACTGTCTCACTGACATATTGTATAACCCTGTATGTTGAAGACTATATGTTGCCTCTAGATGTCTTAATATTTGTGTCATGGGTTCTGTCTCACTGACATATTGTATAACACCTGTCTATTGTTGAAGACTATATGTTGCCTTAGATGTCTTAATATTTGTGTCATTGGGTTGCTGTCTCACTGACATATTGTATAGACACCTGTCTATTGTTGAAGACTATATGTTGTCCTCTAGATGTCTTAATTATTTGTGTCATTAGGTTCTGTCTCACTGACATATTGTATATACACCTGTATTGTTGAAGACTATATGTTGCCTTTAGTGTCTTAATTATTTGTGTCATTGGGTTGCTGTCTCACTGACATATTGTATAGACACCTGTCTATTGTTGAAGACTATATGTTGCCTTAGATGTCTTAATTATTTGTGTCATTAGGTTGCTGTCTCACTGACATATTGTATAGACACCTGTCTATTGTTGAAGACTATATGTTGCCCTTTAGATGTCTTAACTATTTGTGTCATTAGGTTGCTGTCTCACTGACATATTGTATAACACTGTCTATTGTTGAAGACTATATGTTGTCCTTAGTGTCTTAATTATTTGTGTCATTGGGTTGCTGTCTCACTGACATATTGTATAGACACCTGTCTATTGTTGAAGACTATATGTTGTCCTCTAGATGTCTTAATATTTGTGTCATTGGTTGCTGTCTCACTGACATATTGTATAGACACCTGTCTATTGTTGAAGACTATATGTTGCCTTAGATGTCTTAATTATTTGTGTCATTGGTTACTGTCTCACTGACATATTGTATAGACACCTGTCTATTGTTGAAGACTATATGTTGTCCTCTAGTGTTTAATATTTGTGTCATTGGTTGCTGTCTACTGACATATTGTATATACACTGTCTATTGTTGAAGACTATATGTTGTCCTTAATGTTTAATTATTTGTGTCATTGGGTTGCTGTCTCACTGACATATTGTATAGACCCTGTCTATGTTGAAGACTATATGTTGTCCTCTAGATGTCTTAATTATTTGTGTCATTGGGTTACTGTCTCACTGACATATTGTATAACACCTGTCTATTGTTGAAGACTATATGTTGCCCTTAGATGTCTTAACTATTTGTGTCATTGGTTCTGTCTCACTGACATATTGTATAGACACCTGTCTATTGTTGAAGACTATATGTTGTCCTCTAGGTGTCTTAATTATTTGTGTCATTGGTTACTGTCTCACTGACATATTGTATATATACACCTGTCTATTGTTGAAGACTATATGTTGCCCTTTAGATGTCTTAATATTTGTGTCATTAGTTGCTGTCTCACTGACATATTGTATAGACACCTGTCTATTGTTGAAGACTATATGTTGTCCTCTAGATGTTTAATTATTTGTGTCATTAGGTTGCTGTCTCACTGACATATTGTATAACACCTGTCTATTGTTGAAGACTATATGTTGTCCTTAGTGTCTTAATATTTGTGTCATTGGGTTACTGTCTCACTGACATATTGTATAACACCTGTCTATTGTTGAAGACTATATGTTGCCTTTAGATGTCTTAACTATTTGTGTCATTAGGTTACTGTCTCACTGACATATTGTATAGACACCTGTCTATTTTGAAGACTATATGTTGTCCTCTAGATGTCTTAATATTTGTGTCATTGGGTTACTGTCTCACTGACATATTGTATAGACACCTGTCTATTGTTGAAGACTATATGTTGCCCTTTAGATGTCTTAACTATTTGTGTCATTGGGTTCTGTCTCACTGACATATTGTATAGACACTGTCTATTGTTGAAGACTATATGTTGTCCTCTAGATGTCTTAATTATTTGTGTCATTGGGTTGCTGTCTCACTGACATATTGTATAGACACCTGTCTATTGTTGAAGACTATATGTTGTCCTCTAGATGTCTTAATTATTTGTGTCATTGGTTGCTGTCTCACTGACATATTGTATAGACACCTGTCTATTGTTGAAGACTATATGTTGTCCTCTAGGTGTCTTAATTATTTGTGTCATTGGTTCTGTCTCACTGACATATTGTATAACACCTGTCTATTGTTGAAGACTATATGTTGTCCTCTAGTGTCTTAATTATTTGTGTCATTGGTTCTGTCTCACTGACATATTGTATAGACCCTGTCTATTGTTGAAGACTATATGTTGCCCTTAGATGTCTTAATTATTTGTGTCATTGGGTTACTGTCTCACTGACATATTGTATAACACCTGTCTATTGTTGAAGACTATATGTTGTCCTTTAGATGTCTTAATATTTGTGTCATTGGGTTCTGTCTCACTGACATATTGTATAACACCTGTCTATTGTTGAAGACTATATGTTGCCTTTAGATGTCTTAACTATTGTGTCATTAGGTTGCTGTCTCACTGACATATTGTATAACACCTGTCTATGTTGAAGACTATATGTTGCCTTAGATGTCTAATATTTGTGTCATGGTTGCTGTCTCACTGACATATTGTATAGACACCTGTCTATTGTTGAAGATATATGTTGCCTTAGTGTTAATTATTTTGTCATTGGGTTGCTGTCTCACTGACATATGTATAACACCTGTCTATTGTTGAAGACTATATGTTGCCTCTAGTGTCTTAATTATTTTGTCATTGGTTGCTGTCTCACTGACATATTGTATAGACACCTGTCTATTGTTGAAGACTATATGTTGCCTTAGTGTCTTAATTATTTGTGTCATTGGTTCTGTCTCACTGACATATTGTATAGACACCTGTCTATTGTTGAAGACTATATGTTGCCTTTAGATTCTTAATATTTGTGTCATTGGTTCTGTCTCACTGACATATTGTATAGACACCTGTCTATTGTTGAAGACTATATGTTGCCTTAGTGTTTAATATTTGTGTCATAGGTTGTGTCTCACTGACATATTGTATAGACACTGTCTATTGTTGAAGACTATATGTTGCCTTTAGATGTCTTAATATTGTGTCATTGGTTGCTGTCTCACTGACATATTGTATAGACACCTGTCTATTGTTGAAGACTATATGTGTCCTTAGATGTTTAATATTTGTGTCATTGGTTGCTGTCTCACTGACATATTGTATAACACTGTCTATTGTTGAAGACTATATGTTGCCTTAGATGTCTTAATTATTTGTGTCATTGGTTCTGTCTCACTGAATATTGTATAACACCTGTCTATTGTTGAGACTATATGTTGCCTTAGTGTCTTAATATTTTGTCATTGGGTTCTGTCTACTGACATATTGTTATACACCGTCTATTGTTGAAGACTATATGTTGTCCTTTAGTGTCTTAATTATTTGTGTCATTGGTTGCTGTCTCACGACATATTGTATAGACACCTGTCTATTGTTGAAGACTATATGTTGCCTTAGATGTTTAATATTTGTGTCATTGGTTGCTGTCTCACTGACATATTGTATAGACACTGTCTATTGTTGAAGACTATATGTTGCCTTAGATGTTGTAATATTTGTGTCATGGTTGCTGTCTCACTGACATATTGTATAGACCTGTCTATTGTTGAAGACTATATGTTGTCCTCTAGTGTCTTAATTATTGTGTCATTGGGTTCTGTCTCACTGACATATTGTATAACACTGTCTATTGTTGAAGACTATATGTTGCCCTATGTCTTAATTATTTGTGTCATTGGGTTGCTGTCTCACTGACATATTGTATAACACCTGTCTATTGTGAAGACTATATGTTGTCCTCTAGGTGTCTTAATTATTTGTGTCATTGGGTTGCTGTCTCACTGACATATTGTATAACACCTGTCTATTGTTGAAGACTATATGTTGCCTTAGATGTTTAATATTTGTGTCATTGGTTGCTGTCTCACTGACATATTGTATAGACACCTGTCTATTGTTGAAGACTATATGTTGTCCTTAGATGTTTAATATTTGTGTATTGGTTCTGTCTCACTGACATATTGTATAACACCTGTCTATTGTTGAAGACTATATGTTGTCCTCTAGTGTCTTAACTATTTGTGTCATTGGGTTCTGTCTCACTGACATATTGTATAGACACCTGTCTATTGTTGAAGACTATATGTTGCCTCTAGATGTTTAATATTTGTGTCATTGGTTACTGTCTCACTGACATATTGTATAGACACCTGTCTATTTTGAGACTATATGTTGTCCTCTAGGTGTCTTAATATTTGTGTCATTGGGTTACTGTCTCACTGACATATTGTATAGACACCTGTCTATTGTTGAAGACTATATGTTGTCCTCTAGATGTTTAATTATTTGTGTCATTGGTTGCTGTCTCACTGACATATTGTATATACACCTGTCTATTGTTGAAGACTATAAGTTGCCCTTTATATGTCTTAATTATTTGTGTCATTGGGTTGCTGTCTCACTGACATATTGTATATATACACCTGTCTATTGTTGAAGACTATATGTTGTCTCTAGATGTTGTAATTATTTGTGTCATTGGGTTACTGTCTCACTGACATATTGTATAGACACCTGTTATTGTTGAAGACTATATGTTGCCTTTAGATGTCTTAATTATTTGTGTCATTAGGTTGCTGTCTCACTGACATATTGTATAGACACCTGTCATTGTTGAAGACTATATGTTGCCCTTTAGATGTCTTAACTATTTGTGTCATTAGGTTGCTGTCTCACTGACATATTGTATATATACACCTGTCTATTGTTGAAGACTATATGTTGCCCTTTAGATGTCTTAATATTTGTGTCATTGGTTGCTGTCTCACTGACATATTGTATATATACACCTGTCTATTGTTGAGACTATATGTTGTCCTTAGATGTTGTAATTTTTGTGTCATTGGTTACTGTCTCACTGACATATTGTTATATACACCTGTCTATTGTTGAAGACTATATGTTGTCCTCTAGAGTTGTAATTATTTGTGTCATTGGGTTGCTGTCTCACTGACATATTGTATATATCACCTGTCTATTGTTGAAGACTATATGTTGTCCTTTAGATGTCTTAACTATTTGTGTCATTAGGTTGCTGTCTCACTGACATATTGTATAGACACTGTCTATTGTTGAAGACTATATGTTGTCCTCTAGATGTTGTAATTATTTGTGTCATTGGGTTACTGTCTCACTGACATATTGTATAGAACCTGTCTATTGTTGAATACTATATGTTGTCCTCTAGATGTCTTAATATTTGTGTCATTAGGTTGCTGTCTCACTGACATATTGTATATATACACCTGTCTATTGTTGAAGACTATATGTTGCCCTTTAGATGTCTTAATTATTTGTGTCATTGGGTTACTGTCTCACTGACATATTGTATAGACACCTGTCTATTGTTGAAGACTATATGTTGCCCTTTAGATGTCTTAATTATTTGTGTCATTGGGTTACTGTCTCACTGACATATTGTATAGACACCTGTCTATTGTTGAAGACTATATGTTGCCCTCTAGATGTCTTAATTATTTGTGTCATTGGGTTACTGTCCCACTGACATATTGTATATATACACCTGTCTATTGTTGAATACTATATGTTGCCCTCTAGATGTCTTAATTATTTGTGTCATTGGGTTGCTGTCTCACTGACATATTGTATAGACACCTGTCTATTGTTGAAGACTATATGTTGCCCTTTAGATGTCTTAACTATTTGTGTCATTAGGTTGCTGTCTCACTGACATATTGTATAGACACCTGTCTATTGTTGTAGACTTTATGTTGTCCTCTAGATGTTGTAATTATTTGTGTCATTGGGTTACTGTCTCACTGACATATTGTATAGACACCTGTCTATTGGTGAAGACTATATGTTGCCCTTTAGATGTTTTAATTATTTGTGTCATTGGGTTGCTGTCTCACTGACATATTGTATAGACACTTGTCTATTGTTGAAGACTATATATTGTCCTTTAGATGTCTTAATTAATTGTGTCATTGGGTTGCTGTCTCACTGACATATTGTATAGACACCTGTCTATTGTTTAAGACTATATGTTGCCCTTTAGATGTCTTAATTAATTGTGTCATTGGGTTGCTATCTCACTGACATATTGTATATATACACCTGTCTATTGTTGAAGACTATATGTTGTCCTCTAGGTGTCTTAATTATTTGTGTCATTAGGTTGCTGTCTCACTGACATATTGTATAGACACCTGTCTATTGTTGAAGACTATATGTTGTCCTCTAGATGTCTTAATTATTTGTGTCATTGGGTTGCTGTCTCACTGACATATTGTATAGACACCTGTCTATTGTTGAAGACTATATGTTGTCCTCTAGATGTTGTAATTATTTGTGTCATTGGGTTGCTGTCTCACTGACATATTGTATATATACACCTGTCTATTGTTGAATACTATATGTTGCCCTTTAGATGTTTTAACTATTTGTGTCATTGGGTTGCTGTCTCACTGACATATTGTATATATACACCTGTCTATTGTTGAATACTATATGTTGCCCTCTAGATGTTGTAATTATTTGTGTCATTGGGTTGCTGTCTCACTGACATATTGTATATATACACCTGTCTATTGTTGAAGACTTTATGTTGCCCTTTAGATGTCTTAATTAATTGTGTCATTGGGTTGCTGTCTCACTGACATATTGTATAGACACCTGTCTATTGTTGAAGACTATATGTTGTCCTCTAGATGTCTTAACTATTTGTGTCATTGGGTTACTGTCTCACTGACATATTGTATAGACACCTGTCTATTGTTGAAGACTATATGTTGCCCTTTAGATGTCTTAACTATTTGTGTCATTAGGTTGCTGTCTCACTGACATATTGTATAGACACCTGTCTATTGTTGAAGACTATATGTTGTCCTCTAGGTGTCTTAACTATTTGTGTCATTGGGTTACTGTCTCACTGACATATTGTATAGACACCTGTCTATTGTTGAAGACTATATGTTGCCCTTTAGATGTCTTAACTATTTGTGTCATTAGGTTACTGTCTCACTGACATATTGTATAGACACCTGTCTATTCTTGAAGACTATATGTTGTCCTCTAGGTGTCTTAACTATTTGTGTCATTGGGTTACTGTCTCACTGACATATTGTATAGACACCTGTCTATTGTTGAAGACTATATGTTGTCCTCTAGATGTTGTAATTATTTGTGTCATTAGGTTGCTGTCTCACTGACATATTGTATATATACACCTGTCTATTGTTGAAGACTATAAGTTGCCCTTTATATGTCTTAATTATTTGTGTCATTGGGTTGCTGTCTCACTGACATATTGTATATATACACCTGTCTATTGTTGAAGACTATATGTTGTCCTCTAGATGTTGTAATTATTTGTGTCATTGGGTTACTGTCTCACTGACATATTGTATAGACACCTGTTTATTGTTGAAGACTATATGTTGCCCTTTAGATGTCTTAATTATTTGTGTCATTGGGTTGCTGTCTCACTGACATATTGTATAGACACCTGTCTATTGTTGAAGACTATATGTTGTCCTTTAGATGTCTTAATTATTTGTGTCATTGGGTTGCTGTCTCACTGACATATTGTATAGACACCTGTCTATTGTTGAAGACTATATGTTGTCCTCTAGATGTTTAATTATTTGTGTCATTGGTTCTGTCTCACTGACATATTGTATAGACACCTGTCTATTGTTGAAGACTATATGTTGCCCTTTAGATGTCTTAATTATTTGTGTCATTGGTTGCTGTCTCACTGACATATTGTATAGACACCTGTCTATTGTTGAAGACTATATGTTGTCCCTTTAGATGTCTTAATTATTTGTGTCATTGGGTTGCTGTCTCACTGACATATTGTATAGACACCTGTCTATTGTTGAAGACTATATGTTGCCCTTTAGATGTCTTAATTATTTGTGTCATTAGGTTGCTGTCTCACTGACATATTGTATAAACACCTGTCTATTGTTGAAGACTATATGTTGTCCTCTAGATGTCTTAACTTATTTGTGTCATTAGGTTGCTGTCTCACTGACATATTGTATAGACACCTGTCTATTGTTGAAGACTATATGTTGCCTTAGATGTCTTAACTATTTGTGTCATTGGGTTGCTGTCTCACTGACATATTGTATAGACACCTGTCTATTGTTGAAGACTATATGTTGTCCTCTAGATGTTTAATTATTTGTGTCATTGGGTTGCTGTCTCACTGACATATTGTATAGACACCTGTCTATTGTTGAAGACTATATGTTGCCCTAGATGTTTAATTATTTGTGTCATTGGGTTGCTGTCTCACTGACATATTGTATAGACACCTGTCTATTGTTGAAGACTATATGTTGTCCTCTAGATGTTGTAATTATTTGTGTCATTGGGTTACTGTCTCACTGACACATTTTATATATACCTGTCAATTGTTGAAGACTATATGTTGTCCTCTAGATGTTGTAATTATTTGTGTCATTGGGTTGCTGTCTCACTGACATATTGTATAGACACCTGTCTATTGTTGAAGACTATATGTTGTCCTCTAGATGTTGTAATTATTTGTGTCATTGGGTTACTGTCTCACTGACAATTGTATATAACCTGTCTATTGTTGAAGACTATATGTTGTCCTCTAGATGTCTTAATTATTTGTGTCATTGGGTTCTGTCTCACTGACATATTGTATAGACACCTGTCTATTGTTGAAGACTATATGTTGTCCTCTAGATGTTGTAATTATTTGTGTCATTGGGTTACTGTCTCACTGACATATTGTATAGACACCTGTCTATTGTTGAAGACTATATGTTGCCCTCTAGATGTCTTAATTATTTGTGTCATTGGGTTCTGTCTCACTGACATATTGTATAGACACCTGTCTATTGTTGAAGACTATATGTTGCCCTCTAGATGTCTTAATTATTTGTGTCATTGGGTTCTGTCTCACTGACATATTGTATAGACACCTGTCTATTGTTGAAGACTATATGTTGCCCTTTAGATGTCTTAATTTTGTGTCATTAGGTTGCTGTCTCACTGACATATTGTAATAGACACCTGTCTATTGTTGAAGACTTATGTTGTCCTCTAGATGTCTTAATTATTTGTGTCATTGGGTTGCTGTCTCACTGACATATTGTATAGACACCTGTCTATTGTTGAAGACTATATGTTGCCCTTTAGATGTTCTTAATTATTTGTGTCATTAGGTTGCTGTCTCACTGACATATTGTATAGACACCTGTCTATTGTTGAAGACTATATTTGTCCTTAGATGTCTTAATTATTTGTGTCATTGGTTGCTGTCTCACTGACATATTGTATAGACACCTGTCTATTGTTGAAGACTATATGTTGCCCTTTAGATGTTTAATTATTTGTGTCATTGGGTTGCTGTCTCACTGACATATTGTATAACACCTGTCTATTGTTGAAGACTATATGTTGTCCTCTAGGTGTCTTAATTATTTGTGTCATTAGGTTACTGTCTCATGACATATTGTATAACACCTGTCTATTGTTGAAGACTATATGTTGTCCTCTAGATGTTTAATTATTTGTGTCATTGGGTTGCTGTCTCACTGACATATTGTTATAGACACCTGTCTATTGTTGAAGACTATATGTTGCTCCTCTAGATGTTGTAATTATTTGTGTCATTGGGTTGCTGTCTCACTGACATATTGTAATATACACCTGTCTATTGTTGAAGACTATATGTTGTCCTTAGATGTTTAATTATTTGTGTCATTGGGTTGCTGTCTCACTGACATATTGTTATAACACCTGTCTATTGTTGAAGACTATATGTTCCCTAGATGTTGTAATTATTTGTGTCATTGGTTGCTGTCTCACTGACATATTGTTATAGACACCTGTCTATTGTTGAAGACTATATGTTGTCCTTAGATGTCTTAATTATTTGTGTCATTGGGTTGCTGTCTCACTGACATATTGTATATACACCTGTCTATTGTTGAAGACTATATGTTGCCCTTTAGATGTCTTAATTATTTGTGTCATTGGGTTGCTGTCTCACTGACACATTGTATAGACACCTGTCTATTGTTGAAGACTATATGTTGTCCTCTAGATGTTGTAATTATTTGTGTCATTGGGTTGCTGTCTCACTGACACATTGTATATATCACCTGTCTATTGTTGAAGACTATATGTTGTCCTCTAGGTGTCTTAATTATTTGTGTCATTGGGTTACTGTCTCACTGACATATTGTATAGACACCTGTCTATTGTTGAAGACTATATGTTGCCCTCTAGATGTCTTAATTATTTGTGTCATTGGGTTACTGTCTCACTGACATATTGTATAGACACCTGTCTATTGTTGAAGACTATATGTTGCCCTCTAGATGTCTTAATTATTTGTGTCATTGGGTTACTGTCTCACTGACATATTGTATATAACACCTGTCTATTGTTGAAACTATATGTTGCCCTCTAGATGTCTTAATTATTTGTGTCATTGGGTTGCTGTCTCACTGACATATTGTATAACACCTGTCTATTGTTGAAGACTATATGTTGCCCTCTAGATGTCTTAATTATTTGTGTCATTGGGTTGCTGTCTCACTGACATATTGTATAGACACCTGTCTATTGTTGATAGACTATATGTTGCCCTTTAGATGTCTTAATATTTGTGTCATTGGGTTGCTGTCTCACTGACATATTGTATAGACACCTGTCTATTGTTGAAGACTATATGTTGTCCTCTAGATGTCTTAATTATTTGTGTCATTGGGTTGCTGTCTCACTGACATATTGTATAGACACCTGTCTATTGTTGAAGACTATATGTTGTCCCTCTAGATGTTTAATTATTTGTGTCATTGGGTTGCTGTCTCACTGACATATTGTATAGACACCTGTCTATTGTTGAAGACTATATGTTGCCCTTTAGATGTCTTAATTATTTGTGTCATTGGGTTGCTGTCTCACTGACATATTGTATAAACACCTGTCTATTGTTGAAGACTATATGTTGTCCTCTAGTGTCTTAATTATTTGTGTCATTGGTTGCTGTCTCACTGACATATTGTATAGACACCTGTCTATTGTTGAAGACTATATGTTGTCCTCTAGATGTCTTAATTATTTGTGTCATTGGGTTGCTGTCTCACTGACATATTGTATAGACACCTGTCTAATTGTTGAAGACTATATGTTGTCCTCTAGATGTCTTAATTATTTGTGTCATTGGGTTACTGTCTCACTGACATATTGTATAGACACCTGTCTATTGTTGAAGACTATATGTTGTCCTCTAGATGTCTTAATTATTTGTGTCATTGGGTTACTGTCTCACTGACATATTGTATAGACACCTGTCTATTGTTGAAGACTATATGTTGCCCTTTAGATGTTGTAATTATTTGTGTCATTGGGTTACTGTCTCACTGACATATTGTATAGACACCTGTCTATTGTTGAAGACTCTATGTTGCCCTCTAGATGTCTTAATTATTTGTGTCATTGGGTTACTGTCCCACTGACATATTGTATATAAACACCTGTCTATTGTTGAATACTATATGTTGCCCTCTAGATGTCTTAATTATTTGTGTCATTGGGTTGCTGTCTCACTGATATATTGTTTAGACACCTGTCTATTGTTGAAGACTATATGTTGCCCTTTAGATGTCTTAACTATTTGTGTCATTAGGTTGCTGTCTCACTGACATATTGTATAGACACCTGTCTATTGTTGTAGACTTTATGTTGTCCTCTAGCTGTTGTAATTATTTGTGTCATTGGGTTACTGTCTCACTGACATATTGTATAGACACCTGTCTATTGTTGAAGACTATATGTTGCCCTTTAGATGTTTTAATTATTTGTGTCATTGGGTTGCTGTCTCACTGACATATTGTATAGACACTTGTCTATTGTTGAAGACTATATATTGTCCTTTAGATGTCTTAATTAATTGTGTCATTGGGTTGCTGTCTCACTGACATATTGTATAGACACCTGTCTATTGTTGAAGACTATATGTTGCCCTTTAGATGTCTTAATTAATTGTGTCATTGGGTTGCTATCTCACTGACATATTGTATATATACACCTGTCTATTGTTGAAGACTATATGTTGTCCTCTAGGTGTCTTAATTATTTGTGTCATTAGGTTGCTGTCTCACTGACATATTGTATAGACACCTGTCTATTGTTGAAGACTATATGTTGTCCTCTAGATGTCTTAATTATTTGTGTCATTGGGTTGCTGTCTCACTGACATATTGTATAGACACCTGTCTATTGTTGAAGACTATATGTTGTCCTCTAGATGTTGTAATTATTTGTGTCATTGGGTTGCTGTCTCACTGACATATTGTATATATACACCTGTCTATTGTTGAATACTATATGTTGCCCTTTAGATGTTTTAATTATTTGTGTCATTGGGTTGCTGTCTCACTGACATATTGTATATATACACCTGTCTATTGTTGAATACTATATGTTGCCCTCTAGATGTTGTAATTATTTGTGTCATTGGGTTGCTGTCTCACTGACATATTGTATATATACACCTGTCTATTGTTGAAGACTATATGTTGTCCTTTAGATGTCTTAACTATTTGTGTCATTGGGTTGCTGTCTCACTGACATATTGTATATACACCTGTCTATTAATGAAGACTATATGTTGTCCCTTAGATGTCTTAATTATTTGTGTCATTGGGTTACTGTCTCACTGACATATTGTATAGACACCTGTCTATTGTTGAAGACTATATGTTGTCCTCTAGATGTTTAATTATTTGTGTCATTGGGTTACTGTCTCACTGACATATTGTATAGACACCTGTCTATTGTTGAAGACTATATGTTGTCCTCTAGATGTTGTAATTATTTGTGTCATTGGGTTACTGTCTCACTGACATATTGTATAGACACCTGTCTATTGTTGAAGACTATATGTTGTCCTCTAGATGTCTTAATTATTTGTGTCATTGGGTTACTGTCTCACTGACATATTGTATAGACACCTGTCTATTGTTGAAGACTATATGTTGCCCTTTAGATGTTGTAATTATTTGTGTCATTGGGTTACTGTCTCACTGACATATTGTATAGACACCTGTCTATTGTTGAAGACTCTATGTTGCCCTCTAGATGTCTTAATTATTTGTGTCATTGGGTTACTGTCCCACTGACATATTGTATATAAACACCTGTCTATTGTTGAATACTATATGTTGCCCTCTAGATGTCTTAATTATTTGTGTCATTGGGTTGCTGTCTCACTGATATATTGTTTAGACACCTGTCTATTGTTGAAGACTATATGTTGCCCTTTAGATGTCTTAACTATTTGTGTCATTAGGTTGCTGTCTCACTGACATATTGTATAGACACCTGTCTATTGTTGTAGACTTTATGTTGTCCTCTAGCTGTTGTAATTATTTGTGTCATTGGGTTACTGTCTCACTGACATATTGTATAGACACCTGTCTATTGTTGAAGACTATATGTTGCCCTTTAGATGTTTTAATTATTTGTGTCATTGGGTTGCTGTCTCACTGACATATTGTATAGACACTTGTCTATTGTTGAAGACTATATATTGTCCTTTAGATGTCTTAATTAATTGTGTCATTGGGTTGCTGTCTCACTGACATATTGTATAGACACCTGTCTATTGTTGAAGACTATATGTTGCCCTTTAGATGTCTTAATTAATTGTGTCATTGGGTTGCTATCTCACTGACATATTGTATATATACACCTGTCTATTGTTGAAGACTATATGTTGTCCTCTAGGTGTCTTAATTATTTGTGTCATTAGGTTGCTGTCTCACTGACATATTGTATAGACACCTGTCTATTGTTGAAGACTATATGTTGTCCTCTAGATGTCTTAATTATTTGTGTCATTGGGTTGCTGTCTCACTGACATATTGTATAGACACCTGTCTATTGTTGAAGACTATATGTTGTCCTCTAGATGTTGTAATTATTTGTGTCATTGGGTTGCTGTCTCACTGACATATTGTATATATACACCTGTCTATTGTTGAATACTATATGTTGCCCTTTAGATGTTTTAATTATTTGTGTCATTGGGTTGCTGTCTCACTGACATATTGTATATATATACACCTGTCTATTGTTGAATACTATATGTTGCCCTCTAGATGTTGTAATTATTTGTGTCATTGGGTTGCTGTCTCACTGACATATTGTATATATACACCTGTCTATTGTTGAAGACTATATGTTGTCCTTTAGATGTCTTAACTATTTGTGTCATTGGGTTGCTGTCTCACTGACATATTGTATATATACACCTGTCTATTGTTGAAGACTTTATGTTGCCCTTTAGATGTCTTAATTAATTGTGTCATTGGGTTGCTGTCTCACTGACATATTGTATAGACACCTGTCTATTGTTGAAGACTATATGTTGTCCTCTAGATGTCTTAACTATTTGTGTCATTGGGTTACTGTCTCACTGACATATTGTATAGACACTTGTCTATTGTTGAAGACTATATGTTGCCCTTTAGATGTCTTAACTATTTGTGTCATTAGGTTGCTGTCTAACTGACATATTGTATAGACACCTGTCTATTGTTGAAGACTATATGTTGTCCTCTAGGTGTCTTAATTATTTGTGTCATTGGGTTGCTGTCTCACTGACATATTGTATATACACCTGTCTATTGTTGAAGACTATATGTTGCCCTCTAGATGTTTTAATTATTTGTGTCATTGGGTTCTGTCTCACTGACATATTGTATAAGACACCTGTCTATTGTTGAAGACTATATGTTGCCCTTAGATGTCTTAATTATTTGTGTCATTGGGTTGCTGTCTCACTGACATATTGTATATATAACACCTGTCTATTGTTGAAGACTATATGTTGCCCTCTAGTGTCTTAATTATTTGTGTCATTGGTTGCTGTCTCACTGACATATTGTATAGACACCTGTCTATTGTTGAAGACTATATGTTGTCCTCTAGATGTCTTAATTATTTGTGTCATTGGGTTGCTGTCTCACTGACATATTGTATAGACACCTGTCTATTGTTGAAGACTATATGTTGTCCTCTAGATGTCTTAATTATTTGTGTCATTGGGTTTGCTGTCTCACTGACATATTGTATATAGACACCTGTCTATTGTTGAAGACTATATGTTGCCCTTTAGATGTCTTAATTATTTGTGTCATTGGGTTGCTGTCTCACTGACATATTGTATAGACACCTGTCTATTGTTGAAGACTATATGTTGTCCTCTAGATGTCTTAATTATTTGTGTCATTGGGTTGCTGTCTCACTGACATATTGTATAGACACCTGTCTATTGTTGAAGACTATATGTTGTCCTCTAGATGTTTAATTATTTGTGTCATTGGGTTACTGTCTCACTGACATATTGTATAGACACCTGTCTATTGTTGAAGACTATATGTTGTCCTCTAGTGTCTTAATTATTTGTGTCATTGGGTTGCTGTCTCACTGACATATTGTATAGACACCTGTCTATTGTTGAAGACTATATGTTGCCTCTAGATGTCTTAATTATTTGTGTCATTGGGTTACTGTCTCACTGACATATTGTATAGACACCTGTCTATTGTTGAAGACTATATGTTGTCCTCTAGTGTCTTAATTATTTGTGTCATTGGGTTGCTGTCTCACTGACATATTGTATAGACACCTGTCTATTGTTGAAGACTATATGTTGTCCTCTAGATGTCTTAATTATTTGTGTCATTGGGTTGCTGTCTCACTGACATATTGTATAGACACCTGTCTATTGTTGAAGACTATATGTTGTCCTCTAGATGTCTTAATTATTTGTGTCATTGGGTTACTGTCTCACTGACATATTGTATAGACACCTGTCTATTGTTGAAGACTATATGTTGTCCTCTAGATGTCTTAATTATTTGTGTCATTGGGTTGCTGTCTCACTGACATATTGTATAACACCTGTCTATTGTTGAAGACTATATGTTGTCCTCTAGATGTCTTAATTATTTGTGTCATTGGGTTGCTGTCTCACTGACATATTGTATAGACACCTGTCTATTGTTGAAGACTATATGTTGTCCTCTAGATGTCTTAATTATTTGTGTCATTGGGTTACTGTCTCACTGACATATTGTATAGACACCTGTCTATTGTTGAAGACTATATGTTGTCCTCTAGGTGTCTTAATTATTTGTGTGTCATTGGGTTCTGTCTCACTGACATATGTATAGACACCTGTCTATTGTTGAAGACTATATGTTGCCTCTAGTGCTTAATTATTTGTGTCATTGGTTGAGCTGTCTCACTGACATATTGTAACCCTTATGTTGAAGACTATATGTTGTCTCTAGGTGTCTTAATATTTTGTCATTGTTACTGTCTCACTGACATATTGTATAGACACCTGTCTATTGTTGAAGACTATATGTTGTCCTCTAGGTGTCTTAATTATTTTGTCATTGGGTTGCTGTCTCACTGACATATTGTATAGACACCTGTCTATTGTTGAAGACTATATGTTGTCCTCTAGGTGTCTTAATTATTTGTGTCATTGGGTTGCTGTCTCACTGACATATTGTATAGACACCCTGTCTTTTGTTGAAGACTATATGTTGTCCTCTAGGTGTCTTAATTATTTGTGTCATTGGGTTACTGTCTCACTGACATATTGTATAGACACCTGTCTATTGTTGAAGACTATATGTTGCCCTTTAGATGTCTTAATTATTTGTGTCATTGGGTTGCTGTCTCACTGACATATTGTATATACACCTGTCTATTAATGAAGACTATATGTTGTCCTCTAGATGTCTTAATTATTTGTGTCATTGGGTTACTGTCTCACTGACATATTGTATAGACACCTGTCTATTGTTGAAGACTATATGTTGTCCTCTAGATGTTGTAATTATTTGTGTCATTGGGTTACTGTCTCACTGACATATTGTATAGACACCTGTCTATTGTTGAAGACTATATGTTGTCCTCTAGGTGTCTTAATTATTTGTGTCATTGGGTTGCTGTCTCACTGACATATTGTATAGACACCTGTCTATTGTTGAAGACTATATGTTGTCCTCTAGGTGTCTTAATTATTTGTGTAATTAGGTTGCTGTCTCACTGACATATTGTATAGACACTTGTCTATTGTTGAAGACTATTTGTTGCACTCGAGATGTCTTAACTATTTGTGTCATCGGGTTGATGTCCAATTGACATATACCCACATCTCTTTTTATTTATAAAAGATAAATGAACTCATCATATAAGTCGTAAACTTTTGAGTTTATTCATCTAGTATCATTGTAATCTTGCCTTTTTATTTGAATATAGAAAACATGGATATCCTAACCCAAACTTACAGAGCATTATGTGCAGTTTGTCCATTCAGTATACGAGAGAGACAACATTGAGGGGTCTCTGTTGGGAATGACAGAATCTGGTGAAGATGTGGTCCGGTCAGTGAATGAGACAGACAACGCAGACAGTTCTCTGTTGAGAATGACAGAGTTTCGTAAAGGTGCGGCCCAGTCAGTAGATGAAGCAGACACCATAGACAGTTCTGAGATGAGAATGACAGAGTCTGGTAAAGATGTGGTCCAGTTAGACGATGAGGCAGACACCGTAGACTGTTCTCAGATAAGAATGACAGAACATGGTGAAGATGTGGTCCAATCAGTAGTTGAGGTAGACAAAGATCCGTTTCAAAATAGTCCGGTAGATTTACAGTCAATATCTAGTTCTAAGACAGGTACATTTATTCATGTTATTTTTTCCTTTACGAATACAAACAGATTTAGTTTGAGTCAATACAACAATTTCAAATTTCACCCTGAGGACATTCAAAAAAAAATCTTGAAAATCTTCTCCTCTAAAACTTTAATTCTACACCAACAATGGTCATGGAGATTTGAATTAATTAGAAAAAGAATGAAAAATTGTGTCCTGCCTTTTTGTTTAGTTGTAATCTCTGTCCTGCCTTTTTATTTTTCATACTATTCGGTCCTGCATTTTTTTTTTTTTACCTTATCCTGACTTATTTTACAACAATTGTCATCCTGCCTTTTTTGTTTGCCAAGTTACTCATCCTGCCTTTTTTTTAACTCAAAATCCTGTCCTGCCTTTTTTTCAAATTTCAAAATTAGAGAATGTAATTTTGAAGTAACAGGTCTCAATTCAAGATTAAGAATGAAAAGAATATAGTATTACGAGGGGGGATAGGACCTCTATCGGGAATTCTATTTCCGAATTTCGGGATGTCCGGATTTAAATTTATTTAAATTCGGGACCTCGGGATTTCGTGTTTTTAAGCCCGGGATTTCGGCATCTGGACCCCTCATTCTCGCCTCCCTCTATTACGATTTAAGAAAAGAGGTCATGAAAGTTTTGTGACAACTGTAAGTGCAATTTAATATTTAGTGAAATGAGAGGTAAAATGTGTTCAGACTATTACATTTTGATAGCATTTTAAAGATTTTTTTTTAAAATTTAACCAATTTGAAAATTTACTGCAAGGGACGTTTAACGACCTCGATGATTATCCATGAGTATCTCGCACTCGGTCAGCTCTATTCTTCACCTACATGTAGTTCATGATCATACAAGAATTGAGAAGCCTGTGGTTTACTAGTCTTATAATATAAGGCTTTGGAGTTCATATCATTTACATTCAACGTTTTTTATCGAATATTTCTTTTTTACTATCAATGTTGAACCCCCCCCCCCCCCCAAAAAAAAATAAATCGATAAAAAAAAGTTGAATGTAAATGATATTAACTCCAAAGTCTTATATTTTAAGACTAGTAAGCCACAGGATTTTCAATTATTGTATGCTCATGAACTAGGTGAAAGTATAGAGCTGTAATTCACTTTGGTTTAATTCTGTTACTTCACAACATGGTATTTGTTTTCTGTAAATATTTTTATATAAGGCGGTTGATTTTGTCAGCTGAGTGTTGTGGCCTACACATTATTTTTTCCCCTCCAATTGTTGAAAACAGTATGGTTGTTTATAGTGTTTGCTTATTTCGACTTAATTTAACCAGTGGCAGAAAGTTGTCTCATTGGAAGTCATTCCACATCTCCTTATTTTTTTAATATTATGTAAGTAGGGAAGCTATGCATTTGCATTATGCAGAGAAAATATTCGTACGGCACTACGCTATAGGTAAACCCGTGTAGCATTACATTATGAATACTAGTAATCGCCGTGCATTACACTGGATAAATTCTTATAAAATGTTATTTGGTAAATTTGTAAAGCATCGAACATGATACATTCTCATAAGGTCGCCTTTTGTACTTTCTTCTATATCATTAATTTTACACCAATTAATTAAAAGCATTACACTAAATACAAAGCATTTCCTTATACACAATGTTATTGTATAACAGTACTGGGTATGTTCCTGTCGTAATTGCACTAGGTAAGTCGATAATAAATACAATATTTATAGAGCGCATTATATAATAACAAAAATTACTCTAAGCGCTTCACATTAAAAAATATATAAAATACAAAAATACATAAATCATAGATTACAAAGCACTATCTTAAAAGAATTAAACAAATCAAATAAAAATTTATAAGATACTTATAAAAGAAATGAAAAATGCATTAAACTGTCTTAAACTAATGCAGTCAATTAAACGTATATAAAAACTACAAGAAATCCTTAAAAGCAGTCCGAAATAAATGAGTCTTGAGTTGCTTTTTAAAAACATCTAAGGAATTTACACTCCGTAAAGACGATGGCAAATTGTTCCAGAGTGTAGGCGCAGCCTTGTCAAAACGCCTCTCACCGTAGCTTTTCGTTCGAACGTCATTTGGAGGATGAAGGAGCATACTATTTTCCGACCTGAGGGATCTACTTGGCTTGTATGGCGTAATTAAATTTTGAAGGTAACTCGGAGCCTTGCCATGCTGTGCTTTATACACATATAAAATAAGTTTGTATTGGCAACGGTAATGTATGGGTAGCCAGTGTAACGAAATTAAAACAGGTGTAATTGAGTCAAATTTCCTTTTTCGTGTTATCAAACGTGCTGCTGTGTTTTGTACCCGCTGCAATTTACTGATAATGTTGGTGTTAGTACCGTACAACAATGCATTGCCATAGTCCAGCCTTGATGTTACTAGGGAGCATACTAGTGTTTTACAGGCTTCAACAGAAATAAGAGCTCGAATTCTACCAATATTCCGAATTTGGTAAAAACAGGCCTTAGTGATTGCACTGGCTTGATGTTCCATACTGATGGTTTTATCAAAGTACATTCCCAGATTTTTCACACAAGAAACGTCGCTCAACACTGTTCCATCAAATGTCAGACGAAAATCTGAAAGATGCTTCAATTGATGTTTTGGTGCAAAGATAATTAATTCTGTCTTGTCTTCATTAAGTTTAAGCATATTGGCACTCATCTAATCACCAATATCAGACAAACATTTTTCTAGGCGTTTGGACAGATCGCTCCAGTCTCCTTTCGGTCTTATAATTTGATACACCTGAGTATCGTCTGCGTACGAATGGTATGACATTCCGTGGCGTCTACAAATTTCGCCTACTGGTTTTGCAAAAATACAATATAGTTTCGGCCCCAAGACCGAGCACTGCGGTACACCAAAATCGAGTTTGATATCGTCAGATTGTACTGATCCTATAGCAACACGTTGAGTTCTGTTTATAAGATACGATTTTAACCATAGCAAAGCATCTCCGGTAACGCCAAAAGAATATTCCAAACGATCAAAAAGAATCTGATGGTCGATGGTATCAAAAGCGGCCGATAGATCGAGCATGAGCAAAACGGCACAACAGTTATTATCTAATGCATAGGCAATATCGTGATGAACACGTAAGAGTGCAGTTTCCGTGGAATGACATGTACGGTAGGCTGACTGAACACTATCATGTAGAGAATGTGAACTCATGTGATTTTCTAGTCGAATGTCGACAACCTTTTCCAGTGTCTTTGAAATGAAAGGTAAGTTGGAGACTGGTCTGTAGTTTTTGAGTACCTCTTTATCTAGATTTGGTTTCTTAAGTAATGGTCTAACAACAGCTTGTTTGAAAGACAAAGGTACACATTGTTCTGATAGCGACTTGTTGACTATATCTGTGATTGACGGCAACAAATGATCCACACAAGGCTTAAGAAGTTTTGTTGGTAACGGATCAAGTTCGCAAGACTTTGTAGGAGCAACCAAGATAATTTTACGAAGTTCGTCATTTGAAACTGGCGATAACGATCTTAATGGTTTACCTTCGAATTTTATATCAGCTCTCATTGGATCACGGTTGTAATTTGCTGCATCATTCTTAGCCGTGAGATTTTCACGAATGGCACTTATTTTTCCAACAAAAAATTCACAAAATTTGTCAGCCAGAACTTTTTCATCTTTATGCGAAGGTAGTATGATTTCTCGTCTATTGCCCATTAAGTCATTTGTCAAACGATGCAATTGCTTTTGATCATGTTCTATCTCGGATATTTTTGTTGAAAAATAGTCCTTCTTGGATTTAAGGAGAAGCTTGCTTGCTTTCAGACAGGTCTCTTGAAATATTTGACGATGGACTGTCAAATTCGATTTCCGCATTCGTCGTTCTGCTTTTCGACGGTCTCTCTTAGCTAAGCGGAGTTCGTCTGTATACCACTCAGTGTTAGGACGCATTATGATGTTCCTCGATTTTAATGGTGCATGCCTATCGATGATTGAACTAAGCTCAGTGTTATACAGGTTTACTATATTTTCAACCCGCCCTTCACGATTTTGAACTATTTTAGTGCTGCTCAAATCTTGTATGAAGTCAGTTGTTTTGATGTCACTAAATTTGCGATAAGACACGGTATGTCGTTGTTTCGGGGGCTTTGAGATCTTCAATGATGTAAACAAAGCTAGGTGATCACCAGAAAGATTACCATTCTGATCGAATAGACATGGGTCCCTAATGGATGGAGATGTTTGCACTAGCGTGCTGTTGTCTCTTGTTATAACGACATCAAGTGTGTGGCCCTTATTGTGTGTTGGTCCTTGGACCTGTTGTACCAGTCCATGGTCGAGAAGAGTTTCATTGAATTTCCGAGTATCACTCGCATTCACATTATCCAGGTGAAAGTTTAGATCGCCCGTAATAAGCAACTCGTTTGGTATGACAACAAGCCGATCTAGGAACTCGGACCATTCCTCAAAGAATGTGGTGTTTTTCAGTTTATTTGTCCGAGATGGAGGAGGACGGTAGATGACACATAGTCGGAAATGTTGTGATTTAACTTCCACATCGCATTCTAGCAATTCAAAATGTGTGAAGGTTTGTGCGTGTTTGGAACGCTTAATTTCAATATTTGATTTGTGGATAACGGCTACACCACCACCTGTCTTTCCTTTTCTCGAAATTTGGTGAATACTGTATCCATTTGGAGTAATTTCCGAGATAACTTGTTTGTCAATTGAAGTACCTAGCCAGGTTTCGGTCAGTGCTAGTATATCTGCATCATTTGAAAGCATAAAATCACAGATCGAAGTCGATTTGTTCTTTACGGATCTTGCGTTAAGTGAAATGAGAGAAATTCTATCAATGATTTGACTGATAGCTGTTCGCGGAATCTTTCGAAGATACGATGTTTCACCAACGAACGTTTCATGAGTGTTCTTGTCTGATCTATCAAGAATTAGAGTCTTGATCGTATGTGTATCGATACTATTAACAGTTATGATAGATGAAGATCGTGGTGTTATATGTATCAAATTTGTATGGGAAATGGTTCCTCTGTATGAATGATATGCACACGAAACCCTGTTTGATGTCACAACAGTGCGGATTGGTCGGGAAAAATTTCTTCCGGCTTTTGTCCCCCGTCTCGTCTTATGGGTAGATTTCACGATGGACGTACTGTATTTTGAAATATTTTGACACGTAATCCACGGATGGCTGAATACTTGAGCCGTAGATAAAAATAGCCTGACATGTTGTAATGAGTTCATGGCTGATTGATCACAATAAAAGTTTGTTGACAAAATGTAAATGTTCTCTAATAATGTTATTTCTTGCTGAATTGTTTAAATAAAACAGTCATTGATGGAATATAACACTATTTACGATAGAGTCAAAATTTGGGAAGAAACAATGTCTGGAAGTCACAGAAAAGGCAGAAATATCACTTACGTTGTGGGAGCTGCCATTAGCGCTAACCATCATTATTTGGCTGTTAACGACGATCTCAAAAGTATCATATTAGGTAAAATTAAGAAAGGAAATGGTGAATATATCAAAGCGACAAGCACCCGATCATAGAGCAAACAACAGCCGAAGGCAACCAATGAGTCTTCAATCACTACAAACCATTAAAGTCTGAAATGGCCTATATCTGTACTCGACTGTACTGATATTTACTTGACCGGTCTGAATTGGTCTGACTTTTACTTGACATTACACGACCCCAGTCTGAACCATACTTGACTGTACTGTATCGTACTTTACCCTTATCTCTGCCGTTGAAAATAGTCTGAACTATTACTCGACCAGTCTGAAAAAGTCTTAACACATTCTCGACATGTACTCGATCTATTTTTTTCAGTCTGAACCATACTAGACAAAAAAAAACTCTACTTTTTTAACTGCTTAAATAAAATTATTTTTAACTGACATATATAACAACAGCCAACAAAATTAATAAAAAAAATAACCTTATATTGGAAATATATCTATGATTATATTTAGAATGAATTTTTTTTTATATGTGAAATATAAAGAAAAACCTCTGCTTGTGGGCAAACTCATAAATAATATCACACCTGGTCAGAGGTATTAAATTCTAAATAACATTGATTCAAAATTGCATCATCCTGTTTAAGTTAAATAACAAGGCCTTTCGAATATACATGTATGTACTAGATAAGTAATACACGAATTTAAAAAAATAGGGCTTTCTTTTTACCTGTAAAACACACATGTACTGAGGTAATTAGAACATATTAAAGTGCTTTATGTATGCCATGTTAATTTGACAAACAAAATACTTAAATTAATTAAAATAATTTTTTACTGTTACTTTGGAATACAATTCCTTTTTTTAAAAGGTTATCAAGGATTGCTATGGATTTTTTTTTATCATGATTACATTACATTTTTTGTTTAATAAATCAAAACAATTAAGCTCTCATTTTTTTAAATTTATTAAGTTTCTTTATATACTATTTTATATATATATAGACCCAAAAAAAACCATTCACAGCATTATTAATTAAACTCAACTAGATATATACTAGGCTTAAGTTAATGGTGAAAATAGTCCAATTACCATAAAATACTTCCGATATATTCATAAAAATTTGAATAAATATTGAAAATATTAGTCATTTGTTAGTAACAATTCATTTTTTTTTAGATTATTTGATCAGCGTGTTTTATTTATATTTTAAAATTTGATATATATATATTATTACGTAAGTGTTGATTAATATTGTGTTGTTACATTATGATTAATTATTGTGAAATTTTAATTTCAATACTGTATTGAATACATTTTTAATTTCAAGTTGTTGTTCAAGTTTCATTTTTATTAAAAAAAATCCTAAATTGATAAAATTCAGTTGATATATACAAAGAATAGGTCTAGGTTGGTTAAGACTTGGTCGAGTATGGTTCAGAATAGGTCGAGTATGGTTCAGAATAGGTCGAGTATGGTTCAGACTAGGTTGAGTGTGGTTCAGACTTGGTCGAGTACGGTTCAGACTAGGTTGAGTACAGTTCAGACTTGTATAAAATGGTTAAGTATTGGTCAAGTACACATTCAGACTGTTAAGTATGGTTCAGACTACAGTCGAGTATTATCAAGTAAATCTCAGACGAATTCAGACTGGTCGAGTAAAAATCAGTACAGTCGAGTACAGATATAGGCCATTTCAGACTTTTAAGGGTTTGTAGTGAATGTAGCGAGAATTCCCGCACCCGTATGTGTCCTTCAGCTGGCCCCTAAAATATGCATAATAGTACAGTGATAATGGACGTCATACTAATCTCCGAATTATACACAAGAAACTAAAATTTAAAATCATACAAGACTAACAAAGGCCAGAGGCTCCTGACTTGGGACAGGCGCAAAATTGCGGCGGGGTTAAACATGTTTATGAGATCTCAACCCTCCCCCTATACCTCTAGCCAATGTAGAAAAGTAAAAGAATAACAATACGCACATTAAAATTCAGTTCAATAGAAGTCCGAGTCCGATGTCAAAAGATGTAACAAAAGAAAATAAATAAAATGACAATAATACATAAATAACAACAGACTACTAGCAGTTAACTGACATAGGTGTATGTTTTCATCTTGAATATGTATAAAATATCTGCGAAGGAAAGTTTTACCAACTACTCTGATCTGTTCTACGTTGTTAAAATGTATTAGGGAGTTTTTCTTTTTAACCTCATTACGGCCTAAAAAGTTCTGAAGATTAAATGAAATCAACACGTTTTGAATTTCAAGCGTCCGAAGCGCTTTTCTGGATTAACCTTGATATATAACACTAAAGGCCGATCATTTGAAAGCCACGGATGTATAAGAACCGATCGGAAATAGTTGAAGAGCCATAGTATGCATTATGCTTATTATTTAATTCCGTGTATGTGGATAACAAATAATGCATGGAACAAATACATATTTTCTTATGTTACTGAAACTCCATTCAGCAAACATTACATCATTCTTTGTCATTAGTTAAAGAAATGGGAAAGTGATCGCGACGGGAAATTTTGTAAAATTAAATATTCTTGTGCAGAGTTGCGTCACGAGCATGTGTGTAAACATGACTAATGAAATTGGTTTATAATGTAGAATATTGTGTGCAAATCCTCAGAATAACACCATGCAGAAATGACGAAGATGAATATATGCAGAAAATAGGTCTACTTTTTTAAGTACAAACATGCAGAAGTAAGATGGAAAACGAGGAGTATACCCGATCCTAATATTAAATCCGATCAATTCATTCTGACAGCACTGTGTTAACCGGGATAAATTCCAACTAGATATTGGATTCATAAAAAAAAATGCAATCCATGCAAGCATTAAAAAATGTGTGGAAGAAACCACTCTTAAATAGAAAAGAATAAAATCTACGGTAACTTTTTTTTCATTTGCGGTAAATTTAATTACAAACTTGAAATTTTTTGGCGACAGAAATATACTTTAAAATAAGTTAGTTTATTTTCTTATCCATTTACAACGCTTGATCATTTGTAATACATAGGAAGATGGGTGATACACACGCACGACATTGCTACGACATTGTACGGTATAATAGAGTTACGACGTAGAAGTTGTGGCGACGTTACTGTAGACCATGCCGTCGCCGAATAATTTTAATGTTCCGGCAAACCAAAAAAAACTTCAACAGGAGTAGTGTAAAAACTAGCACGGATGCTAAAGACTTTCTTTGCACCGATGGATTCGTTTTTCATTTTTGAATTGTATATCAATTAAAAAAAATTCTGTTGACCAGCAAAAAAGAAAATCTTGATAATATAAAAATATCTGCTAATTTTGATGATTTACCCTATATATCATGTATATCCTTTGTATTTTTGGCGTATCATGCTATTAATTTCAACGGCTCGTATCTCAAAAACGAAAACGGTTACCCCCTTTTTTTATTCTATTTTCTGGTGTAATTTTACAAGCAGAATTCATATGTGAAATTTTAAAAAAATCAATTGTGTAGTTTAATTACGTACAATTCGCCTTAAGTAAGGAACAACTGGTGATAAATCAATGTTATTTTTATGTGAAGTTTCATTGCTATCAATAGATATCAGATTGACGACTATTTTGAGGCCCTTCCCCCTGGCCATGGTTCAGTGACTTTCAATTAATAAGCAATTTTCAATAATAGATTTTCTGCTCAAATCAGTTTTATATGAAATACTTGCGATAGATCAATGATTTTACTATATAAAGTTTAATTACTATCAGTACATGTCAGTGCGACGACTGTTTCGAGGGTCTGCCACCTACCGAATAAAGGCTTTTATAGTCCGCGGTTGTATTCTCTTAAATATAACCTGCCATACAGGCATGACAGGGGTGCTATCAATAGAGTATGATAATTAAGAAATGACAGAAATAATAATAGTAGAAGTGATGGTCCTGACTGACTTTCAATCAATAAACAAGTTTACGTACTAACAATAGACAGCATTTTCTATAATAAGATTGAGTCAAATACATTTGCAGTTTAATTATTTTTTGGGAAAGAATACTATTATCAATGGAAACAATGGTATATTTACCCATCAGAGCTTGGTATTTTGTTTATACTATTTATGACTATCAAGATTTTGTATTATATATATTTTTTTGGGGCAAATGATATATGATCAAGAAAGGAATTTCAATATATATTTGCTTGATTCATAAGATGTTACAAAGTATTAAGTAACTTTGCCAAACTTAATAATAAGTATGATTATTTATTATTTTTATTACAGAATTTGAACGGAGAAGAAGTACACATATCCCGTCGATTGAATCTCAACCGTAAGTTGTTTTAATATTTACCAGTGATTTAATATGTTGGTTATAAACTAAACAATTAACATGATTACTGTAGTAAAAACCTTCTGTAGTGAAAGATCACAAAGTTTTGTTTTCCAAATCATTAAATCAACCGTAGAATATACGACAAGTTTGATGAACCCGTTTATAACAGTATTTTGTTGAGAAGACGACGTAAAGTACACATTTTAGAATTATGCTTAAAATTTAAGACAGTGTTTAGGATTTCAAAACACCACATAATTTGAAATAATCGAAAACAAATCAATCCACAGTCCAAATTTGGGGGATTTCTCAGAATTATTTTATTACACTTCAACAAGTTTCTCAGCACATCTCCTCCATTATATAACAAGTTACTACAGATATTTCATATTTACAGAATGCTAACAGAGGAAGGCAACCTTTTACAAGCAGCTTTCAATATCCTCCATACTGTACCTAGGACAATTGAAGACTTCATAGACCGGGAATACAAAGGTGGTTTTGTCCAGTCTATCCGGGATCATAAAGATCAACTGAAGGCCAAACTAAGTTCAGAGGAATGGGAACTACTCAGCCAAATAATAGGTACGGTATTTACTAATCTACAACAGACACATTTTGAAATGAAGAATTGTCAGAAGTGCAGAAAACGCAAGAATAGGGAAAGAAACAAGTTAAATGACCAACTCTGTATTGAAACACACAGAATGCCAACTCTATATTCAAACAACTAAAATGCCAGCTCTATAATCAAACAAACAGAATGCCAACTTAATATCCAAACAAATAGAATGCCAACTATAGTATATATTCAAACAAATAGAATGCCAACTCTATATCAACACAAATAAAAGGTCAACTATGTATGGAAACAAATAGAATGCCAACTTTATATTCAAACAAAAAAAAGGCCAACTCTATATTCAAAGAACTAGAAGGCCAACTCTATATTAAAACAAATAAAATGCAAAATCTATATTGAAACACATAGAATGCCAACTAAATATTCAAACAAATAGAATGCCAACTTCATATTCAAGCAAGAAAAAATGCCAACTGTTTATTGAAACAAATACAATGCCAACTTTATAATGCAAGAACTAGAATGCCAACTCTATATTGAAAGAAATAAAATGCCAACTCTTTATTGAAACACATAGAATGCCAACTATATATTCAAACAAATAGAATGCCAACTTTAAATTCAAGCAAAAAGAATGCCAACTCTATATTAAAAAAACCAATGCCAACTCTATATTAAAAAAACTAGAATGCCAACTCTATGTTGAAACAAATAAAATATCAACTCTATATTGAAACACAGAGAATGCCAACTATATATTCAAACAAAAAGAATGGCAACTTTCTATTCAAATTTGCAGATTTTGAATTTTAAGCAATATACTCTGTTGACATGTATTACTACTTTTAAGTAAGTTTCATCCTATGAAGTTACGAAACTGTCTGTAGAACTCAGTTTGTCGACCATTGTCAGGCTTATGTAATTGAAATACTAGTAGATACGCTTTGTAAATGAATATGGGATAGGAGTCACTCGTTTAATTCATTTTTTCTTATGGTATTATGGTATAAGATACAACTTCATTGCGTAAACTTGGAAATAATATAACGAGGATATATTACTAGTTCTGGCACACAGGCACCTTTCTCAGAATAGTTTCCCTACCAACCTTAATATGTTGTTATATTACGGTATATAGGAAAAACAATTTCTGAGACAAATGCCTGTGGTCTGTCATTATACTTTTTGTTGAACGATGCTAATAAAGACAGTCGAATTATTACACTGTCAACTCGTCTTTCGTTAAAATATTACGGACATATAGGCTTTAAAGAGTACGCATAATATTGTTAATAAATATATATAAAAGGGACCATTAAATGAATGTATCTATAACCATTTCAGATAACAGATATTCTTCATCAGTTTGATTATGATGTCAAATGAAGTGCTGATGTATAAGTACCCCGCCACGTCCTTGTCCTCTCTGATTTTGTCATCAGAATTTCTATTCGTATTTATCTGATCAGTAAATATGAAAATATTGAGAATTTGGTGTTGTATGATAAACCAACTATCCACCAGAGTTAAAATGAAGTGGTTCTAAGCATATACCAGGTTAGGGGATATTTTGGAGCCTTCAAAGTTGTTTAAACCCCGCCACATTATGTTTGTACATGCTTCAAGTAAATTTTTGTGTTATTTGGTCTCTTGTTGAGAGTTGTATCATGGGCATTCATATCATATCTTCTATTTTTTGTTTTATTTTACAGACCATGTGTTAAACTTTGCGATCAACTAAAACAATGTTTGGAACAATAACGACCAATCAATTTTTTAACGTTTAAGGATGTCATCTTAATTTATTTTCTTACGTGTAAGGATGTCAAATTAATGATATTAATATATTATTTTTTTCCATTCTATTTAAGAAAACAAAAAATAAATTTCATTTGTCTCCCTTTTTAGCTCACCGGGCCCTAAGGGCCAAGTGAGCCTTTCTCATCACTTGGCGTCCGTCGTCCGGCGTTAACTTTTACAAAAATCTTCTCCTCTGAAACTACTGGGCCAAATTAAACCAAACTTGGCCACAATCATTAATGATGTATCTAGATTAAAATTTGTGTTTTATGACCCGGCCAACCAACCAAATTTTCAGATGAATCAAACATCCCATTGTTGGGTTGCTGCCCAACAATGGGATGTTTGATTCATCTGAAAATTTCAGGGCTGATAGATCTTCACCTAATGAACATTTTTAGTCAGATTTGCTCTAAATGCTTTGGTTTTTGAGTTATAAGCCAAAAACTGCATTTTACCCCTATGTTCTATTTTTAGCCATGGCGGCCATCTTGGTTGGTTGGCCGGGTCATAAAACACAAATTTTAATCTAGATACATCATTAATGATTGTGGCCAAGTTTGGTTTAATTTGGCCCAGTAGTTTCAGAGGAGAAGATTTTTGTAAAAGTTAACGCCGGACGACGGACGCCAAGTGATGAGAAAGGCTCACTTGGCCCTTAGGGCCCGGTGAGCTAAAAAGGGAGACAAATGAAATTTATTTTTTGTTTTCTTAAATAGAATGGAAAAAATAATATATTAATATCATTAATTTGACATCCTTACACGTAAGAAAATAAATTAAGATGACATCCTTAAACGTTAAAAAATTGATTGGTCGTTATTGTTCCAAACATTGTTTTAGTTGATCGCAAAGTTTAACACATGGTCTGTAAAATAAAACAAAAAATAGAAGATATGATATGAATGCCCATGATACAACTCTCAACAAGAGACCAAATAACACAAAAATTTACTTGAAGCATGTACAAACATAATGTGGCGGGGTTAAACAACTTTGAAGGCTCCAAAATATCCCCTAACCTGGTATATGCTTAGAACCACTTCATTTTAACTCTGGTGGATAGTTGGTTTATCATACAACACCAAATTCTCAATATTTTCATATTTACTGATCAGATAAATACGAATAGAAATTCTGATGACAAAATCAGAGAGGACAAGGACGTGGCGGGGTACTTATACATCAGCACTTCATTTGACATCATAATCAAACTGATGAAGAATATCTGTTATCTGAAATGGTTATAGATACATTCATTTAATGGTCCCTTTTATATATATTTATTAACAATATTATGCGTACTCTTTAAAGCCTATATGTCCGTAATATTTTAACGAAAGACGAGTTGACAGTGTAATAATTCGACTGTCTTTATTAGCATCGTTCAACAAAAAGTATAATGACAGACCACAGGCATTTGTCTCAGAAATTGTTTTTCCTATATACCGTAATATAACAACATATTAAGGTTGGTAGGGAAACTATTCTGAGAAAGGTGCCTGTGTGCCAGAACTAGTAATATATCCTCGTTATATTATTTCCAAGTTTACGCAATGAAGTTGTATCTTATACCATAATACCATAAGAAAAAATGAATTAAACGAGTGACTCCTATCCCATATTCATTTACAAAGCGTATCTACTAGTATTTCAATTACATAAGCCTGACAATGGTCGACAAACTGAGTTCTACAGACAGTTTCGTAACTTCATAGGATGAAACTTACTTAAAAGTAGTAATACATGTCAACAGAGTATATTGCTTAAAATTCAAAATCTGCAAATTTGAATAGAAAGTTGCCATTCTTTTTGTTTGAATATATAGTTGGCATTCTCTGTGTTTCAATATAGAGTTGATATTTTATTTGTTTCAACATAGAGTTGGCATTCTAGTTTTTTTAATATAGAGTTGGCATTGGTTTTTTTAATATAGAGTTGGCATTCTTTTTGCTTGAATTTAAAGTTGGCATTCTATTTGTTTGAATATATAGTTGGCATTCTATGTGTTTCAATAAAGAGTTGGCATTTTATTTCTTTCAATATAGAGTTGGCATTCTAGTTCTTGCATTATAAAGTTGGCATTGTATTTGTTTCAATAAACAGTTGGCATTTTTTCTTGCTTGAATATGAAGTTGGCATTCTATTTGTTTGAATATTTAGTTGGCATTCTATGTGTTTCAATATAGATTTTGCATTTTATTTGTTTTAATATAGAGTTGGCCTTCTAGTTCTTTGAATATAGAGTTGGCCTTTTTTTTGTTTGAATATAAAGTTGGCATTCTATTTGTTTCCATACATAGTTGACCTTTTATTTGTGTTGATATAGAGTTGGCATTCTATTTGTTTGAATATATACTATAGTTGGCATTCTATTTGTTTGGATATTAAGTTGGCATTCTGTTTGTTTGATTATAGAGCTGGCATTTTAGTTGTTTGAATATAGAGTTGGCATTCTGTGTGTTTCAATACAGAGTTGGTCATTTAACTTGTTTCTTTCCCTATTCTTGCGTTTTCTGCACTTCTGACAATTCTTCATTTCAAAATGTGTCTGTTGTAGATTAGTAAATACCGTACCTATTATTTGGCTGAGTAGTTCCCATTCCTCTGAACTTAGTTTGGCCTTCAGTTGATCTTTATGATCCCGGATAGACTGGACAAAACCACCTTTGTATTCCCGGTCTATGAAGTCTTCAATTGTCCTAGGTACAGTATGGAGGATATTGAAAGCTGCTTGTAAAAGGTTGCCTTCCTCTGTTAGCATTCTGTAAATATGAAATATCTGTAGTAACTTGTTATATAATGGAGGAGATGTGCTGAGAAACTTGTTGAAGTGTAATAAAATAATTCTGAGAAATCCCCCAAATTTGGACTGTGGATTGATTTGTTTTCGATTATTTCAAATTATGTGGTGTTTTGAAATCCTAAACACTGTCTTAAATTTTAAGCATAATTCTAAAATGTGTACTTTACGTCGTCTTCTCAACAAAATACTGTTATAAACGGGTTCATCAAACTTGTCGTATATTCTACGGTTGATTTAATGATTTGGAAAACAAAACTTTGTGATCTTTCACTACAGAAGGTTTTTACTACAGTAATCATGTTAATTGTTTAGTTTATAACCAACATATTAAATCACTGGTAAATATTAAAACAACTTACGGTTGAGATTCAATCGACGGGATATGTGTACTTCTTCTCCGTTCAAATTCTGTAATAAAAATAATAAATAATCATACTTATTATTAAGTTTGGCAAAGTTACTTAATACTTTGTAACATCTTATGAATCAAGCAAATATATATTGAAATTCCTTTCTTGATCATATATCATTTGCCCCAAAAAAATATATATAATACAAAATCTTGATAGTCATAAATAGTATAAACAAAATACCAAGCTCTGATGGGTAAATATACCATTGTTTCCATTGATAATAGTATTCTTTCCCAAAAAATAATTAAACTGCAAATGTATTTGACTCAATCTTATTATAGAAAATGCTGTCTATTGTTAGTACGTAAACTTGTTTATTGATTGAAAGTCAGTCAGGACCATCACTTCTACTATTATTATTTCTGTCATTTCTTAATTATCATACTCTATTGATAGCACCCCTGTCATGCCTGTATGGCAGGTTATATTTAAGAGAATACAACCGCGGACTATAAAAGCCTTTATTCGGTAGGTGGCAGACCCTCGAAACAGTCGTCGCACTGACATGTACTGATAGTAATTAAACTTTATATAGTAAAATCATTGATCTATCGCAAGTATTTCATATAAAACTGATTTGAGCAGAAAATCTATTATTGAAAATTGCTTATTAATTGAAAGTCACTGAACCATGGCCAGGGGGAAGGGCCTCAAAATAGTCGTCAATCTGATATCTATTGATAGCAATGAAACTTCACATAAAAATAACATTGATTTATCACCAGTTGTTCCTTACTTAAGGCGAATTGTACGTAATTAAACTACACAATTGATTTTTTTAAAATTTCACATATGAATTCTGCTTGTAAAATTACACCAGAAAATAGAATAAAAAAAGGGGGTAACCGTTTTCGTTTTTGAGATACGAGCCGTTGAAATTAATAGCATGATACGCCAAAAATACAAAGGATATACATGATATATAGGGTAAATCATCAAAATTAGCAGATATTTTTATATTATCAAGATTTTCTTTTTTGCTGGTCAACAGAATTTTTTTTAATTGATATACAATTCAAAAATGAAAAACGAATCCATCGGTGCAAAGAAAGTCTTTAGCATCCGTGCTAGTTTTTACACTACTCCTGTTGAAGTTTTTTTTGGTTTGCCGGAACATTAAAATTATTCGGCGACGGCATGGTCTACAGTAACGTCGCCACAACTTCTACGTCGTAACTCTATTATACCGTACAATGTCGTAGCAATGTCGTGCGTGTGTATCACCCATCTTCCTATGTATTACAAATGATCAAGCGTTGTAAATGGATAAGAAAATAAACTAACTTATTTTAAAGTATATTTCTGTCGCCAAAAAATTTCAAGTTTGTAATTAAATTTACCGCAAATGAAAAAAAAAGTTACCGTAGATTTTATTCTTTTCTATTTAAGAGTGGTTTCTTCCACACATTTTTTAATGCTTGCATGGATTGCATTTTTTTTTATGAATCCAATATCTAGTTGGAATTTATCCCGGTTAACACAGTGCTGTCAGAATGAATTGATCGGATTTAATATTAGGATCGGGTATACTCCTCGTTTTCCATCTTACTTCTGCATGTTTGTACTTAAAAAAGTAGACCTATTTTCTGCATATATTCATCTTCGTCATTTCTGCATGGTGTTATTCTGAGGATTTGCACACAATATATTCTACATTATAAACCAATTTCATTAGTCATGTTTACACACATGCTCGTGACGCAACTCTGCACAAGAATATTTAATTTTACAAAATTTCCCGTCGCGATCACTTTCCCATTTCTTTAACTAATGACAAAGAATGATGTAATGTTTGCTGAATGGAGTTTCAGTAACATAAGAAAATATGTATTTGTTCCATGCATTATTTGTTATCCACATACACGGAATTAAATAATAAGCATAATGCATACTATGGCTCTTCAACTATTTCCGATCGGTTCTTATACATCCGTGGCTTTCAAATGATCGGCCTTTAGTGTTATATATCAAGGTTAATCCAGAAAAGCGCTTCGGACGCTTGAAATTCAAAACGTGTTGATTTCATTTAATCTTCAGAACTTTTTAGGCCGTAATGAGGTTAAAAAGAAAAACTCCCTAATACATTTTAACAACGTAGAACAGATCAGAGTAGTTGGTAAAACTTTCCTTCGCAGATATTTTATACATATTCAAGATGAAAACATACACCTATGTCAGTTAACTGCTAGTAGTCTGTTGTTATTTATGTATTATTGTCATTTTATTTATTTTCTTTTGTTACATCTTTTGACATCGGACTCGGACTTCTATTGAACTGAATTTTAATGTGCGATTGTTATTCTTTTACTTTTCTACATTGGCTAGAGGTATAGGGGGAGGGTTGAGATCTCATAAACATGTTTAACCCCGCCGCAATTTTGCGCCTGTCCCAAGTCAGGAGCCTCTGGCCTTTGTTAGTCTTGTATGATTTTAAATTTTAGTTTCTTGTGTATAATTCGGAGATTAGTATGACGTCCATTATCACTGTACTATTATGCATATTTTAGGGGCCAGCTGAAGGACACATACGGGTGCGGGAATTCTCGCTACATTCACTACAAACCCTTAAAAGTCTGAAATGGCCTATATCTGTACTCGACTGTACTGATTTTTACTCGACCAGTCTGAATTCGTCTGAGATTTACTTGATAATACTCGACTGTAGTCTGAACCATACTTAACAGTCTGAATGTGTACTTGACCAATACTTAACCATTTTATACAAGTCTGAACTGTACTCAACCTAGTCTGAACCGTACTCGACCAAGTCTGAACCACACTCAACCTAGTCTGAACCATACTCGACCTATTCTGAACCATACTCGACCTATTCTGAACCATACTCGACCAAGTCTTAACCAACCTAGACCTATTCTTTGTATATATCAACTGAATTTTATCAATTTAGGATTTTTTTTAATAAAAATGAAACTTGAACAACAACTTGAAATTAAAAATGTATTCAATACAGTATTGAAATTAAAATTTCACAATAATTAATCATAATGTAACAACACAATATTAATCAACACTTACGTAATAATATATATATATCAAATTTTAAAATATAAATAAAACACGCTGATCAAATAATCTAAAAAAAAATGAATTGTTACTAACAAATGACTAATATTTTCAATATTTATTCAAATTTTTATGAATATATCGGAAGTATTTTATGGTAATTGGACTATTTTCACCATTAACTTAAGCCTAGTATATATCTAGTTGAGTTTAATTAATAATGCTGTGAATGGTTTTTTTTGGGTCTATATATATATAAAATAGTATATAAAGAAACTTAATAAATTTAAAAAAATGAGAGCTTAATTGTTTTGATTTATTAAACAAAAAATGTAATGTAATCATGATAAAAAAAAATCCATAGCAATCCTTGATAACCTTTTAAAAAAAGGAATTGTATTCCAAAGTAACAGTAAAAAATTATTTTAATTAATTTAAGTATTTTGTTTGTCAAATTAACATGGCATACATAAAGCACTTTAATATGTTCTAATTACCTCAGTACATGTGTGTTTTACAGGTAAAAAGAAAGCCCTATTTTTTTAAATTCGTGTATTACTTATCTAGTACATACATGTATATTCGAAAGGCCTTGTTATTTAACTTAAACAGGATGATGCAATTTTGAATCAATGTTATTTAGAATTTAATACCTCTGACCAGGTGTGATATTATTTATGAGTTTGCCCACAAGCAGAGGTTTTTCTTTATATTTCACATATAAAAAAAAATTCATTCTAAATATAATCATAGATATATTTCCAATATAAGGTTATTTTTTTTATTAATTTTGTTGGCTGTTGTTATATATGTCAGTTAAAAATAATTTTATTTAAGCAGTTAAAAAAGTAGAGTTTTTTTTTGTCTAGTATGGTTCAGACTGAAAAAAATAGATCGAGTACATGTCGAGAATGTGTTAAGACTTTTTCAGACTGGTCGAGTAATAGTTCAGACTATTTTCAACGGCAGAGATAAGGGTAAAGTACGATACAGTACAGTCAAGTATGGTTCAGACTGGGGTCGTGTAATGTCAAGTAAAAGTCAGACCAATTCAGACCGGTCAAGTAAATATCAGTACAGTCGAGTACAGATATAGGCCATTTCAGACTTTAATGGTTTGTAGTGATTGAAGACTCATTGGTTGCCTTCGGCTGTTGTTTGCTCTATGATCGGGTGCTTGTCGCTTTGATATATTCACCATTTCCTTTCTTAATTTTACCTAATATGATACTTTTGAGATCGTCGTTAACAGCCAAATAATGATGGTTAGCGCTAATGGCAGCTCCCACAACGTAAGTGATATTTCTGCCTTTTCTGTGACTTCCAGACATTGTTTCTTCCCAAATTTTGACTCTATCGTAAATAGTGTTATATTCCATCAATGACTGTTTTATTTAAACAATTCAGCAAGAAATAACATTATTAGAGAACATTTACATTTTGTCAACAAACTTTTATTGTGATCAATCAGCCATGAACTCATTACAACATGTCAGGCTATTTTTATCTACGGCTCAAGTATTCAGCCATCCGTGGATTACGTGTCAAAATATTTCAAAATACAGTACGTCCATCGTGAAATCTACCCATAAGACGAGACGGGGGACAAAAGCCGGAAGAAATTTTTCCCGACCAATCCGCACTGTTGTGACATCAAACAGGGTTTCGTGTGCATATCATTCATACAGAGGAACCATTTCCCATACAAATTTGATACATATAACACCACGATCTTCATCTATCATAACTGTTAATAGTATCGATACACATACGATCAAGACTCTAATTCTTGATAGATCAGACAAGAACACTCATGAAACGTTCGTTGGTGAAACATCGTATCTTCGAAAGATTCCGCGAACAGCTATCAGTCAAATCATTGATAGAATTTCTCTCATTTCACTTAACGCAAGATCCGTAAAGAACAAATCGACTTCGATCTGTGATTTTATGCTTTCAAATGATGCAGATATACTAGCACTGACCGAAACCTGGCTAGGTACTTCAATTGACAAACAAGTTATCTCGGAAATTACTCCAAATGGATACAGTATTCACCAAATTTCGAGAAAAGGAAAGACAGGTGGTGGTGTAGCCGTTATCCACAAATCAAATATTGAAATTAAGCGTTCCAAACACGCACAAACCTTCACACATTTTGAATTGCTAGAATGCGATGTGGAAGTTAAATCACAACATTTCCGACTATGTGTCATCTACCGTCCTCCTCCATCTCGGACAAATAAACTGAAAAACACCACATTCTTTGAGGAATGGTCCGAGTTCCTAGATCGGCTTGTTGTCATACCAAACGAGTTGCTTATTACGGGCGATCTAAACTTTCACCTGGATAATGTGAATGCGAGTGATACTCGGAAATTCAATGAAACTCTTCTCGACCATGGACTGGTACAACAGGTCCAAGGACCAACACACAATAAGGGCCACACACTTGATGTCGTTATAACAAGAGACAACAGCACGCTAGTGCAAACATCTCCATCCATTAGGGACCCATGTCTATTCGATCAGAATGGTAATCTTTCTGGTGATCACCTAGCTTTGTTTACATCATTGAAGATCTCAAAGCCCCCGAAACAACGACATACCGTGTCTTATCGCAAATTTAGTGACATCAAAACAACTGACTTCATACAAGATTTGAGCAGCACTAAAATAGTTCAAAATCGTGAAGGGCGGGTTGAAAATATAGTAAACCTGTATAACACTGAGCTTAGTTCAATCATCGATAGGCATGCACCATTAAAATCGAGGAACATCATAATGCGTCCTAACACTGAGTGGTATACAGACGAACTCCGCTTAGCTAAGAGAGACCGTCGAAAAGCAGAACGACGAATGCGGAAATCGAATTTGACAGTCCATCGTCAAATATTTCAAGAGACCTGTCTGAAAGCAAGCAAGCTTCTCCTTAAATCCAAGAAGGACTATTTTTCAACAAAAATATCCGAGATAGAACATGATCAAAAGCAATTGCATCGTTTGACAAATGACTTAATGGGCAATAGACGAGAAATCATACTACCTTCGCATAAAGATGAAAAAGTTCTGGCTGACAAATTTTGTGAATTTTTTGTTGGAAAAATAAGTGCCATTCGTGAAAATCTCACGGCTAAGAATGATGCAGCAAATTACAACCGTGATCCAATGAGAGCTGATATAAAATTCGAAGGTAAACCATTAAGATCGTTATCGCCAGTTTCAAATGACGAACTTCGTAAAATTATCTTGGTTGCTCCTACAAAGTCTTGCGAACTTGATCCGTTACCAACAAAACTTCTTAAGCCTTGTGTGGATCATTTGTTGCCGTCAATCACAGATATAGTCAACAAGTCGCTATCAGAACAATGTGTACCTTTGTCTTTCAAACAAGCTGTTGTTAGACCATTACTTAAGAAACCAAATCTAGATAAAGAGGTACTCAAAAACTACAGACCAGTCTCCAACTTACCTTTCATTTCAAAGACACTGGAAAAGGTTGTCGACATTCGACTAGAAAATCACATGAGTTCACATTCTCTACATGATAGTGTTCAGTCAGCCTACCGTACATGTCATTCCACGGAAACTGCACTCTTACGTGTTCATCACGATATTGCCTATGCATTAGATAATAACTGTTGTGCCGTTTTGCTCATGCTCGATCTATCGGCCGCTTTTGATACCATCGACCATCAGATTCTTTTTGATCGTTTGGAATATTCTTTTGGCGTTACCGGAGATGCTTTGCTATGGTTAAAATCGTATCTTATAAACAGAACTCAACGTGTTGCTATAGGATCAGTACAATCTGACGATATCAAACTCGATTTTGGTGTACCGCAGTGCTCGGTCTTGGGGCCGAAACTATATTGTATTTTTGCAAAACCAGTAGGCGAAATTTGTAGACGCCACGGAATGTCATACCATTCGTACGCAGACGATACTCAGGTGTATCAAATTATAAGACCGAAAGGAGACTGGAGCGATCTGTCCAAACGCCTAGAAAAATGTTTGTCTGATATTGGTGATTAGATGAGTGCCAATATGCTTAAACTTAATGAAGACAAGACAGAATTAATTATCTTTGCACCAAAACATCAATTGAAGCATCTTTCAGATTTTCGTCTGACATTTGATGGAACAGTGTTGAGCGACGTTTCTTGTGTGAAAAATCTGGGAATGTACTTTGATAAAACCATCAGTATGGAACATCAAGCCAGTGCAATCACTAAGGCCTGTTTTTACCAAATTCGGAATATTGGTAGAATTCGAGCTCTTATTTCTGTTGAAGCCTGTAAAACACTAGTATGCTCCCTAGTAACATCAAGGCTGGACTATGGCAATGCATTGTTGTACGGTACTAACACCAACATTATCAGTAAATTGCAGCGGGTACAAAACACAGCAGCACGTTTGATAACACGAAAAAGGAAATTTGACTCAATTACACCTGTTTTAATTTCGTTACACTGGCTACCCATACATTACCGTTGCCAATACAAACTTATTTTATATGTGTATAAAGCACAGCATGGCAAGGCTCCGAGTTACCTTCAAAATTTAATTACGCCATACAAGCCAAGTAGATCCCTCAGGTCGGAAAATAGTATGCTCCTTCATCCTCCAAATGACGTTCGAACGAAAAGCTACGGTGAGAGGCGTTTTGACAAGGCTGCGCCTACACTCTGGAACAATTTGCCATCGTCTTTACGGAGTGTAAATTCCTTAGATGTTTTTAAAAAGCAACTCAAGACTCATTTATTTCGGACTGCTTTTAAGGATTTCTTGTAGTTTTTATATACGTTTAATTGACTGCATTAGTTTAAGACAGTTTAATGCATTTTTCATTTCTTTTATAAGTATCTTATAAATTTTTATTTGATTTGTTTAATTCTTTTAAGATAGTGCTTTGTAATCTATGATTTATGTATTTTTGTATTTTATATATTTTTTAATGTGAAGCGCTTAGAGTAATTTTTGTTATTATATAATGCGCTCTATAAATATTGTATTTATTATCGACTTACCTAGTGCAATTACGACAGGAACATACCCAGTACTGTTATACAATAACATTGTGTATAAGGAAATGCTTTGTATTTAGTGTAATGCTTTTAATTAATTGGTGTAAAATTAATGATATAGAAGAAAGTACAAAAGGCGACCTTATGAGAATGTATCATGTTCGATGCTTTACAAATTTACCAAATAACATTTTATAAGAATTTATCCAGTGTAATGCACGGCGATTACTAGTATTCATAATGTAATGCTACACGGGTTTACCTATAGCGTAGTGCCGTACGAATATTTTCTCTGCATAATGCAAATGCATAGCTTCCCTACTTACATAATATTAAAAAAATAAGGAGATGTGGAATGACTTCCAATGAGACAACTTTCTGCCACTGGTTAAATTAAGTCGAAATAAGCAAACACTATAAACAACCATACTGTTTTCAACAATTGGAGGGGAAAAAATAATGTGTAGGCCACAACACTCAGCTGACAAAATCAACCGCCTTATATAAAAATATTTACAGAAAACAAATACCATGTTGTGAAGTAACAGAATTAAACCAAAGTGAATTACAGCTCTATACTTTCACCTAGTTCATGAGCATACAATAATTGAAAATCCTGTGGCTTACTAGTCTTAAAATATAAGACTTTGGAGTTAATATCATTTACATTCAACTTTTTTTTATCGATTTATTTTTTTTTGGGGGGGGGGGGGGGGTTCAACATTGATAGTAAAAAAGAAATATTCGATAAAAAACGTTGAATGTAAATGATATGAACTCCAAAGCCTTATATTATAAGACTAGTAAACCACAGGCTTCTCAATTCTTGTATGATCATGAACTACATGTAGGTGAAGAATAGAGCTGACCGAGTGCGAGATACTCATGGATAATCATCGAGGTCGTTAAACGTCCCTTGCAGTAAATTTTCAAATTGGTTAAATTTTAAAAAAAAATCTTTAAAATGCTATCAAAATGTAATAGTCTGAACACATTTTACCTCTCATTTCACTAAATATTAAATTGCACTTACAGTTGTCACAAAACTTTCATGACCTCTTTTCTTAAATCGTAATAGAGGGAGGCGAGAATGAGGGGTCCAGATGCCGAAATCCCGGGCTTAAAAACACGAAATCCCGAGGTCCCGAATTTAAATAAATTTAAATCCGGACATCCCGAAATTCGGAAATAGAATTCCCGATAGAGGTCCTATCCCCCCTCGTAATACTATATTCTTTTCATTCTTAATCTTGAATTGAGACCTGTTACTTCAAAATTACATTCTCTAATTTTGAAATTTGAAAAAAAGGCAGGACAGGATTTTGAGTTAAAAAAAAGGCAGGATGAGTAACTTGGCAAACAAAAAAGGCAGGATGACAATTGTTGTAAAATAAGTCAGGATAAGGTAAAAAAAAAAAAATGCAGGACCGAATAGTATGAAAAATAAAAAGGCAGGACAGAGATTACAACTAAACAAAAAGGCAGGACACAATTTTTCATTCTTTTTCTAATTAATTCAAATCTCCATGACCATTGTTGGTGTAGAATTAAAGTTTTAGAGGAGAAGATTTTCAAGATTTTTTTTTTGAATGTCCTCAGGGTGAAATTTGAAATTGTTGTATTGACTCAAACTAAATCTGTTTGTATTCGTAAAGGAAAAAATAACATGAATAAATGTACCTGTCTTAGAACTAGATATTGACTGTAAATCTACCGGACTATTTTGAAACGGATCTTTGTCTACCTCAACTACTGATTGGACCACATCTTCACCATGTTCTGTCATTCTTATCTGAGAACAGTCTACGGTGTCTGCCTCATCGTCTAACTGGACCACATCTTTACCAGACTCTGTCATTCTCATCTCAGAACTGTCTATGGTGTCTGCTTCATCTACTGACTGGGCCGCACCTTTACGAAACTCTGTCATTCTCAACAGAGAACTGTCTGCGTTGTCTGTCTCATTCACTGACCGGACCACATCTTCACCAGATTCTGTCATTCCCAACAGAGACCCCTCAATGTTGTCTCTCTCGTATACTGAATGGACAAACTGCACATAATGCTCTGTAAGTTTGGGTTAGGATATCCATGTTTTCTATATTCAAATAAAAAGGCAAGATTACAATGATACTAGATGAATAAACTCAAAAGTTTACGACTTATATGATGAGTTCATTTATCTTTTATAAATAAAAAGAGATGTGGGTATATGTCAATTGGACATCAACCCGATGACACAAATAGTTAAGACATCTCGAGTGCAACAAATAGTCTTCAACAATAGACAAGTGTCTATACAATATGTCAGTGAGACAGCAACCTAATTACACAAATAATTAAGACACCTAGAGGACAACATATAGTCTTCAACAATAGACAGGTGTCTATACAATATGTCAGTGAGACAGCAACCCAATGACACAAATAATTAAGACACCTAGAGGACAACATATAGTCTTCAACAATAGACAGGTGTCTATACAATATGTCAGTGAGACAGTAACCCAATGACACAAATAATTACAACATCTAGAGGACAACATATAGTCTTCAACAATAGACAGGTGTCTATACAATATGTCAGTGAGACAGTAACCCAATGACACAAATAATTAAGACATCTAGAGGACAACATATAGTCTTCATTAATAGACAGGTGTATATACAATATGTCAGTGAGACAGCAACCCAATGACACAAATAATTAAGACATCTAAAGGGCAACATATAGTCTTCAACAATAGACAGGTGTCTATACAATATGTCAGTGAGACAGTAACCCAATGACACAAATAATTAAGACATCTAGAGGACAACATATAGTCTTCAACAATAGACAGGTGTCTATACAATATGTCAGTGAGACAGTAACCCAATGACACAAATAATTAAGACATCTAGAGGACAACATATAGTCTTCATTAATAGACAGGTGTATATACAATATGTCAGTGAGACAGCAACCCAATGACACAAATAATTAAGACATCTAAAGGGCAACATATAGTCTTCAACAATAGACAGGTGTCTATACAATATGTCAGTGAGACAGTAACCCAATGACACAAATAATTAAGACACCTAGAGGACAACATATAGTCTTCAACAATAGACAGGTGTCTATACAATATGTCAGTGAGACAGCAACCCAATGACACAAATAATTAAGACATCTAGAGGACAACATATAGTCTTCAACAATAGACAGGTGTCTATACAATATGTCAGTGAGACAGCAACCTAATGACACAAATAATTAAGACACCTAGAGGACAACATATAGTCTTCAACAATAGACAGGTGTATATATACAATATGTCAGTGAGACAGCAACCCAATGACACAATTAATTAAGACATCTAAAGGGCAACATATAGTCTTCAACAATAGACAGGTGTCTATACAATATGTCAGTGAGACAGCAACCCAATGACACAAATAATTAAAACATCTAAAGGGCAACATATAGTCTTCAACAATAGACAGGTGTATATATACAATATGTCAGTGAGACAGCAACCCAATGACACAAATAGTTAAGACACCTAGAGGACAACATATAGTCTTCAACAATAGACAGGTGTCTATACAATATGTCAGTGAGACAGTAACCCAATGACACAAATATTACAACATCTAGAGGACAACATAAAGTCTACAACAATAGACAGGTGTCTATACAATATGTCAGTGAGACAGCAACCTAATGACACAAATAGTTAAGACATCTAAAGGGCAACATATAGTCTTCAACAATAGACAGGTGTCTATACAATATGTCAGTGAGACAGCAACCCAATGACACAAATAATTAAGACATCTAGAGGGCAACATATAGTATTCAACAATAGACAGGTGTATATATATACAATATGTCAGTGAGACAGTAACCCAATGACACAAATAATTAAGACATCTAGAGGGCAACATATAGTCTTCAACAATAGACAGGTGTCTATACAATATGTCAGTGAGACAGTAACCCAATGACACAAATAATTACAACATCTAGAGGGCAACATATAGTCTTCAACAATAGACAGGTGTCTATACAATATGTCAGTGAGACAGTAACCCAATGACACAAATAATTAAGACACCTAGAGGACAACATATAGTCATCAACAATAGACAGGTATATATACAATGTGTCAGTGAGACAGTAACCCAATGACACAAATAATTACAACATCTAGAGGACAACATATAGTCTTCAACAATAGACAGGTGTCTATACAATGTGTCAGTGAGACAGCAACCCAACGACACAAATAATTACAACACCTAGAGGACAACATATAGTCTTCAACAATTGACAGGTATATATACAATGTGTCAGTGAGACAGTAACCCAATTACACAAATAATTACAACATCTAGAGGACAACATATAGTCTTCAACAATAGACAGGTGTCTATACAATATGTCAGTGAGACAGCAACCCAATGACACTAACAATTACAACATCTAGAGGACAACATATAGTCTTCAACAATAGACAGGTGTCTATACAATATGTCAGTGAGACAGTAACCCAATGACACAAATAGTTAAGACACCTAGAGGACAACATATAGTCTTCAACAATAGACAGGTGTCTATACAATATGTCAGTTAGACAGCAACCTAATGACACAAATAGTTAAGACATCTAAAGGGCAACATATAGTCTTCAACAATAGACAAGTGTCTATACAATATGTCAGTGAGACAGTAACCCAATGACACAAATAGTTAAGACATCTAGAGGACAACATATAGTCTTCAACAATAGACAGGTGTCTATACAATATGTCAGTGAGACAGCAACCCAATGACACAATTAATTAAGACATCTAAAGGGCAACATAAAAGTCTTCAACAATAGACAGGTGTATATATACAATATGTCAGTGAGACAGCAACCCAATGACACAAATAGTTAAGACATCTAAAGGACAACATATAGTCTTCAACAATAGACAGGTGTATATATACAATATGTCAGTGAGACAGCAACCCAATGACACAAATAATTACAACATCTAGAGGGCAACATATAGTATTCAACAATAGACAGGTGTATATATACAATATGTCAGTGAGACAGCAACCCAATGACACAAATAATTAAAACATCTAAAGGGCAACATATAGTATTCAACAATAGACAGGTGTATATATACAATATGTCAGTGAGACAGCAACCCAATGACACAAATAATTACAACATCTAGAGGACAACATATAGTCTTCAACAATAGACAGGTGTATATATACAATATGTCAGTGAGACAGTAACCCAATGACACAAATAATTAAGACATCTAGAGGGCACCATATAGTCTTCAACAATAGACAGGAGTCTATACAATATGTCAGTGAGACAGCAACCCGATGACACAAATAATTACAACATCTAGAGGACAACATATAGTCTTCAACAATAGACAGGTGTATATATACAATGTGTCAGTGAGACAGCAACCCAATGACACAAATAGTTAAGACACCTAGAGGACAACATATAGTCTTCAAGAATAGACAGGTGTCTATACAATATGTCAGTGAGACAGTAACCTAATGACACAAATAGTTAAGACATCTAAAGGGCAACATATAGTCTTCAACAATAGACAGGTGTCTATACAATATGTCAGTGAGACAGCAACCTAATGACACAAATAGTTAAGACATCTAAAGGACAACATATAGTCTTCAACAATAGACAGGTGTATATATACAATATGTCAGTGAGACAGCAACCCAATGACACAAATAATTACAACATCTAAAGGACAACATATAGTCTTCAACAATAGACAGGTGTATATATACAATATGTCAGTGAGACAGAACCCAATGACACAAATAATTACAACATCTAGAGGACAACATATAGTCTTCAACAATAGACAGGTGTATATATACAATATGTCAGTGAGACAGCAACTCAATGACACAAATAATTAAGACATCTAAAGGCAACATATAGTCTTCAACAATAGACAGGTGTTATATAAAACAATATGTCAGTGAGACAGCAACCTAATGACACAAATAGTTAAGACATCTAAAGGGCAACATATAGTCTTCAACAATAGACACCTGTCTATTGTTGTAGACTTTATGTTGTCCTCTAGCTGTTGTAATTATTTGTGTCATTGGGTTACTGTCTCACTGACATATTGTATAGACACCTGTCTATTGTTGAAGACTATATGTTGCCCTTTAGATGTTTTAATTATTTGTGTCATTGGGTTGCTGTCTCACTGACATATTGTATAGACACTTGTCTATTGTTGAAGACTATATATTGTCCTTTAGATGTCTTAATTAATTGTGTCATTGGGTTGCTGTCTCACTGACATATTGTATAGACACCTGTCTATTGTTGAAGACTATATGTTGCCCTTTAGATGTCTTAATTAATTGTGTCATTGGGTTGCTATCTCACTGACATATTGTATATATACACCTGTCTATTGTTGAAGACTATATGTTGTCCTCTAGGTGTCTTAATTATTTGTGTCATTAGGTTGCTGTCTCACTGACATATTGTATAGACACCTGTCTATTGTTGAAGACTATATGTTGTCCTCTAGATGTCTTAATTATTTGTGTCATTGGGTTGCTGTCTCACTGACATATTGTATAGACACCTGTCTATTGTTGAAGACTATATGTTGTCCTCTAGATGTTGTAATTATTTGTGTCATTGGGTTGCTGTCTCACTGACATATTGTATATATACACCTGTCTATTGTTGAATACTATATGTTGCCCTTTAGATGTTTTAATTATTTGTGTCATTGGGTTGCTGTCTCACTGACATATTGTATATATACACCTGTCTATTGTTGAATACTATATGTTGCCCTCTAGATGTTGTAATTATTTGTGTCATTGGGTTGCTGTCTCACTGACATATTGTATATATACACCTGTCTATTGTTGAAGACTATATGTTGTCCTTTAGATGTCTTAACTATTTGTGTCATTGGGTTGCTGTCTCACTGACATATTGTATATATACACCTGTCTATTGTTGAAGACTTTATGTTGCCCTTTAGATGTCTTAATTAATTGTGTCATTGGGTTGCTGTCTCACTGACATATTGTATAGACACCTGTCTATTGTTGAAGACTATATGTTGTCCTCTAGATGTCTTAACTATTTGTGTCATTGGGTTACTGTCTCACTGACATATTGTATAGACACTTGTCTATTGTTGAAGACTATATGTTGCCCTTTAGATGTCTTAACTATTTGTGTCATTAGGTTGCTGTCTAACTGACATATTGTATAGACACCTGTCTATTGTTGAAGACTATATGTTGTCCTCTAGGTGTCTTAACTATTTGTGTCATTGGGTTACTGTCTCACTGACATATTGTATAGACACCTGTCTATTGTTGAAGACTATATGTTGTCCTCTAGATGTTGTAATTGTTAGTGTCATTGGGTTGCTGTCTCACTGACATATTGTATAGACACCTGTCTATTGTTGAAGACTATATGTTGTCCTCTAGATGTTGTAATTATTTGTGTAATTGGGTTACTGTCTCACTGACACATTGTATATATACCTGTCAATTGTTGAAGACTATATGTTGTCCTCTAGGTGTTGTAATTATTTGTGTCGTTGGGTTGCTGTCTCACTGACACATTGTATAGACACCTGTCTATTGTTGAAGACTATATGTTGTCCTCTAGATGTTGTAATTATTTGTGTCATTGGGTTACTGTCTCACTGACACATTGTATATATACCTGTCTATTGTTGATGACTATATGTTGTCCTCTAGGTGTCTTAATTATTTGTGTCATTGGGTTACTGTCTCACTGACATATTGTATAGACACCTGTCTATTGTTGAAGACTATATGTTGCCCTCTAGATGTTGTAATTATTTGTGTCATTGGGTTACTGTCTCACTGACATATTGTATAGACACCTGTCTATTGTTGAAGACTATATGTTGCCCTCTAGATGTCTTAATTATTTGTGTCATTGGGTTACTGTCTCACTGACATATTGTATATATATACACCTGTCTATTGTTGAATACTATATGTTGCCCTCTAGATGTCTTAATTATTTGTGTCATTGGGTTGCTGTCTCACTGACATATTGTATAGACACCTGTCTATTGTTGAAGACTATATGTTGCCCTTTAGATGTCTTAACTATTTGTGTCATTAGGTTGCTGTCTCACTGACATATTGTATAGACACCTGTCTATTGTTGTAGACTTTATGTTGTCCTCTAGATGTTGTAATTATTTGTGTCATTGGGTTACTGTCTCACTGACATATTGTATAGACACCTGTCTATTGTTGAAGACTATATGTTGTCCTCTAGGTGTCTTAACTATTTGTGTCATTGGGTTGCTGTCTCACTGACATATTGTATATATACACCTGTCTATTGTTGAAGACTATATGTTGCCCTTTAGATGTCTTAATTATTTGTGTCATTGGGTTGCTGTCTCACTGACATATTGTATATACACCTGTCTATTAATGAAGACTATATGTTGTCCTCTAGATGTCTTAATTATTTGTGTCATTGGGTTACTGTCTCACTGACATATTGTATAGACACCTGTCTATTGTTGAAGACTATATGTTGTCCTCTAGATGTTGTAATTATTTGTGTCATTGGGTTACTGTCTCACTGACATATTGTATAGACACCTGTCTATTGTTGAAGACTATATGTTGTCCTCTAGATGTTGTAATTATTTGTGTCATTGGGTTACTGTCTCACTGACATATTGTATAGACACCTGTCTATTGTTGAAGACTATATGTTGTCCTCTAGATGTCTTAATTATTTGTGTCATTGGGTTACTGTCTCACTGACATATTGTATAGACACCTGTCTATTGTTGAAGACTATATGTTGCCCTTTAGATGTTGTAATTATTTGTGTCATTGGGTTACTGTCTCACTGACATATTGTATAGACACCTGTCTATTGTTGAAGACTCTATGTTGCCCTCTAGATGTCTTAATTATTTGTGTCATTGGGTTACTGTCCCACTGACATATTGTATATAAACACCTGTCTATTGTTGAATACTATATGTTGCCCTCTAGATGTCTTAATTATTTGTGTCATTGGGTTGCTGTCTCACTGATATATTGTTTAGACACCTGTCTATTGTTGAAGACTATATGTTGCCCTTTAGATGTCTTAACTATTTGTGTCATTAGGTTGCTGTCTCACTGACATATTGTATAGACACCTGTCTATTGTTGTAGACTTTATGTTGTCCTCTAGCTGTTGTAATTATTTGTGTCATTGGGTTACTGTCTCACTGACATATTGTATAGACACCTGTCTATTGTTGAAGACTATATGTTGCCCTTTAGATGTTTTAATTATTTGTGTCATTGGGTTGCTGTCTCACTGACATATTGTATAGACACTTGTCTATTGTTGAAGACTATATATTGTCCTTTAGATGTCTTAATTAATTGTGTCATTGGGTTGCTGTCTCACTGACATATTGTATAGACACCTGTCTATTGTTGAAGACTATATGTTGCCCTTTAGATGTCTTAATTAATTGTGTCATTGGGTTGCTATCTCACTGACATATTGTATATATACACCTGTCTATTGTTGAAGACTATATGTTGTCCTCTAGGTCTTAATTATTTGTGTCATTAGGTTGCTGTCTCACTGACATATTGTATAGACACCTGTCTATTGTTGAAGACTATATGTTGTCCTCTAGATGTCTTAATTATTTGTGTCATTGGGTTGCTGTCTCACTGACATATTGTATAGACACCTGTCTATTGTTGAAGACTATATGTTGTCCTCTAGATGTTGTAATTATTTGTGTCATTGGTTGCTGTCTCACTGACATATTGTATATATACACCTGTCTATTGTTGAATACTATATGTTGCCCTTTAGATGTTTTAATTATTTGTGTCATTGGGTTGCTGTCTCACTGACATATTGTATATATACACCTGTCTATTGTTGAATACTATATGTTGCCCTCTAGATGTTGTAATTATTTGTGTCATTGGGTTCTGTCTCACTGACATATTGTATATATACACCTGTCTATTGTTGAAGACTATATGTTGTCCCTTTAGATGTCTTAACTATTTGTGTCATTGGGTTGCTGTCTCACTGACATATTGTATATACACCTGTCTATTAATGAAGACTATATGTTGTCCTCTAGATGTCTTAATTATTTGTGTCATTGGGTTACTGTCTCACTGACATATTGTATAGACACCTGTCTATTGTTGAAGACTATATGTTGTCCTCTAGATGTTGTAATTATTTGTGTCATTGGGTTACTGTCTCACTGACATATTGTATAGACACCTGTCTATTGTTGAAGACTATATGTTGTCCTCTAGATGTTGTAATTATTTGTGTCATTGGGTTACTGTCTCACTGACATATTGTATAGACACCTGTCTATTGTTGAAGACTATATGTTGTCCTCTAGATGTCTTAATTATTTGTGTCATTGGGTTACTGTCTCACTGACATATTGTATAGACACCTGTCTATTGTTGAAGACTATATGTTGCCCTTTAGATGTTGTAATTATTTGTGTCATTGGTTACTGTCTCACTGACATATTGTATAGACACCTGTCTATTGTTGAAGACTCTATGTTGCCCTCTAGATGTCTTAATTATTTGTGTCATTGGGTTACTGTCCCACTGACATATTGTATATAAACACCTGTCTATTGTTGAATACTATATGTTGCCCTCTAGATGTCTTAATTATTTGTGTCATTGGGTTGCTGTCTCACTGATATATTGTTTAGACACCTGTCTATTGTTGAAGACTATATGTTGCCCTTTAGATGTCTTAACTATTTGTGTCATTAGGTTGCTGTCTCACTGACATATTGTATAGACACCTGTCTATTGTTGTAGACTTTATGTTGTCCTCTAGCTGTTGTAATTATTTGTGTCATTGGGTTACTGTCTCACTGACATATTGTATAGACACCTGTCAATTGTTGAAGACTATATGTTGTCCTCTAGATGTTGTAATTATTTGTGTCATTGGGTTGCTGTCTCACTGACAATTGTATATAACACCTGTCTATAGTTGAATACTATATGTTGCCCTTAGATGTTTTAATTATTTGTGTCATTGGGTTCTGTCTCACTGACATATTGTATATATACCTGTCTATTGTTGAATACTATATGTTGCCCTCTAGATGTTTAATTATTTGTGTCATTGGGTTGCTGTCTCACTGACATATTGTAATAACACCTGTCTATTGTTGAAGACTATATGTTGTCCTTAGATGTCTTAATTATTTGTGTCATTGGGTTGCTGTCTCACTGACATATTGTATATAACACCTGTCTATTGTTGAAGACTTATGTTGCCCTTTAGATGTCTTAATTATTGTGTCATTGGGTTGACTGTCTCACTGACATATTGTATAGACACCTGTCTATTGTTGAAGACTATATGTTGTCCTCTAGATGTCTTAATTATTGTGTCATTGGGTTACTGTCTCACTGACATATTGTATAGACACCTGTCTATTGTTGAAGACTATATGTTGCCCTTTAGATGTCTTAACTATTTGTGTCATTAGGTTGCTGTCTCACTGACATATTGTATAGACACCTGTCTATTGTTGAAGACTTATGTTGTCCTCTAGATGTCTTAACTATTTGTGTCATTGGGTTACTGTCTCACTGACATATTGTATAGACACCTGTCTATTGTTGAAGACTATATGTTGTCCTCTAGATGTTTAATATTTGTGTCATTGGGTTGCTGTCTCACTGACATATTGTATAGACACCTGTCTATTGTTGAAGACTATATGTTGTCCTCTAGATGTTGTAATTATTTGTGTCAATTGGGTTGCTGTCTCACTGACATATTGTATATGACACCTGTCATTGTTGAAGACTATATGTTGTCCTCTAGATGTCTTAATTATTGTGTCTTGGTTGCTGTCTCACTGACAATTGTATAGAACACCTGTCTATTGTTGAAGACTATATGTTGTCCTCTAGATGTTGTAATTATTTGTGTCATTGGGTTGCTGTCTCACTGACAATTGTATATATACACCTGTCTATTGTTGAGACTATATGTTGTCCTCTAGGTGTCTTAATTATTTGTGTCATTGGGTTGCTGTCTCACTGACATATTGTATAGACACCTGTCTATTGTTGAAGACTATATGTTGCCTCTAGATGTCTTAATTATTTGTGTCATTGGGTTACTGTCTCACTGACATATTGTATAGACACCTGTCTATTGTTGAAGACTATATGTTGCCCTCTAGATGTCTTAATTATTTGTGTCATTGGGTTGCTGTCTCACTGACATATTGTATATATATACCTGTCTATTGTTGAAGACTATATGTTGCCTCTAGATGTCTTAATTATTTGTGTCATTGGGTTGCTGTCTCACTGACATATTGTATAGACACCTGTCTATTGTTGAAGACTATATGTTGCCCTTTAGATGTCTTAACTATTTGTGTCATTGGTTGCTGTCTCACTGACATATTGTATAGACACCTGTCTATTGTTGAAGACTTTATGTTGTCCTCTAGATGTTTAATTATTTGTGTCATTGGGTTACTGTCTCACTGACATATTGTATAGACACCTGTCTATTGTTGAAGACTATATGTTGTCCTCTAGGTGTCTTAATTATTTGTGTCATTGGGTTGCTGTCTCACTGACATATTGTATAGACACCTGTCTATTGTTGAAGACTATATGTTGTCCTCTAGATGTCTTAATTATTTGTGTCATTGGGTTGCTGTCTCACTGACATATTGTATAGACACCTGTCTATTGTTGAAGACTATATGTTGCCCTTTAGATGTCTTAATTAATTGTGTCATTGGGTTGCTGTCTCACTGACATATTGTATAACACCTGTCTATTGTTGAAGACTATATGTTGTCCTCTAGGTGTCTTAATTATTTGTGTCATTGGTTCTGTCTCACTGACATATTGTATAGACACCTGTCTATTGTTGAAGACTATATGTTGTCCTCTAGGTGTCTTAATTATTTGTGTCATTGGGTTGCTGTCTCACTGACATATTGTATAGACACCTGTCTATTGTTGAAGACTATATGTTGTCCTCTAGGTGTCTTAATTATTTGTGTCATTGGGTTACTGTCTCACTGACATATTGTATAGACACCTGTCTATTGTTGAAGACTATATGTTGTCCTCTAGGTGTCTTAATTATTTGTGTCATTGGGTTGCTGTCTCACTGACATATTGTATAGACACCTGTCTATTGTTGAAGACTATATGTTGTCCTCTAGGTGTCTTAATTATTTGTGTCATTGGGTTGCTGTCTCACTGACATATTGTATAGACACCTGTCTTTTGTTGAAGACTATATGTTGTCCTCTAGGTGTCTTAATTATTTGTGTCATTGGGTTACTGTCTCACTGACATATTGTATAGACACCTGTCTATTGTTGAAGACTATATGTTGCCCTTTAGATGTCTTAATTATTTGTGTCATTGGGTTGCTGTCTCACTGACATATTGTATATACACCTGTCTATTAATGAAGACTATATGTTGTCCTCTAGATGTCTTAATTATTTGTGTCATTGGGTTACTGTCTCACTGACATATTGTATAGACACCTGTCTATTGTTGAAGACTATATGTTGTCCTCTAGATGTTGTAATTATTTGTGTCATTGGGTTACTGTCTCACTGACATATTGTATAGACACCTGTCTATTGTTGAAGACTATATGTTGTCCTCTAGGTGTCTTAATTATTTGTGTCATTGGGTTGCTGTCTCACTGACATATTGTATAGACACCTGTCTATTGTTGAAGACTATATGTTGTCCTCTAGGTGTCTTAATTATTTGTGTAATTAGGTTGCTGTCTCACTGACATATTGTATAGACACTTGTCTATTGTTGAAGACTATTTGTTGCACTCGAGATGTCTTAACTATTTGTGTCATCGGGTTGATGTCCAATTGACATATACCCACATCTCTTTTTATTTATAAAAGATAAATGAACTCATCATATAAGTCGTAAACTTTTGAGTTTATTCATCTAGTATCATTGTAATCTTGCCTTTTTATTTGAATATAGAAAACATGGATATCCTAACCCAAACTTACAGAGCATTATGTGCAGTTTGTCCATTCAGTATACGAGAGAGACAACATTGAGGGGTCTCTGTTGGGAATGACAGAATCTGGTGAAGATGTGGTCCGGTCAGTGAATGAGACAGACAACGCAGACAGTTCTCTGTTGAGAATGACAGAGTTTCGTAAAGGTGCGGCCCAGTCAGTAGATGAAGCAGACACCATAGACAGTTCTGAGATGAGAATGACAGAGTCTGGTAAAGATGTGGTCCAGTTAGACGATGAGGCAGACACCGTAGACTGTTCTCAGATAAGAATGACAGAACATGGTGAAGATGTGGTCCAATCAGTAGTTGAGGTAGACAAAGATCCGTTTCAAAATAGTCCGGTAGATTTACAGTCAATATCTAGTTCTAAGACAGGTACATTTATTCATGTTATTTTTTCCTTTACGAATACAAACAGATTTAGTTTGAGTCAATACAACAATTTCAAATTTCACCCTGAGGACATTCAAAAAAAAAATCTTGAAAATCTTCTCCTCTAAAACTTTAATTCTACACCAACAATGGTCATGGAGATTTGAATTAATTAGAAAAAGAATGAAAAATTGTGTCCTGCCTTTTTGTTTAGTTGTAATCTCTGTCCTGCCTTTTTATTTTTCATACTATTCGGTCCTGCATTTTTTTTTTTTTACCTTATCCTGACTTATTTTACAACAATTGTCATCCTGCCTTTTTTGTTTGCCAAGTTACTCATCCTGCCTTTTTTTTAACTCAAAATCCTGTCCTGCCTTTTTTTCAAATTTCAAAATTAGAGAATGTAATTTTGAAGTAACAGGTCTCAATTCAAGATTAAGAATGAAAAGAATATAGTATTACGAGGGGGGATAGGACCTCTATCGGGAATTCTATTTCCGAATTTCGGGATGTCCGGATTTAAATTTATTTAAATTCGGGACCTCGGGATTTCGTGTTTTTAAGCCCGGGATTTCGGCATCTGGACCCCTCATTCTCGCCTCCCTCTATTACGATTTAAGAAAAGAGGTCATGAAAGTTTTGTGACAACTGTAAGTGCAATTTAATATTTAGTGAAATGAGAGGTAAAATGTGTTCAGACTATTACATTTTGATAGCATTTTAAAGATTTTTTTTTAAAATTTAACCAATTTGAAAATTTACTGCAAGGGACGTTTAACGACCTCGATGATTATCCATGAGTATCTCGCACTCGGTCAGCTCTATTCTTCACCTACATGTAGTTCATGATCATACAAGAATTGAGAAGCCTGTGGTTTACTAGTCTTATAATATAAGGCTTTGGAGTTCATATCATTTACATTCAACGTTTTTTATCGAATATTTCTTTTTTACTATCAATGTTGAACCCCCCCCCCCCCCAAAAAAAAATAAATCGATAAAAAAAAGTTGAATGTAAATGATATTAACTCCAAAGTCTTATATTTTAAGACTAGTAAGCCACAGGATTTTCAATTATTGTATGCTCATGAACTAGGTGAAAGTATAGAGCTGTAATTCACTTTGGTTTAATTCTGTTACTTCACAACATGGTATTTGTTTTCTGTAAATATTTTTATATAAGGCGGTTGATTTTGTCAGCTGAGTGTTGTGGCCTACACATTATTTTTTCCCCTCCAATTGTTGAAAACAGTATGGTTGTTTATAGTGTTTGCTTATTTCGACTTAATTTAACCAGTGGCAGAAAGTTGTCTCATTGGAAGTCATTCCACATCTCCTTATTTTTTTAATATTATGTAAGTAGGGAAGCTATGCATTTGCATTATGCAGAGAAAATATTCGTACGGCACTACGCTATAGGTAAACCCGTGTAGCATTACATTATGAATACTAGTAATCGCCGTGCATTACACTGGATAAATTCTTATAAAATGTTATTTGGTAAATTTGTAAAGCATCGAACATGATACATTCTCATAAGGTCGCCTTTTGTACTTTCTTCTATATCATTAATTTTACACCAATTAATTAAAAGCATTACACTAAATACAAAGCATTTCCTTATACACAATGTTATTGTATAACAGTACTGGGTATGTTCCTGTCGTAATTGCACTAGGTAAGTCGATAATAAATACAATATTTATAGAGCGCATTATATAATAACAAAAATTACTCTAAGCGCTTCACATTAAAAAATATATAAAATACAAAAATACATAAATCATAGATTACAAAGCACTATCTTAAAAGAATTAAACAAATCAAATAAAAATTTATAAGATACTTATAAAAGAAATGAAAAATGCATTAAACTGTCTTAAACTAATGCAGTCAATTAAACGTATATAAAAACTACAAGAAATCCTTAAAAGCAGTCCGAAATAAATGAGTCTTGAGTTGCTTTTTAAAAACATCTAAGGAATTTACACTCCGTAAAGACGATGGCAAATTGTTCCAGAGTGTAGGCGCAGCCTTGTCAAAACGCCTCTCACCGTAGCTTTTCGTTCGAACGTCATTTGGAGGATGAAGGAGCATACTATTTTCCGACCTGAGGGATCTACTTGGCTTGTATGGCGTAATTAAATTTTGAAGGTAACTCGGAGCCTTGCCATGCTGTGCTTTATACACATATAAAATAAGTTTGTATTGGCAACGGTAATGTATGGGTAGCCAGTGTAACGAAATTAAAACAGGTGTAATTGAGTCAAATTTCCTTTTTCGTGTTATCAAACGTGCTGCTGTGTTTTGTACCCCTGCAATTTACTGATAATGTTGGTGTTAGTACCGTACAACAATGCATTGCCATAGTCCAGCCTTGATGTTACTAGGGAGCATACTAGTGTTTTACAGGCTTCAACAGAAATAAGAGCTCGAATTCTACCAATATTCCGAATTTGGTAAAAACAGGCCTTAGTGATTGCACTGGCTTGATGTTCCATACTGATGGTTTTATCAAAGTACATTCCCAGATTTTTCACACAAGAAACGTCGCTCAACACTGTTCCATCAAATGTCAGACGAAAATCTGAAAGATGCTTCAATTGATGTTTTGGTGCAAAGATAATTAATTCTGTCTTGTCTTCATTAAGTTTAAGCATATTGGCACTCATCTAATCACCAATATCAGACAAACATTTTTCTAGGCGTTTGGACAGATCGCTCCAGTCTCCTTTCGGTCTTATAATTTGATACACCTGAGTATCGTCTGCGTACGAATGGTATGACATTCCGTGGCGTCTACAAATTTCGCCTACTGGTTTTGCAAAAATACAATATAGTTTCGGCCCCAAGACCGAGCACTGCGGTACACCAAAATCGAGTTTGATATCGTCAGATTGTACTGATCCTATAGCAACACGTTGAGTTCTGTTTATAAGATACGATTTTAACCATAGCAAAGCATCTCCGGTAACGCCAAAAGAATATTCCAAACGATCAAAAAGAATCTGATGGTCGATGGTATCAAAAGCGGCCGATAGATCGAGCATGAGCAAAACGGCACAACAGTTATTATCTAATGCATAGGCAATATCGTGATGAACACGTAAGAGTGCAGTTTCCGTGGAATGACATGTACGGTAGGCTGACTGAACACTATCATGTAGAGAATGTGAACTCATGTGATTTTCTAGTCGAATGTCGACAACCTTTTCCAGTGTCTTTGAAATGAAAGGTAAGTTGGAGACTGGTCTGTAGTTTTTGAGTACCTCTTTATCTAGATTTGGTTTCTTAAGTAATGGTCTAACAACAGCTTGTTTGAAAGACAAAGGTACACATTGTTCTGATAGCGACTTGTTGACTATATCTGTGATTGACGGCAACAAATGATCCACACAAGGCTTAAGAAGTTTTGTTGGTAACGGATCAAGTTCGCAAGACTTTGTAGGAGCAACCAAGATAATTTTACGAAGTTCGTCATTTGAAACTGGCGATAACGATCTTAATGGTTTACCTTCGAATTTTATATCAGCTCTCATTGGATCACGGTTGTAATTTGCTGCATCATTCTTAGCCGTGAGATTTTCACGAATGGCACTTATTTTTCCAACAAAAAATTCACAAAATTTGTCAGCCAGAACTTTTTCATCTTTATGCGAAGGTAGTATGATTTCTCGTCTATTGCCCATTAAGTCATTTGTCAAACGATGCAATTGCTTTTGATCATGTTCTATCTCGGATATTTTTGTTGAAAAATAGTCCTTCTTGGATTTAAGGAGAAGCTTGCTTGCTTTCAGACAGGTCTCTTGAAATATTTGACGATGGACTGTCAAATTCGATTTCCGCATTCGTCGTTCTGCTTTTCGACGGTCTCTCTTAGCTAAGCGGAGTTCGTCTGTATACCACTCAGTGTTAGGACGCATTATGATGTTCCTCGATTTTAATGGTGCATGCCTATCGATGATTGAACTAAGCTCAGTGTTATACAGGTTTACTATATTTTCAACCCGCCCTTCACGATTTTGAACTATTTTAGTGCTGCTCAAATCTTGTATGAAGTCAGTTGTTTTGATGTCACTAAATTTGCGATAAGACACGGTATGTCGTTGTTTCGGGGCTTTGAGATCTTCAATGATGTAAACAAAGCTAGGTGATCACCAGAAAGATTACCATTCTGATCGAATAGACATGGGTCCCTAATGGATGGAGATGTTTGCACTAGCGTGCTGTTGTCTCTTGTTATAACGACTCAAGTGTGTGGCCCTTATTGTGTGTTTGGTCCTTGGACCTGTTGTACCAGTCCATGGTCGAGAAGAGTTTCATTGAATTTCCGAGTATCACTCGCATTCACATTATCCAGGTGAAAGTTTAGATCGCCCGTAATAAGCAACTCGTTTGGTATGACAACAAGCCGATCTAGGAACTCGGACATTCCTCAAAGAATGTGGTGTTTTTCAGTTTATTTGTCCGAGATGGAGGAGGACGGTAGATGACACATAGTCGGAAATGTTGTGATTTAACTTCCACATCGCATTCTAGCAATTCAAAATGTGTGAAGGTTTGTGCGTGTTTGGAACGCTTAATTTCAATATTTGATTTGTGGATAACGGCTACACCACCACCTGTCTTTCCTTTTCTCGAAATTTGGTGAATACTGGTATCCATTTGGAGTAATTTCCGAGATAACTTGTTTGTCAATTGAAGTACCTAGCCAGGTTTCGGTCAGTGCTAGTATATCTGCATCATTTGAAAGCATAAAATCACAGATCGAAGTCGATTTGTTCTTTACGGATCTTGCGTTAAGTGAAATGAGAGAAATTCTATCAATGATTTGACTGATAGCTGTTCGCGGAATCTTTCGAAGATACGATGTTTCACCAACGAACGTTTCATGAGTGTTCTTGTCTGATCTATCAAGAATTAGAGTCTTGATCGTATGTGTATCGATACTATTAACAGTTATGATAGATGAAGATCGTGGTGTTATATGTATCAAATTTGTATGGGAAATGGTTCCTCTGTATGAATGATATGCACACGAAACCCTGTTTGATGTCACAACAGTGCGGATTGGTCGGGAAAAATTTCTTCCGGCTTTTGTCCCCCGTCTCGTCTTATGGGTAGATTTCACGATGGACGTACTGTATTTTGAAATATTTTGACACGTAATCCACGGATGGCTGAATACTTGAGCCGTAGATAAAAATAGCCTGACATGTTGTAATGAGTTCATGGCTGATTGATCACAATAAAAGTTTGTTGACAAAATGTAAATGTTCTCTAATAATGTTATTTCTTGCTGAATTGTTTAAATAAAACAGTCATTGATGGAATATAACACTATTTACGATAGAGTCAAAATTTGGGAAGAAACAATGTCTGGAAGTCACAGAAAAGGCAGAAATATCACTTACGTTGTGGAGCTGCCATTAGCGCTAACCATCATTATTTGGCTGTTAACGACGATCTCAAAAGTATCATATTAGGTAAAATTAAGAAAGGAAATGGTGAATATATCAAAGCGACAAGCACCCGATCATAGAGCAAACAACAGCCGAAGGCAACCAATGAGTCTTCAATCACTACAAACCATTAAAGTCTGAAATGGCCTATATCTGTACTCGACTGTACTGATATTTACTTGACCGGTCTGAATTGGTCTGACTTTTACTTGACATTACACGACCCCAGTCTGAACCATACTTGACTGTACTGTATCGTACTTTACCCTTATCTCTGCCGTTGAAAATAGTCTGAACTATTACTCGACCAGTCTGAAAAAGTCTTAACACATTCTCGACATGTACTCGATCTATTTTTTCAGTCTGAACCATACTAGACAAAAAAAAACTCTACTTTTTTAACTGCTTAAATAAAATTATTTTTAACTGACATATATAACAACAGCCAACAAAATTAATAAAAAAAATAACCTTATATTGGAAATATATCTATGATTATATTTAGAATAATTTTTTTTTATATGTGAAATATAAAGAAAAACCTCTGCTTGTGGGCAAACTCATAAATATATCACACCTGGTCAGAGGTAATAAATTCTAAATAACATTGATTCAAAATTGCATCATCCTGTTTTAAGTTAAATAACAAGGCCTTTCGAATATACATGTATGTACTAAGATAAGTAATACACGAATTATAAAAAATAGGGCTTTCTTTTTACCTGTAAAACACACATGTACTGAGGTAATTAGAACATATTAAAGTGCTTTATGTATGCCATGTTAATTTGACAAACAAAATACTTAAATTAATTAAAATAATTTTTTACTGTTACTTTGGAATACAATTCCTTTTTTTAAAAGGTTATCAAGGATTGCTATGGATTTTTTTTTATCATGATTACATTACATTTTTGTTTAATAAATCAAAACAATTAAGCTCTCATTTTTTAAATTTATTAAGTTTCTTTATATACTATTTTATATATATATAGACCCAAAAAAAACCATTCACAGCATATTAATTAAACTCAACTAGATATATACTAGGCTTAAGTTAATGGTGAAAATAGTCCAATTACCATAAAATACTTCCGATATATATCATAAAAATTTGAATAAATATTGAAAATATTAGTCATTTGTTAGTAACAATTCATTTTTTTTAGATTATTTGATCAGCGTGTTTTATTTATATTTTAAAATTTGATATATATATATTATTACGTAAGTGTTGATTAATATTGTGTTGTTACATTATGATTAATTATTGTGAAATTTTAATTTCAATACTGTATTGAATACATTTTTAATTTCAAGTTGTTGTTCAAGTTTCATTTTTATTAAAAAAAATCCTAAATTGATAAAATTCAGTTGATATATACAAAGAATAGGTCTAGGTTGGTTAAGACTTGGTCGAGTATGGTTCAGAATAGGTCGAGTATGGTTCAGAATAGGTCGAGTATGGTTCAGACTAGGTTGAGTGTGGTTCAGACTTGGTCGAGTACGGTTCAGACTAGGTTGAGTACAGTTCAGACTTGTATAAAATGGTTAAGTATTGGTCAAGTACACATTCAGACTGTTAAGTATGGGTCAGACTACAGTCGAGTATTATCAAGTAAATCTCAGACGAATTCAGACTGGTCGAGTAAAAATCAGTACAGTCGAGTACAGATATAGGCCATTTCAGACTTTTAAGGGGTTTTTAGTGAATGTAGCGAA